>JAODUP010000182.1:342500-535000 GCA_025642065.1 Paralvinella palmiformis
AACCATTTCTAAGGATCTCCTTCTCAGTGTTATGTATCGTCGTTTTCAATTTATTGCTAAAATATTAACTTATTTGGATGAAAGAATAGCAAGTTCTGTTACATTTTAACGCATTAAATATATTTAAAAAACAGCTAATCCATTTAGAGGTTAGGAATATTTAGATGTTTTCAAACCTGCATAATACAGTATCATATAAAATTCTGCAGGAAAAGACAGGAAATTGGAAGTATGGATGATGTAATTATTTTAATCAACCCAAACGTTAAACATAATTCACCTTGGCATCTAAATGGAAATTAGATGATGGTCTTAACTTAAGCTAATGTTTAAGAATGTTAGTTGAGCAACAGTTGATGCACATTACCAGATCTGATAAAGGTATTGGCCGGGAAAACGCCCACTTACTTTATAGTCATTAAACCCTGTATAAAGACACTTTATATTGCATTAAAAATGATTAGTTTCATACTTTACATCTTTCATGCTACCACAGCAACAAAATAACACATAAGATGTCACGGCTACATTACTAACAGCCAATATACAAATCTGTCATAATTTGAGAAAATGTTCATATATAAAGTGCCGAATTCAAATGATGTTAATTTATGACATACAATCTTATTAAGGCTACTGAAGTATGCTGAACTCACATCTGCTGTATGCTCAGTTAACAAATGGCGGATAATGCCTGAAAATTGAGAATTCTAAAATGGCCACCATCGAGCTGAAATGTTTGCATAACATTTTTAGAAGGTAGAAAATTTAATGAAATGTACTTTTGTAGATTTTCATATATTGGGAATCCAATATCATATTCCGTTTTGAGATCAAATATCAAAGGCTGCTTGTAACTCATATTTATTGCAAACATTGTCATTTTGAACATTGGATATAATTGGTTGACCAGAAATTAACCACAGGATCCAACCCTTCCCTTCTCAACCAAGAACACCGACAGCTTATTGTTTTAAAGCTCAGAGCTACACTACATATGATTTAAATGCTGGCAGAAAACATATTGCATGAGTTGACCATATCTGTTGGCAAACATTATTATAAGTTGTTATACAGTATGTGCTTGGTTCCAGACACTTGCTCCATAGTGTGAATGCATGATGTTAAACTTGGCTGCATCTGATGTTGGTGGCAGAGACTCTTGAGGTTGACCGATATAAAAACAATGTACTCGTGCTTTATTATATATATCAACCCTATATATCTTACAAATGAGTTTATCTGCTGATACAGCTATGTTTTCAGTGAGAGTGTCCTTGTCAAGGCCAATCAGATCAGTGTTATGTAGCTGGAGCACCGTCCAGATTGTTTTCTTAACATGGCCACTGAAATGAGACACATTATTAGAGCATCTTATGGCATAGAAGGCAAGTAGTGTGTGCACTTGATCAGCAGATAGCAACATGCGAATGTCATATACTGTGAAATACTTCGGAGTCTTCGACGTCATAGCTTTCATGCAGAAATGTGTATCTGTATCACGCACTGACACAAGTATCGTGTTCATATGAGCATGGATGCAATACAAAACCAGCCGGGTATCAACTTTTTTATGTTTAACCCTCAGAGAGGAGACATCAAGATTTAGATTAGATGACTTGATCCATCTGTCAGACTGTGTTCAATCAGATGGTTTGAAAGTAGTAGATCAAGATTTGATTTATTTCCCATGAGTTTTATAAAACTAGACTAGTTTGATGGGAGAGGAACTGATGCATCGTTTTCTACTTTACGATGTACCGGTCGGTGGCTCAACTTGCATTTGGTCATTGTGCCTGTTTTGGTCGAATCGTCTTGATACCTGTCGAAGACTACGACAATCCTCTAGTATTTTTCTCTCATCTTGAACACCTTGTTAGCAAAGTTGTTGGCATAGTCACGAAACGGTCTAATTTCAGGTTGTTTTCCAAGTGCCATCACGAGTACTTGGCCATCAATGAGCAGACAGCTGGATTCATCGAAAGTAACATTTGCAGGGGTTTGAACTTGTCAGTGGAATGTAGACTCAGAGCTCAGGTTTAAAAAAAAGAATTTATCAAAAAAGTACATATTTTGATGAAGCGTGGAAGATATTAGTTTACTCATTATGCAAATGGACCTATTAAAAAGATGGATCCGCCATATTAAAAGTTAAACTGTCCGTAAACTACAAACACAACAAGGCCACACTAATCCAACTAATCCTACAAACAGTCAATGGGGTTCAAAACCATGTAAGATTAGCAGATGTCGATCATGCGGTATATCGTGTTCTTGTCACAATATTACAAGTACAGTTACCAATAAAACAGATGGACTAAGGGGCCATTTAAACTAAGGCTCGTCTAACAGTACGTAGATGAGAGTAATGATGAATTTCGTGTTAGAATGAATGGCCACAGATATGCTATTAATTAAAAAACACTGATTTCTGCATTATTCTTGCAATTTCTATAATATGCGCAGTTAAATAAATACATCTCTTAACCATCAATAGATGATTATGATTTAATTCCGATTGAGCATCTACTACAGCTTCATACACTTAAAACAATATAAATTGATTAAATTTGGAAACATTTGCAGTGGTTGGGACTTGTTTTAGTCAGCTTGTTTGGTAACACAGACATGTCGGTGGAATGTATATTACCACAACTTGTGGCAAAATATAGTGATACGGTCATATGTTCATGCTGGAACATGTTTACTAGGTTTATCTAACGTCCTGTTCTATACGATGTTATGAGCCTTTGTAGAATGTTCTTGTCCACTTTGATAAGCGAAACCTGATTGAAACGTCAATCTGAGCGTTTTCTTACTAAGTTATCTCCTGGAACTCAAGGAGTATTTCTGGTGGAAGAACTGACATCTCAACTAGGCACAGAGTACCCAATCTGGCGTAGTTAACACGATATTTCCTGAATAGAAATGGCAGCGTACGTTTGAACGCATATAGCTGGAGATCACATGATTCATCACGTTTCGCTTTTGTGAAGCAGGGTAGGATGATGACCATGGTCATATAGTACCACCAAAATTCAGCATTCGGGTCATCAACTGCAATACCTGTAGCGAACTCTTTCATGAAATCTTTCGGTGATCAGTTTGTCGACCACCTTGGCAATGTGATCGGTGTCTATGGATGTGCAGACATCATACATTTCTGCTCTCAATGTAACATCAACCCCATCCAGGTACGTATAGAGTCATAAAAGGAGTAGGATAAGTTTATGTGTCCTGGGGGCACGTGCATACGCCGTTCCCGCCATGACATGTTGCGCAGAATTGGCCCCCTAAAGATCGCACCCTACCCATAGCTCGCACATCCTAGACTCACTCATGTGTGGTCCTTACACCCAGAAAGTTCATGACAATGTGAGGTTTTCCAAAGCAAGATATAAGTGTGTCCTTTTATTCTTCGATCGACCATTTCACTTCACCTCCTCCTCCATGGTTAGAACAATATGCAGTTGTTCCATCGTTTGACGACTGTGTTCAGCGTGTCGTGTTCAGATGCAGAAGCTTGTATGATAGGTAGGTACCCTACTGTACGTTTCTCCAGGGTGACTGTGCTCGTATTTTTGTTATACAATGTCCATTCCAATGTCTATTCCAAAAAGGGTATCACTTTCAGGTGGACCGCGTTGTCAGGTGGTGTTGTCTTTCACCATTGCTGATACTGGCATATGCCGGAATTTTTGATCAAATAATAAAGTACGAGGTTCATTTCGAGGCTGTTCATGCCGTACAACGGCTTCATAGATGCCATCAAGACATTCAGATAATCTCTCCTTGAAGATATTCTTCCAACTTATAAATGAAGGTGATATATCTACCTGAGCATCACTAGTTATTTTGCAGTACCTGTCCCACGTATTTAAGATATGCAGGATGGCAGGCGATTGCTCGGATTGTTCAAGTTCTTAGCAAAGCCACGCTAATATAATGGTGTGACATACATGTTCTGGTGTGACATACATGTTCTGGTGTGACATATAACATTGCCTTTGGTCCTACGCTCGAACAGGGTCATGCAACTTGGGTATGTTCTGTCTGTAGCTATAAGATCATTTATACAAGCTAGTTGAATTGGTTATAATTCGCTGTTTCCAATATTCTGCTGCTGACTTTCATTTCTGGTATGAGCTGAAACGCTTTTTTCTGAACTTCTTGACAACCGATATACTCTTTTCAATCCATCTTTTGTGTTTTGCTCCGTAGGCCAACATTTTGCAGATGGGCATTATGTGTGGGTGCAGACGAACTATGGTTACTTTTTTTCTTTTTCAATCCATACCTCCTTAATGTTTCAACATTAGATTTAGTCATGTAACTAGATCGGCAGTCCTTTGTGCCATTTAAACAGTTGAGGTGAGTTTGCTCGTGATATTTCAGTAAGTCGTTCGGTTGCATCTTGGAAATTGTCATTCTGTAATTTTGACTGTAGCTGCCCAATAATATCAACTTACTGGAGACCATCACTGCTAACTATGATAAACCTTTGTTTATTGTGTTTCTGACATACGAGGCATAACTGTGCCTCCAGTGACTTTTTTTTCGAGTACGATCTGAGCTTTCATCTATGTTTTCAGTCACCAGTAGAATAATTCCGACTTGCAGTAAATAAAAGCAGTGGACATGCCATGACAGCATATTGGATATATCTGCAAAGAAATATAAATTAGGATCCACCTCTGCTTGTGGATCCTATCTGTTCGACGATTTATTTAACATTAAACATTAACATTTTTGTTACTAGCAGCTTCTTGATAATGGATCTCAAACTTGAATATGGCATTGGATTCTTCATATATGAAAACATACAAAAGCATATGTACATAAATACATTGAACCGGGCGGTGGTCGCCATCTCGGATTTATCAATTTTACTGCATTATGTGTCATTTTCAGCTGGGCATACAGCAGATTTGAGTTCAGCACCTCTCAATTCCTTTAAAACCTTGTATGCCCTAAATTAACGCCATTTTCCTTCGGGGTTAAGATTTTGTGAACATTGACCTAGTCTACAAGGTAGGATAAATGGCCCGAGCAACCGGAGAATGTCATTAGTACAAGTGACAGATGAAACACCCTTCTCACATAGTTCTGACGGGGTCTGAAGGCAGATGCTATAGATATGTGTCCAACCGCGAAACCAGTTAGGCCATGAAGTTTGCCTTGTGCAATATTAGTATCGACATGGATAATATTGTGTCGATTTGGGGTATTATTATATTACATATTATTTGTACAGCGCCTTTGAATGGCTCCTGCTAGTAATGGCGCTTTATTAAATATACATTATTATTATTGTGTGGAGGTAACATGCATCTACATTAGGGACGAATCCTTGTTAATCTATTAACAAACATATTAGCTTGAAACTGTCTGTGACTAATGCGAGTGAGCTTGGAGGGAAGGGAGACTAAGTATCAATGGGAGAAAGCAGGCGCCTATTATTTAGCGAAGCTAATTAACATCACCAAAATGTTTTATCAAAAATCTAGCAAGAATAAGAACAAGTAAAATTGTCACAATTAACAATTATCCCTAATCTTCTGGTAATTAGTGCATTATTTATAATTACCTAATGGTTTATGTGAAAACAAAATGCCAGCAGCTATTTATTACTAGAACAATGGGTGTCATAATGACGTGATTAACACACGAGACTCCGTCTGAAACAAGCTAATCATCGTAAGGGAATAACTGGTGCTCAGCTTAACCAATCTGCTACACAATATTATTTAGAACACTACAGAACATTTGTAATAATGATATGCCTAGTATCCATTCCGCTTAATATAGGATATTGTATTGAACTGGCATAAACGAATATATTGAAAAAATCAAATATCATCTTCCCTGTAATACACAACAATCACAAATTATTCTGCCTGTCTCTGAAGATAAGCAGCTACTACCAATACAGGTATTTCAGTGTTACGTAATTTCTGATGGAAAAAATGTATTAGTGATGAGGTAGAGCAAAAATGGTAAATGCTTAGAAACACATCATTAACGAAATTGTAGTTCCGGCATCTTATTATTATTAAACGATTTCATTCTTATAGAATATAATTACTAGCTAAACATTAACTGATTTTAAACGTTTGATAAATTTAATTGAATCCGTTACCTCAAAAAGACATTAAATAACGGAGCATTTCTAAACCTCGTAACGGAAAAGTTTGTGGGTGCATGTGTGCATGGACGGTCTTGCGTGCGTGTGCGTATATGTGTGTGAATGTATATGAGTCCGTGCGTATATATATATAGCGTATATGTGTGTGTGTGTGTAGTATATATATATATATATATATATATATATATATATATATATATATATATATATATATATATATGAGAGAGAGAGAGAGTGTGCGTGTGCGTGTGTGTGTTTTATAAAGATAGTTAGGCGCAGGCACAGGTGTTATACTTTCATTCAAACAGCAATTAACTCCAAACTGATTTTAAAAACAATTAATTGCAAGTACAATTAATTACCGGTAAAATTAGAGAAAAATGAAAGAAAAAACTAATTTCTCAAATAATCCAGAAGAGGATAATCTAAATATAAAAAAGAAACTATGATTAAAACAAAACCGGGCTTTGTGTCGAACACTAGGACCAAGAAAGATTAAGCCTACAGTGGAAAAATAAAATATTAATACACAGTATGAATAATGTACGAATAATATAAGCATAAATCAAAATAAATTCAGATTAATACTAATAGCAGCGATACAACACGACTCAACCCAATAGCAACGACCGGTTTCGACCTATTCAAGTCTTCATCAGGTTGCATAGAATGTCTGTAAGAGGCAACAGGCAGAGAGCATCAACATATATAAACATCCTTCGAAACCTACCTCCATGAATGTAAATACAACTATACATACATTAATCTAAAAATAAAATGTTCCATAACTCCACATATTGATAGATGTGTGCAAAACCTAAGCATGTGTCTGGTCTACTCATCAGCCTGTGGAACCAGCTAATTCGCTTTTAGTACGCGACAAATATGTCACGCACACAGGAAAGCGGCTACATGCAGGCTACGTACAAAAAGCGGAAACACGTAAAAAACATACCATTTGATATCACAGCTCGCAACAAACAACACGTGCGTGTGGTTCAATGGTGACTTGCTACATACATATCATAAACTATTTTGACACCACAGTTTACATTCAACAGTAATTTTCTGTGGTCCAAAAGAAACCTGTATATAAAGCATTTCGACACCTCAGATGCTGACCTCAGCTTTATTCTGGGCTCGAATAACTGAATAAATCCTACCTATATGAACCATGTATCCATACACGTCCGACTGGTCTGGCGTCGAAGTTCTTCTCTAACCTAAGTGAAAATTCAAGCCCTATATATAGCCTCAGCGTGTTAACAAACATTACAGTTTGTTCATAACAAAGAGAATGTACACTAACTCAGTATGGACTCACTGAAGCGATTTAACTAAAATATAAACAAAGTAGCAATACCGCACAATGGATTATTACTGGACTAGAACGAAATATCGTCTCAAACCTGAGTAAATACTACGATTTACTCGAACCTAACAGCTAACTCTAATACGTTTCCGTTCATCACTAAGTGAACGTTCATTCACGCTTAATTTAGCGTCCCTAAGTATATGCAGTTAGGTGTGGTGGGATCTAAATTAAAGCGCCAATCCACTTCATCTATTTGACCCATGGTCAAGAACAGCGGATTTCAGGCAGATCTCCGATACTGCGAATGACACGTCGGGATTATAATAGCTATACATTTAACAAATGTCCTATATCAGTGTAATCTAATTACTCATAATATGAGAAAAAACTCTGTCCGCAGCTTAATACCCATGGAGATGCCTGCCGGAGTAACAAACGACTCCAGGAGTATAAATCCATCAAGCAGCATTGTATGAATTAATAGGTCGTTTCGCCAGACCACATAAGAGGACAACAATATAGATTCTACATTATACATAACAAAGCTAATAAACTCAAACATGTTGTAATAACGACATAACTTTCTTACATTGGTGTAATAAGGAATCTGGATGGAAATAGATCAGATGTCTGGCACGGGCAATGTGCGTTTTAGGGTACATAGTAAGAGGCAACAGGCACAGAGCATCAACATATCTAAACATCCTTCGAAACCTACCTCCATAAATCTAAATACAACTATACATACATTAATCTAAAAATACAATGTTCCATACCTCCACATATTGATAAATGTGTGCGTATACCTAAGTATGTGTCTGGTCTACTCATCAGACGTTTAAGTTTGTGTGTACGAGCGCGCGCGGGCGCGTGTGTTATTATTATTGTTATTATTATTATTATTATTATTATTATTATTATTATTATTATTATTATTATTATTGTTATTATTATTATTATTATTATTATTATTATTATTATTTGTAGTAGTAGTATTAGTAGTATTGTTGTTGTTGTTGTTGTTGTGGCTGTTATTAGTCTTATTAATCTTGTTATTGTTCAGACTGCTATTCATATTCCGTTGTTATAATTATTATAACTATTATTATTAGAATTGTTATGTTTATCTGTTATTATTTCCGTCATGATTACCCTTTATCCTAGATATCGGCTAATGTTAAGAGTGTCATGTTTATGTATGTGAATGTTACATAAATAAAGATAGCAATCAAGACAATTTACATTCCTGTTAAAATATCACTCTCCCGAGTCCTGCAATACCATATTCGTCTATACCCATAAACGTTGTTTAATAAGTTATCTATAGGGTATTATTGTTTTGGTATTTCGATTTATTGGCGTTCTTGACAGTCGATATAGCCGCTTGTCTTCAGAGATTCGGTGTTTAATATAGCAATTATTATAGTTATTTATGTTAGAAGGCTACGGCATCTAATAAAATTGGAATATCACTGAATGGAGGAACGATTCGTTTAGCCTCATGACTGCCCCCCTGTCCAAGACGTATGCCAGAAGGCAACCTGGGAAAAATATACTATTGTGAACAAGAGACAATTTGATTAGCATCCTATAAATTAAGCCTTTATTGGAAATGTATCCTAAAGGTAATATTACAGTCGTATCCAGGACAAGAACATACAGTCTGGTATTGGTATTGTATACAGTTTATTATAATTATTAGCATAAACTAATATTCGGACTAATGCGATGTGTTATGGGGTGTATTTGTTAACCGTAATGCAATACCAGACAAATGAGTCTCATAGTTTATCTCTTTAACTAAAAATAGTAATCCTCATATAACGGTCAAATCGGCATTTTATCATAAACCATGAATCAGCACTGTATAATGATATAAATACGGCGTGTTTGTTGACAGTGTACTGAACTTGGTGGTATAAATAAGTTAATCGTCCAAATTAAGTATTGTTTTTCCAGTTTAATATTAGTATAGGCTGTTAGAAACCATTCATTCTAATAAAGTATGAATTAGTGTAGTCTTGCTGATTACCACATGAATTGAGTAAACACTACATAATTAACGTAAATAGCATTAATATACCCTTAAGGAGAACATTATACTTGAGCTGCTACAAATAGTTTCGCTGGACCATGTCATCAAAAGGTCTGATATACTGGAGCAGGTAAATGAAGGGGGTGACGTACCAATGAATCAACCTATTCCCTTGGAGATGTGGATCCAAACACTGATAGGCAGCAACTGCCAGCAGGTGCACCACTATATAAGAAGCCTACATTTCAACAACCACAACAGTCAACTTTAGATGCAATGATTTCGGAATTCAGTGCACATGATGGCCTTCGTCTTCCATCCAGATATAATCACGAACATAGCTGTTATGATAACCAAATATGCTAACACCGAAAGTAATTATGTCATTCGTGCACCATCTAAGAAAACCTGAATTCAGATTAAGTAGTTTGGAGGAAGTCCACTGGAATGCAGAACGTATTAGAAGCTAATATGTTATCAATGCAGAAGTTGATGGATATGGTGTGAACTTCCTAAGACACTTTACAGTTCGTGAAGCAAATAAGATAGTAGCCGGATTTTGTTGTCTTGTCGGTGAGCAGAGTTCTACGGCACCGTTATTCGAGCTGGAAGAACTTTAAGGCGATCCCGAATTTGTTGTTAATGGTGTTAATAAAAGGGCTTTAGCTTAGCATGTGTTAAAAGTGTCAAATCCAAAGGCTTCAGATAAAGGTTCGTTTTTTCTCTCTGAGTGCCAGATGTTTGTTAATAGTATTGAAGCTCTAAAGATACTTGTAGGCAAACTGTCCGACCATCTACACGACTGGTGGAGAAACTTGGTATTTCTGACAAAGGAGCGTGTTTAAAAGCAGTGAGATTTGGTCAGTTGGTCGAGTTTGTATGACGAGACGAAATGAAGGATAATGAACCTACATTTGGAAGATATATCATAATATTAAAAGTGACAAATTTGCCAGTAGCCAGAGGTCGAAATGGAATTTTGCTATAAATACAACAGAAACATCCCAGAATAGATATTTCCCCAAGCCATCTAGAGTGACAATAAATGTCTACGGAACCTTCCTTCACAAAATCTTTATTTTGATGATAAGCAAAATTCTTTGGATCGATTTCATCGTTTGTTACCTGTATTATATAATGAAATAATTGATGACCTTAAAATTATGGCTCTTTATTTTGCTTGCCTAATGCCTGAACACCTTAGTAAATTGTGTCGATAAAAGGAGACATAGGGCGCCTTCATGGCCTAATTGGTAGCGCGGATGGCCAAAGATATATAATACCTGGGTTCAAACCCATAAGGGTGTTTAATTTTCACTTCATTACGTTTAGAGATTGCACAACCCATTGAGTCTACCTTGTGCACACAAAAGACTGTAAAATATGTACATTTATATTTGTATAATATACCTCATCTAAGATATTAGCTTTCTTCAGAGAATTTAATGCTTCGTTTAGTTGCACACGGTATCAAGAAACAGATTCAAGTGGATTCCATGGACGAGTCACAGATTATGACAACTTATACTTTCCAATGTTTTGTGATATACAGAACGACAATGTCATTAATGTGCGTATGGTGCATTAGAAGCGGTGAATCCCAACTATAAATATGTACAGATGAATATATCACTCATTGTCCACACCTTTATGAGATACATTTAGGCCAGATTTACGCAAAGGTGAGACTGTTCATTGGAAGCAATGTGCCACATATCTACTCCTCAAAGGAGATACGTACCGGTCCTCTTGGAAATCCATATGCACCAAGGATACTATTAGGTTGGATAATCTGGAATCTTGTGCGTGATATTGGTGTGTCATGAATCTAGGCAAATAGTACACTGATATTTCAATAATGATTTCCCTTCGACATTCGATAAACCACCATCTGTTCCTACACATAAATCCATTTAGAAGAGGGACGGGCATAACGAAAGTTTCTTAACAAAAATAATAAATAATAAACAACGAAAGACAAGCTCAGCAAAGGTTTGCAAGTCTGAAGAAGAAATTTCAGAAGAATTCGGAGTTTCAAGCGGACTACACAGAGTTTATGAAGTTCATTATCAGAACGAGATATGCTGATCAGGTTTCTGATGGTCGGGTGTGGTATATTCAAAACCATCGTGTTTATCACTCATACAAGCCAAGAAAAATAATAAGAGTTGGGTTCGATTGTGTGTCTTCGTACCTTGGATGATCGTTGAATAGTTGAGTACTGTAAAAAGGCCCAGACTTACTAAACAGTTTTTAGTGGTAGTGATGAGATTCAGACAAGAACATGTGCATGTAACGTCCGACATTGAGTCCAATGGTTATCAGGTCCGTGCTTATAAACAAGATACTGGCTTTTTGCAGTTCTTCTAGTGACCGAAATGTGACATGGCTAGATTCACAATGGTATACGGGATGAAGGGACAAATCTTCAGAGCCATATCTTCCCCTGCTTACTCCAACATATCATTTCATTAGTCAGCTGTGGATATCACAGGTCGGGTTAGTTCTGAAACGTATGATCTCGTCTTCACGAACATATCTGTCGACGATTTATTAGTATCTCCATCTCTCTCTGTCCCTCTCTACCTCTACCCCCTCTCCCTCTCTCTCTCTCTCTCTCTCTCTCTCTCTCTCTCTCTCTCTCTCTCTCTCACTGTCTCTATATATCTATATCTTTCTCTCTCTATATCTTATATAATATATATTATATATATATATATATATATATATATATAGAGAGAGAGAGAGAGAGATGAAGAGAGAGAGTGTTATATATATATATATATATATATATATATATATATATATATATAATAATTAAGCAATAACACGTATATAGGAAATTTCTAAGGTTTGCTGTCATCGCAGTTTTCATCGTACTAAGTAATAGACGAGCCTTAATCGAATCTTTGCCTATCGAAGAAATAGCAAAAGACATGAATTTTTTACATTTGGCTACAACCGATATGCCTCATAAACATGCATTATGCATTAAATGGTGCATAGAAAGTGACCATTTCCAGTACAATGTTGTAAGCCACGATCATTTACCTACACGGCGTAATATGCTGGCTATAGTCAGTTCACTCATCGATTCTATGGGATTTGTTTCTACGAGCCAAGATGATTCTCCAAGATGTATGTTGACTATCATTCCTCTGGGATGAGGAACTACTTGGCGACTATCCAGCAAACTGGTTGAGGTGGTTAGAAGATTTGAAGAATTTAGATCAATTTAATACCCACAGATTGTTCAAGCTTTTAAACTTTGGTGTTGTGCCGAGATGTCAAACACGTTATTTTGCCGATGCGCCGGAAATGATTATGACCTGACTTCATACATACGCTTGGTGAATTATTATGGCCATAATTCATTTCATATTGTTGATGAGTAAAACTAAAGTTACCCCATTGAAAAAGATTACTATCCCAAGACGAGTTGACAGCAGTAACCTTGCCTGTCAGATTATTAAAGACAGCAATAGCTAAGTTAGAATGTTAGGTAGACGATGCATACTAATCGATAGCTAGTATGGCAGTACTAAGGTATATACATATTGTATTTGCACGCTATTACAGGTTTGTGGCGAATCGGCATGCTGTGATTCGAGAAACATCAGATGGGAGACAATGGATGTTTGTGAAATCAGAAGACAAACCGACTTCTTCAGATAGATGATGCTTAATGATATACTGACGTCTGATAGATGGATCAATGATCCTGAGTCCTAATGGAATAGAGAGAACTACTGCCCAATTCAGCCAGAAACGAGATAAATAATAAGGTTAACCTTGTCATTGGCAATCGGGATAGTGATGTCCCGACAAGACTCAAGTCATATTTCTCCTCCTGGTTCAAACCTAAGAAGACAGTGGCGTAGTTGGTGGCTTCTAAGTGGTACCTGAAATCAAGGCTTCTTCTGGGATGCATTTATCAGGTTGATAACTCGCAGGACACTTCATGTGATTATAATAAGAAACCAATATTTTGTGCAAAGAAAATTTGTTCAGGAGGAGATCAATATGTTCTTAATAGGCAGAGGCAGATCCTACGTTCTGAAGAAAGGTAGTCCTCAAAATAGGTTAGCCTTGATCATGATGGATGGTAAACTTCGAGTAGGTTACCGTTTGAGTCGTTGAATGCATTCATATGATGCCAAACATGTGATTATTATGCCTGTTGAATCTCCGGTTTCAAAACTCATCCTGAAACTGTTAATTAGTCAGTAGGCTATCTTGGTCAGAATGCTATTAAGGCAGAAGTACAGCAAATATTTTGAATTGGACGGGCAAATTATCCGATCTGACGACTTTGGTTCAGGTATGTAATTAGTAGACTTCACAGGGGGAAAGGTTTCGATCACAAAATGGCGGACTTTCCTGTTTGCCGTACAATAGCTGGTGATTCTCCTTTCACTCGAGTTGGAATGGATTTTTTTCGGACCTATAGAGGTGAGGCGAGGAGGCAGTAATGTAAACATTTATGGAGTAATGTTTACTTGCTTGAGTATTAGGGAAGTCCATTTAGAGTTAGCATCTGCTTTGAATACAGACTCCTGTATAAATGCCATCAGAAAATTCATGAACAGGCGTCTTTCAGTTAAGATGATATTATGGGATAATGAGATTAATTTGGTAGGTGTTCAGAAAGAAGGCTAAGACTTGCTAACCAGGTGGAAGCAATGCCAAATCCACGACTACAGAAGGGCATAGATTGCGAGTTAAATCCTCCAACAGGGCCCCATTTTGGTGGTATTTGGGAGAGGATTTTACGTGTCGAGTGGAAGGGAATCCACGCCCTGTGCGACAACAGACTGTACGACTTGATGATGAGCCACTGAAAACATTATTCTGTGAGGTAGAAGCAATACTAAATATGCGTCCCATAACGAAGATGAGCAGTGACTACGATGTTTTAGAGGCTCTCACACCCAATCAACTGTTATTATTGAAGTCAGATTGAGATTTACGTTGTGGTGTGTTCAAAAGAGACAGTAAGTATGCTGAAGACAGATCCAGTTCTTGGTAGGTTCATTCTGAACCACATGGAGTAGAGAGTATTTGACAGTATTACAACAACATCAGAAATGGACACAACCGAAGACCAATTATAGCTGCTAATGACATTGTTATTCTTACCGATAGCACTCCATGGAACTCTCGAACATGTGGAGGAGTGTTGGAAGTAATCAGGACCAGACAAGTGAGCTCCGGCGACCATTCCACAATATTATCTTGAAGTATGTAGTAAATCTTAGTTATTATGTGAACTTATATGATCTTATGACAAATGAATCACTGTATTGAATGTATATATTTTATTTCAGGCTTTTTAATTCACCGTCCACATTGTAGTAGTAATGATAAAATATGTTATTATCTCAAATCAGGCGGGACATGTAACGGTCAGAGACGCATTTTATCATAAACCATGAACTATCATTGTATGATTGTATAGACGTGTTTGCGTGTCTGTTGAAT
The DNA here is from genome assembly GCA_025642065.1 of Paralvinella palmiformis. Lineage (NCBI taxonomy): Eukaryota > Metazoa > Annelida > Polychaeta > Terebellida > Alvinellidae > Paralvinella > Paralvinella palmiformis. The sequence continues at coordinate 357,477 of JAODUP010000182.1, forward strand.
GTGTACTTACCTATTGTGTTAATCAACAGAATTAAATATCTTTATTACAGTTTATGATTGGAAAAGACAACCATTCAAATTAAGAACGAATTAACTTAGCTTTGATAACTAATCGTTCTAGGTGTGCCAAGGATTAAGTTAAAACTACACCGCACATGTATCCATTATAATGCTACGTTTATCGGATTACAAATCAAATTATATCATCGATAAATAGGTCCTAGTTATAATTAATTTATTCTCTCAGTGCAATTTTTGTATTTTTATAGATATCAAAAATATATAAATTACCTAATTAATATGTAAAATAAATAATACCAGTGTTCATAGATATGGCAAAATAACTGCATTTTATCCAGATTTGAATTTTGTAGGTAATACGATAAAAACACAATTCAGACATAAAAGTATCATGGACTTGGTTTTATAGTAGTTCTAGCGAAATGTACCCGAGAAAAGGCACTGGTTCAAACTAAGTAAGCTATCGTAGCAAATCAATAGCCTGATCATCTACTATCATAGGAGTTCATGCAAATTCTCCGCTATATATGTGTGTGCGTGCGCGTGTGTATGTGTGTGTGTGTGTGTGTGTGTGTTTGTTTGTGTGTGTGTGTGGGTGTGTGTCTTTGATATGTCACAAGTTTATAAACATACTGTGAGCTTGGTTATTTGATGGGTAGCTGTTAGTATTTAGCCTGTACCCATTGTTATTGTTTTTCCATTAAAATCTACACTAGACCGGCGATCGAATACTGTGCAACTGATACTAGACCGGATCTGGAAACACTCGTCCAGGTCGAGCATTAATGTCGCACTATTTGATATATATATATATATATATATATATATATATATATATATATATATATATATATATATATATATATATATCATATATATGTATATATATATAATTTATCAATCATTTAGTAAATGATTATCAGTTCATGTCATCTAAGCTATAGAATATAATGAAGAATATACATTAGAACACAACACATACACACATACACACACACAAAACACACAATATATATATATATATATATATATATATATATATATATATATATATATATATATATATATAATCACACGCATACAACTACACCCTGGAATAATCTTTTGCTGAACAATTAGTTTTCTACACTACGTTTGCTTGCAGCTGTTCATACATTATAAACCAAGCAATATAAACCAGCTAAATAATTAAATTTAATCATAGAACGAAACCTTCAGGGGATAACCGAACCGTCATCCAATCAGTTCAATAGTCATAATTCCTGTCAGTTTCGTTATTGTTGCCTGAATAACAAGTGGGAATTGATACAGACAGTTTGCCTGTACACTGCTAATGGCATACATTAACTCTACTGATTGAGTGGCGGAGATGTGAATAATTAATGCTGTCGACATGATTGTTGAACCCGCTTTATGATGTACATTAATGTTGGCTATGCTCGTTGTCAAGTGCCTAGAAGGCCTATAAATAAACTAAAACAAACAGCTGTTTTCTGTTATACACTGTAGCAATACAATACCCTTGCATTTAGCGGATGTCAAATTGGTTTTCATTCATCGCGTTTTTTAATGTTCTTGAAATGTGCTTAATCTCTCGCATTAATTTGATATGGCTACAAACTGCAAATCAATTGAAATTATAAATTCATAAATATTTAACAAAATCCAAGCCAATTAGAAATATTGATTATCTCAATTTGCTTGAAATGGCTTGAAGCCCTTTTAAAATAAAGGGAATTTTAGACGCTATTTCATAGGTATCCTGGGAGAAGAACCGGAATTTTGATTTAATACGAATTTGTATAAACTAAAACCACAAAGTTCAGAGCATGAACTCTATAATAAACAAGAGATATATAAGTTCCTAAATCTCGACTACGATTCATCTTCATATGCGAATGTTTTCCTTTCTCGTTTTCTTTTCACATACTTACATAAGTTTCTCACTTTCCGAATACACCAAATCGACAAAACTAATAAAATAGTAATATTAATGTCTTTATACTGTAACTATTGATTTATGTGATTCAATAAAAACTATTTTTAAACACGCCGTATAGTGATAGAATGGTGTTTCGTCTTTCACTTCGTTACATTTGGATTTCGCTCTGAACTGTTAGATTAGCATGTTCAAAAGTGTCTGTAAAACAGTAAAATGTATCGAAACAATTAGTTTTGAAAATATGTATAAGTACTAATTAAAACTTTAGAAATACTGATAATTCCTTGTATTGCATTATTCCTAGGAAATGTTATGCAAATTGAAAAACAAGACGTGTCTGATTGGTATTCTTTTAACTAATGTCAGTTTTATTAATTAAAAGAACGACAACTTTAAAAACATTAACTTTTAAATTAACTATTAACGAGCCAAAACCCTACTTAGCTTCTCCCATTTGAAAATTCAGCTGATTAGGTTCTCTTAAAGCTCTTTAGGGACCGAAAGCAGATTCTGATAAATGGATCCATATGTAGTCGAAAATTAGTGTTTGTCATCATTGCTGACGCTGACATTAGTCAACAAGAAATAATGTCATATCCGGAATAATTCACCGATACTAATAGCAACTCACTGTTTACAATATCAGCATAACTAAGGAACACGTGATCGCCATGATGGTCAAATTACAAACCCAAGGTTGTAGTTGTCTGGACGGTTAATTATTTTTATTGCGGATGTTCATGGTTATCTAATTTCTTTCGTGCACTATATATTACTAACCATTTCTAGCATATTTCTACTGTGTTGCCAATCGTATTAAGCATAAATCATTTCTAATTTCGTTTGATGTTATCCTGAAATAATTGGGAGCAACAAATATTAGTTAATGCGTATTATCCTCGCAGCAAAGAAACAAATTACAAAAGTAATCTAGTAATGCTAGGGCGTTATTGCCGAACGGAGTATAATGTATATCTTCGGTAAAAGCATTGGAAGCAATTGCTTGTCTATCTTGGATAACGTATTCACATTTGTTTAAGAACGTGGATATTTTGCGTAAACATCTGTTTGTCCATTCGGAAGACGCATTTTAGGAGCACATATTGCCATTTGGGGAAAACATACTAGTTGTCTTATATATGTTAGCTAATTGTGAGGAGGTGAACGCTTAGAGTATACCTTACTACACATAGCCGTCTAACTGTATTAAAACATGATTTGTATTTTCCCCCCAACTTTGTGCCAAGCAACAATACTGAAGTTCTAGCCTGGGTAAATAAACTCGTCAATAGTATTAATTTGATCAAGAAACCACTAGTTAGCGATTCACAAGCTAATTAAATACTTCGCCCAAAGCATGTCTACAAATGTGCCACAATTGATAACAAGGCTAACCACAGAAATAAACCATTTTCCATGATCACTTGGTAGCCACTGCATTATTTATAATGTAGTAATGGGCGCTATGAAAACAAACAATGAGAGCTATTTATTACTGGAACAATAGGCCTCATAACGATAACATTAACACGTGTTTCTAACGATAGAGTGGCAGGTAGGAATTTCAATGGAACCAACCCAAAACAACGTTTTGAGGAATTTCTTTTTGTAAACATTAAATCTACGGCTAGATGATGATGATGATGATGATGATGATGATTATAATGATGACTGATGTCTTACAGTTACGTTTGTGCACATTGTAGGCTAAATGTGACCTCCAAAGGTAGTGAAGCTAAGCTAAAGATGAAACAACCTTCAGATATGTCCATGCCGAGATTCGAACACGGGCGGTAGTGATATGTGGTTCAACACACTACTCTCAGACAACGGAGGCGCCCAAATATACAGCTAGAAGTGAGTACATCTTTTTTAAGATTATGGACAAGATATATTTATACGGATGCGCGAAGATGTCAGATCATCCTATCACGTGATCATGTAAAGTTAATTCATCGATTATAATTATTCAAACTGTTGGAAATAAATAACCTTCTTCCACTTTTAGAATACACTAAGTAACTGAGAATATTACTTCATATATCGTATAAGATGAAAACACTGTTGTACAATATATAATGTTCGTTTTATATCATGTTTTTACAATACTTTCTATTAACTAAATTACTCTGTAATTACCGATTGGGTTTATTACAATATATATTGTTATATGGTAAAATACAACATTGAACCACTTGGTATCTCGAGAATTTCTCAGATAGATAACTTCAGAAAAATTGAATCAAAAGAAATCCAGAAAAAGAAATACCCGATAAAAGGTCTTCTAGGACACATACATTTGAACAAATTAATCGAAATAAGTAAGCTGGCTTTTCAGATGAATCTACTTAGAACGAACCTGCTTGTTATTGTGTAGTAATATTTCGGTTCAGTACCAAGCGTTGTTATACGACTTTATATATATTCACTGGCGACATATTATATACTTGTTGCTTCCACTTTCAGTCTCTCGGCTTACGTATATTGATTTTAGCTGGGTATTTTAGGCCCATAGTCCACCATAATCCCAAGCTGTCTAACAAAAAGCTCATTTACGGCTGTATACAGCCGTAAATCGCCAACTTATCGGCATGGACTCTCGGAGAATGGGAATATAAGCCTTTACTACTCCAACATTTGTCCCACGCTTTCCACTTAGCGGCCAAACTTCAAGCGATTCCTTGGATATTTCTATTCCACTCTGACATATAAAGATCCTTATTCATTTTGTAGATAAATTAATTATAACCATTTTATATTTTACGTCTATCATAAATTGTATTTTATACCGCTAAATCCATTTTAACAGGTGGATGTTTTAATCGCGCGCGCTTAAAAATCCAGATCCCGAACAGTAATCCGGAGACATATAATGTATCCGTATGAATCTTCGGTTCTGTCCGTATTCATTTGGAAATATCTACGTCATAGTTGTGTACTTAGTTCATCAACATCAATAATAATAAGGATAATAATAATAATATTTATTAATATCATTATTATTATTATTATTATTATTATTATTATTATTGTTGTTGTTGTTGTTGTTGTTATTGTTGTTGTTAAAACTGAAATAACTTTATTGGTTCAATGTGGAATTTCCCGTCATTTTCAAACTCTTTGCCACTTTACTTTAAGGTCACTTTCACAGATAAATAATTATTATCTTTTAAATCATTACAGAGTTTTTACAGACATATTATTTGGGGTATTATTATATTACATATTATTTGTACAGCGCCTTTGAATGACTCCTGTTAGTAAGGGCGCTTTATTAAATATACATTATTATTATTATTATTTACTCATCAAACCTTTTCTTACGGAGAACCTTCCTATCTAACCTTCTTTATCTAGCATTCAAGCCCACAGTGCTTCGTTCAACCAGTTTTTACTTGTTGTCTGTTCCCGGGGTGAACACTCATGCTGGCACTCCTGGTTTGTTCAATTGCTATCATGACTCTTTGGTAATCACTCCATCAAATGGCAGTTCCTCTCCGTCATCATTTGAAAACTCACCTTTTTCAGACTTGCTTTTCCTCCCCAAGTTTCAACTCTATCTGATCATTAGTTGATGAATTTGGCATCGTACTTAGACTACGATAATCCCCACCCCCGTGTTTGATGCGCCATTCAGCTCGATTCAGTTCGAGGATATTGACACTATTGAAGTTAATTTTTTTATAATAATAATAATAATAATATTAAAATTAATAATAATAATAATAATAATCCAGATTTAGCAACTAGCAGTATAGCGTTCTTAATGACTTTAGGTGAATTTTATTTATTCGGATAGCATGCATTTCAGAAGCAACGCATCACAATAACAACAGTAAGAAGATAAGTTGTGACGACATTAACACGGACACCATAATAATAATGATAATAATAATAATAATAATAATAATAATAATAATAATAATAATAATAATTGTAGTAGTACGTACGTACCAATAAGACCAATAATTAATGTGTTGTGACAATAAACAGATCGGTGATACTTGGCTACTAAATATTGGCACGATCGGGCCTCTGACATGTTATCTAGCGAGAAACCATTGAGCTCTGCCTTTGTGTAATTAAATCATGAGCATCAACCATTTTCCTTGGACCATCAATCTATGGACGTTAATTGTCAGCTATACTTAACTCCCTAGCCCTCACTTTACAAGTTCTAAACCCCTTCCTGGCCTGTCTCTGTGGTTCGTCGTTGTTCAGGCTGTTCTCGTTGTCAACGAAGCTCGAGAAATGAGGTGTACTTATGCCCCAATGCGATTTTTTATACAAGCCATAGACGTTAAACCAAGAGCTACACAACGTCGTGTTCTCTACTGCCTCATTAAATCTATATCAAATTTAACAACTCCACAGACAACTGAACATCATATATATTATATATATATATATATATATATATATATATATATATATATATATATAATACAGTGTGCGACATTAATGCTCGACAGCTCAACCGGGGCCATTGTTTCCAGATCCGGTCTAGTATCAGTGCCACAGTATTAGACGGCCGGTCTAGTCTAGATTTTAATGGAAACACAATAACAATGAGTACAGACCCACAGACTAATACTAACAGCTACCCATCAAATAACCAAGCTGACGGTATGTTTATTAACTTGTGACATATCAAAGAACACTAATAACTTCACTTGCGATATCCCGTTAAATGTTGGAGACACTCACAGCTTCCCAACTAACTAGTGTAATGAGTGTTCTGGAATTTATCTTTATACTGTAGATCTGTTTAATTTGGTGAATATAAAATAATGGCCAAAATGACGAGTGACATAATATTATCTGTGGCCAAAATATTATGTTCTACAGAACTTCTTATTATACTCTAACATTACCACTGCACATGTGTAATATTCTCATTTATTCCACAATCGTCTCACATTGGAATGTATAATAAAACAATTACTCGTTTAAAAATCATTCGCATCTGACATTGTTCCCATCAGAATCACTCATAATCGCGATCAATAGCCCTGTTTTTTTTCAAGCCATGTTTAAGAACATCAGTTAGTCTTGTAGCAAAATCAAATACATGAAATAACCAGCCTGCGTGTAGAGGTTTGAGTCTAGTGAGTTTAGTTGTCTGCAATTTTGCGATTGGATGTCAAGGAGTCACTGACTTGATCACTCTACCAGGCTTTGATTTTGAGTGCGAGATTTGTTATGATTTATATTCGTTTGCTGAGAATAGAAAAAATAATATGAACACATTATATTTTACACCTCCTCATATACAGTTTGATGTAACCTTCTCGTCATGTTAATTGCAATTTGTCTTTAGCTTACATATCAGTTACCTTTGTTGACATTCAATTATGACAATGGTTTGTCAATTACTAGTTAAGATCTGCATAGAATGGAATTACTCATTACATACACACCAATGATCTAGTCAGCTTCAGATTTGGTTATGGCTGATGAATAACGGTCTACTATGAAATATGTTTTTTTTCCCGAATGGTCTAGAAAACAAAGCAAAAATAAACTTTCCTGACAGACCAAAATTCGCAATTTTTGGCTTTTACCAATATGTTCAAAATAACGAAATGGCCAAAATGTTGCTGTCGCCAAATTAATCTGATCTACAGTAAGCATATGAGCCTTTAAAACGAAGACAAATATGATATGCCTACGCCTTAGATGTCTAGTTTGTTTTTTCTAGTTGAATTACTGTCGTGTTTTCCGGGTATATGGCTTTGTTAAAAATGTGCAAATCTGTAAAAGGAGTAAGGAGCCTGGTGTACAGCAATTTAAATAATACATAAATTGGGTGTATGGGTAGAAATGTCGCAATAATTATTTGTATTTCATGGATCAGTTTGAGCTGGCAGCCATCTGGATAATTAATCATGCGATAGTATATACACGCATGACCAGTGAATGCATGCAGAGACTGGTTACGTCACAAACAACTTATGAATGACAGAAATTCACTGGACAAAGGTACGTCGGAGTGTACTAACAGAAAAAAGACAGTACCGAATGATGATTCCATATAAGGTTATTAAATGCGTTAGTTTTACACACTGTATAGCTTACACACTGTATATATATATATGTATATATATAATATATATATATATATATATATATATATATATATATATATATATATATATATATATATATATATATATATATATAGTCTAACCTACTCTTAACGCCACCTATCTGAAAGCGCCACCTCCTCCAAACGCAAGTTTTCCAAAGTCCCGATGCAAATCCCATTCAACTGACCTGTCTGGAACCGCCACCTGCCCGACGCCGCCGACCGCCAGTGTTTCGTGGTCCTAGATCTACAATATTACCTGTCAAGTAACCTCTAGTTGCGATAATACCGGCGCTGATTGTCATTGGCCGCTCACCACAAACATATTGACCAATAATGGCTCTTCCCCATTCCCCAATGATTATGCCTCCGACAGTGTGCATGAAGTTTTGCGCTGACGGTTTCTTAACTATGTTATGTAAAGACAATTGATTCTTGATAAATAAACTGACATTTAGACAATTAAAGTAATGATGTAATTAACTCCTCGTCGGACAATGGCTCACATAACGCGAAACAGACAAACCTAGAAAATCAGAAAACTGCTAAAGGCGTTATGCTTAAATTGCAATTGCAATCTCTACAAAATATTTTTGTTATAAATTGTCAACAGATTTCTAATTAATCACATTATAGTTTTGATATGCCAACTTGCACGTTATTCCTGACATATCATTTATTGTGATATTAAGAAACGATGACATCAGGGTGAATTTCAAGATGTTTCGTAAATCCCGCAAAATCTTAACTTTAGATCAAAAAGTGAAGGCTCTGGAGATGTATGATAAAAACTCAAGTTCTCGCACTCTTGGAGAGGCATTTGGTGTGAGCAAAGACCAAATACAAAACCTCGTCAAGTTTAAGGCTGAGGTATTGGAGGAATAAAGTGGAAACACACCCAGTCATAGCTGATGTATTCGCCGTAAGACTGACAATGACGAAATCAACGAACTGATATTGAGATGGTTTCAGGATGCCACTACAAGACGTCTGCAAGTCATGAATATATTGTAACAATTATATATAGACACATTAATATAAATAAATAGCATACCTATATATATATATATATATATATATATATATATATATATATATATATATATATATATACTATGTGTTGTTTAGTCACTGGAAGTTCCACCTTTTAATAAGTGCCTGGAGTTCAACCTGTCTGGAAGCTCCACCTGTCATATATATATATATATATATATATATATATATATATATATATATATATATATATATATATATATATATATATATATATAATGTGTGTGTGTGTAACAGATTCAATCTATTCCATAAGAATTGTTCCTCAGCTGAGAATATAATATAGCGATCCAAGTACATATACTATGTGTATACGATGTGTAGATATACAGGTCCAACTTGCCCAGCCAATTCTAAACTAATATTGTTCGTTATGTGAGCCATTGTCCGACGGGGAATCAATTACATCATTACTTTAATTGTCTTAAATGTCAGTTTGCTCATCAAGAATCAAGTTATTCAGTAGTGAACATTTAATATCGCCCCCCCCCTCTCCCCCAAATCGATGTAAATAACATTTTAATATTTATGCTTTCAGAATGTTTATTAGTTGTCGTTTTTTAGATATTTGGCAGCATATAATAATGACCACATGGAAAAAAATAAATCATTGCACAATTGCTCTGCTTGTATGTTTTTGTGTGTGCGTGTGCGCGTACGTGCTATATGGATATATATATGTGTGTGTGCACAAGCATGTCTCTGTCTCTATGGTGGTATTTAATATAAAGTTTTGTTTTGTGTACACAGTAAACTGAACGGGTTCATCAACTACCATAGCTAATGAGGCGAAGTGCCGGATGTAACACCCTTCAGACAAAACTACAACAGATATGTCTTGGAAGTGTTTTAAAATGCACTGGCAGAGAGACTCAAGAATCGCAAACACAACTTCTGAGTTATTCATGGGAACAGTAAATACCGAGACCAGATTGTTAATGTTCTTCAGTCGTTTGGGAATTGGAATCACTTGCAGGCAATGTGACTGGAAATAGCATTCAAATATGCAATGAAGAATATCTAAGTTAATTTTAAGTTATGTTTATAGTCAAGGTTTTTTCAAAGTAACAAATTGCAAGCCAAGCTATGACTCCGAACCGTAATTCCTATACATCTCTATATACAACCTTGTTTGTTTCATAGGACGTTGACTTTAGTATTTGATTAATGCAGTCATCTACCAACTATTTCCCATAATCGTCGCAACGCGTTGGTCATTAAGTTGAAACAAAATATGGCGAGAAATGTGAAGTAGTTGTATATTAATTTGATATTATATATATATATATATATATATATATATATATATATATATATATATATATATTCACACACATAAATACACACTACCCCAAACGATTATATATTTGCACACAGCAGTCTGTACACGTAAACACACGCATTATACATGTAAACGCGCTTAGACTCTTGAGACATTGAAAATCGATGTCCTGAAAATAGTCTAGTTTCCGTCTGATTTCCCAAGAGTTGGGTGTGGTTCTTACCATCTTCATCAAGGTCAACTAGATGCTTGCGAATTAACAGCTGGATAATGCCTCAATAAATACTGCCGAAGACAAACTAGAATTGCAATAAAACGGCTCAAAATTCGGAAGATGTCTCTTGGTCAGGTGTCTTTCTTAGCCAGTCTATTGTCTCTGGCGTACAGTCATATATGAATATTTGCACTTCTCATTAACTGGAGTCATTTTATGGTGCTATAAATATGATCACGATAAGAATATTGATCCATCCAACTGGCTCGTGATAATAGTTCATTAATAGGAAAATAAAAGCTGCCCATATTCACGAGGAGATAATAACTTGTAAGCTGATTGTTTGTTAAGGGGATCTCTTTCTCTCTCTCTCTCTCTCTCTCTCTCTCTCTCTCTATATATATATATATATATATATATATATATATATATATATATATATATACATTAATCTATCTATCTAATCTATCTATCTTTGTCTATTTATCTATTTATCTATCTATCTATCTCTCCATCTATCGATCACATTTGTTTTCTCTCTCTACCTCTCTCTCTTTAAATTTTTTTTTTGGGGGGTCTCATGTTTCAAACTTCAGACGACTCTTTGGTGTACTGTTGTTTGAAAGTATTCACAATTACGAATGTCACAGTCACAAGCTAGTGTTAATAATTAGCATCAGTAAGATGTAGGCGTTTGAACTTGTTAAGAACTATTTGTCGAATTAATTCACACTATTTTCTTCTTAACGCCTTTTTACTCACTTTCTCAGTCAATCACTCAATCATCCATTAATTAATCTTTATTTCTACAGGCTAAACTACTGATCAATTCAACCACTCATATACTTAGTCAGTCCATCACTCACTCACTTACTCACTCACCCAGTCACTCACTGAAAAACTGGCCAACTCACTCTCACAACCTCTCTCACTCCCTCACTTATTCAGCCACTTGCTCATCTAACTCCCCACACTCCAACCCCGTCCTAACACTCACTGACCAGTCTTATTATATATTAAATTTTCAGGTAATAGGCTGACATTCCATCATGCTGGTAGGTGCTGCCATTGTGAATGTCAGACGACGTTAACTCTACAAGTCGGCCACAATAGACCAGTGATGGATGACATTCACTTGGTCGTTTATACTTCAAGCGACCAGCAATTAATTGATGAATTAGTCCGTATAGCTTATATTAAATAAATTTCCCTCGCAGTCTATTTATTCGACAACCATCTAGGGGGGGGAGTGAACATAATTCCAGGCCCCACTCATTAAGCCAATGACATTCCATGACCGATCGTCTTCATTGTTGGATAACGCGATTCTTTCCGGTAAGTCGGCGGCCGCTTGAAGTTAGTCTCTTTAATGTCATCAAGTTGCCGAATCAAAGCCAGGCTGCTTTTAACTATTAAATTATCCATTGTTCCCGAAGCCGGAACGTGTCTGGTTCATTGACTGCGTTACGTTGAGGGGCATTAAGCAGAGACATTGTTACGGAGCCGAGATGACATGCGGAACGCGTGCGCGCAAAACAAATATATCTCTTTATATTTGTAATGGAATCTAGATTACTGGCGTATATTCATGTCGTGGTCCCGCTTCACCCCAGAGCGCATTAAGACTGTGTACCGTTCGTCGAGTGAGTGGGGCCTTGCCTTTGTAGCCGCACCGACATCGTACACTTCAGGGACTGCAATCCACGTGATTCCATTAGGTAAATTACTCCGTTCCTCCTGAAGGACGGCTGACTCGACAAATAGCACTTGACGGAGCCGGCCGAGTCCCGGAACTAAACCCCCATACATGATATAACCAAACAACCAATATAAACACAGAGTTAGGGTGAAACGTCTGGCGTATAACTGGCGCATATGGTTCATTCCTTAGGAGACCGGGCCGAATTTTTCGCATCATGCCATTGGACAGGGAAGGTACGGAAACGGTTAATGTAATTATTTTCAAACGATTTTATTTTCCAAGCTCGGCTCTCCGTTTCTATAGCCGACATATATACATGTATGTACTTAAGAAACAGTCTCCGGTGCGAATATCCAATTCAAATTATGCCCTTCATGGCCTCCCACGACCTTAGAATAGGACGAAATGCCAGGAACGCTGCTAATGAAGCTACCAAGTGGCGGAAACTAGACCGGACATCAAAACTCGCCAGAGCCTGGAGATGGTCGGATGAATAGCGTCGGCAAAACGAACAAACGGAGACATGATACACTTTGATAGCCGCTCAGAACGGCCACAAAAGGACACAAAGCCTGCGAGAACGTAATCAGCGGTTATCGCGGGCGGCCATTGTTTGTGTATCTTTCGGTTGATCCTTTGTTTCATTAATGAGGTTTTGTCGTGAGCTACTCCGGTGGATCAATACTTTTATCGCTATCATATTTGCTTTCACGTCTAAGTGATCCGCATCACGGCTGGCCGTCAATATTGCCAAGTAATCGCCGCTCACGGCGACATATGTAATTTCGCTGGAACTGTGTTACGTCGATTGTGTCCAAATCCCCGACTATGTGTGTGTGCCACTGTTTACGTACAGTCTGATTTTTTTCCTAACAATGTTTCCAGTGGGAAGGAACCATGTAAACGCCCTCATCATCGCCAACTGTTTCTGACTAATGTATGCGCGGCAATTGTCATAATGGAACTAAAAGGGAAGCGACATCACTTGATTGTTACTGAGCTATAAAATGTTCGGGAACAAGCGCCGTACAGGATATTGATCACACAATGTTACCTCCGGGTGTCGTATGGTACAAAAAACAATAGCATCATCGTCGTCCGGTCGGCAAAGCATCAAAAGCGCCGACAATGTTCCGGACTATTATAGGCGAGGTGTTATAATAGATCCCGGCAATTCATCTCTTCATCGGGATCGTTTCAATCGATGACGACGAGATGCAACGCGGCATGCAATAATAATTATCAGTTTTATGGAATTAATACAAATCTAAATAATATTATGAGAAAGTCCACTTAACGAGTACTAAACTCTTTCGGGATAAATCTTTTTCGGCCCGCGGGTTCCATTAATAATGTAGACGGTTCCACTTTCCTTATTACTGTTAAGCCGGTGGCTGTGCTATTAGCGCACGTTTTACACGGGTTCTCCATCTTGGACGCTATAAAATTAGGGATATCCCTGAGTGGCAAGTGCTAAGTCTAAATGTTTGACGTCAATCCGGTTTCCTATAACCGGATTGGTTCAAAAGACATTCTTTAGCGCACGTTGCCTTCTTTTGGTAGATTCTATAAACTATTACTTCTATGGAATTAACAGTCAATCTATCCCTTATCTCTTGCAAATTAAATGAGAAAATACGCGTTTATGCTTACACGGATCAACTTTTGCTTGCCACCATATGCTTAATTAATTAGCGAATACAACAAAATATGACCGAATGCTCAGTGTCGACCCTGACACAGAAAATGACGATGTTATACATCGATAAACTAAACCAACACAGATACATGCTAGTTACTTCAGTACACAACACTCTCAACAATACTTGTCGAGTGAAAATGGGCAGAACTAAATATTCATCAGGATACCTTATATGACACGTAGCTGCTGCTTAAGATATAAATTTCTGCGTACGCGCAATAAAAATATCCGAATATTGTCATGTACTTAGCGCTACTAAAATCACGGTTACGTCAAACTTTATATACAAAATGACTACAGTTAATCTTATCTGCAATTTAGAGAAAGAATACATTTTGAGAATCATAATTCAGACAATAAAAGTAGATAACCAAAGAATCATATGCAGCAAAAGAGGTCAATGGGTACGTGGACAGATATGTAAACAAACAAACAAATAAAAACATCTAAATAAACACGCTTCTGTCCTAATGGTGGTGATGATAGACTCTCTCTCTCTCGCTCTCTCCCCCACCTCTCTCTCTCTCACACAAATGCACACTCTCTCTCTATGTATGTGTGTGTTCGCTCTCTCTCTCTCTCTCTCTCTCTCTCTTATATATATATATATATATATATATATATATATATATATATATAGTGTGTGTATGTGTATGTATGTGTGTGTGTATGTGTGTGTGAATGTGCGTGTGTATGTGTGTGTGTACGCGTGTGTGTATGTGTGTGTGTACGCGTGTGTGTGTGTGTGTGTACGCGTGTGTTTGTTTTTTGTAAGCACATTTACAGAGTACATATGTATGTTCACGAACGTTTGCCTCTCTTCGTTTATCTACCTGTTTATCTAATTATCTACCTAGTTGCATTTATTTGCTTGCGTTTATACATACAATCAACAAAGTTACATCATATTCGCTTTTCTAATTCAAACGAAATTATTTACCTTCGCCGAAGCATCTACATGATAAATATTCTACCATTGACTAGCAAGATCATAAACTGATCTATACCGCATGGAAACTGTGCCAAATACATAGCTAATGAAAGATTGAAACACGCCCAATATAGTAACCTTTACTCTTTGTTGATAGGTGTCCCGATGAAAGAGATTGCCATCAATAGTTAATGTTGTTCCGCAATAATTAATCCATCAGGACACATTCGTCAACGCCGCTAAACTTAGCGCGCTGTATTCTAAGACTGATGGCAGGTAGCCAACCGTATGCAAAGCGTCACGTCGTAGGCTGACGTTTGCATCAATATTCAAAGGACAGCAAATATATTTAGAAGCACATTTTTACCGATTATATTGAATAGGCTGTACAGCCAGTTCTAACTGGCTACAATCATATTTCGATACATTTTAATAGGTATAGCTAACCCAGTATGAAAGCATCCCAAGATGACGCCCATTTAACACTGTTTTCAGGTGAGTGAGTGAGTGAGTGAGTGAGTCCATGAATGAATGAATGAATGAATGAGTGAGTGAGTGAGTGAGTGAGTGAGTGAGTGAGTGAGTGAGTGAGTGAGTGAGTGAGTGAGTGAGTGAGTGAGTGAGTGAGTGAGTGAGTGATTAACAGATGGGAATCATCAGTATATTAGAACTTTATTGCACTAACTTGCGTTATCTAACCGACAGGATTTCGAGAGTGTCAAGAGTATTCAAAATTCGCTTGAAAAATGTTTAAGCGTTTTTGAACCAAGTGCCCACATATAGCAAAGTTCGCTAACAAGACGTGTTTGTTTGCTGAAGCATCGGCAGACGTAATCGAACTGCTGGGCTTCTACTTAATGAACCGCGCGTCAACTTCCCCGCCACTCAAATGGCAACAGAATGTTAAATATCGACTGGCGTCATGGTTCGTGGAATAGCTTTTCCTCATCGGTGGACGGGCAGCAATGGTGACATTAAAATGACATAACACGTTGGAAATGCGTGTAACACTGTGATAACACGAGCATGAACTGTGTAAGCGAAATACCACTTTATAGTCGATAGAGCATGAACAGAGAATCCCGAACTAGGCTTCATAGTCGGTAGAGCATTACGGGAAGTTAAATGCTCGTTGGTCAAAAGCCTACGGCGCGTAACGTCGCGGTAGTAGAATAAAAAGGACACCCGAACAAAGGTACGCCTCGTCGTTTCAATCCGACATCCATTTCGAAAGGGAACTTTGCCGAGAAAAAAGGGTCGAACCACGACTATCGGCGTGAAATGATGCTATTCCGTGAAGTTTAACAACGCTGGAGGTAACCATAGCCGATAGCTAAGCCAAATAGATTGATCGTCGAGCGAAAACTTCGGGATATTCACGATGTAATTGCATGCAGCCGACGTTCAATACTGGATGGTGGCTGAGCCTTTCGGCGTAGCATCACCACCACAGCGACAGCCCGTGATAATGCTGTCTGGTAGTAGCTCTGTGATAAAGTGCGCGCTAGAAAGTGGAAGGTCGTCGGTTCGAATCCATAAACCGGCTCTCAACGGGCCGCGTTATTCGACCGCTCCTTATTAGAAAATCCAACTGCACGCAATATTCTGTTATGGGCCGATGCATCCATGGGAAGATGAAACATCTTGACACCACCTCACTAGACGGCTGTTGGTCGTACCATATTGCATAAGCACATACCAAAAGAACTCTCAGCAACAGAGTAATAATTAGCCGTTGGAGCACAACGCAAAGGTCCATTTTGAGAGCATTGAACCCTTTGTGGATGTTAATAAATAACTTAATTTAGACACGCAAAATCCCAACATCAACGTTCAGTCTAACACCAATAAATAATAGTCGAGATGATGCTATCCGTTATCATTATTACCAATTGTTGTTGGTAATGTTGCTGTCAAAGATTAGAATTTATTCCACAGGTAAAAACTGCTCGAACTATTAAACTTTGGCTAAGTGATGGACGGGAAGATATTCTGCTGCAGTCGGTAGGGCATGCTATTGCGGATCGCTGAGTCGTCAGGTCGAATCTCACCATTTAGATGATAAACCACTTCGGTGTAATACATGTAATATCAAGTTGTTTTCCCTAATTATAAGTTTGCCCTCTACCACGTGACACATGGACGATCTGCTAAACAAAGCACTGACCCACTTACTCATTAATGCACTAACTCCCTCACTCACACTTTCCCTCACCCGCTCAACCACTCGGCATAAGTAAGGATGCTTGACGGCTTAGCGGGTAGAGTTAGCCAAACCGGGCGAATGCCGGATGTTCTTCGTTCATAGCTGACAATTCCCCACAGATCCGTCCATCTGCTGACGAGCACCTTGGTCGGTCCATAAGAGAGTTCAACGAAGGTCGAGACCATGGAATTACTGGAATAATGCATTTATAATAGTCGATTAGAAAAACAATACGTACCAGTCTCAAACGACGACATAATCAGAAACAAATTCCAAATAAAACACGCCCATCGTTCGGCATGATATTGCGACCCGGAAAAATATTATCCGCATCAATATCCCCCCCCCTCGCCTGCCTCTCATCCATATCGGCGGTCCCTCTAAGAGTGTACTCCGTGGATGACCGTTGCTGTCCGACAGAACGCGGAACGCCTACGTGTTAATGATGTCATTATGACGTCCATCATTCTAGTGAAATAAACGGATGTCGCCGTTCGTTTTAGCCGCGACCATTACGTCATTATAAATAATCTAGTGATTACCAATAGATCACGGATAATTGCTCGTTTCGCCGATTTTGCTCGTTAGAGGGCGCTGATAGATATGTCGACACGATTTCGTCCAGTGATTTATGACGCCGATGATTCGATAACGAGTTATGTCCACCGTGAACTGCTGATATGACCTCGTTTGTATAGGTGACGTCCTATAGGCTGTAATTGACACTCGAACACGAACGAGATGGAGTTATACGGGTGACGAAGCTTCTCTCCCAGTCCGTTTTTATCTTTATGTTTCTACGGCTAGTTTTGAAAATGTTTATACACGTGGTCCGCTTACCTGCACGAACCCGGATATGCTTGGCTGCTTTGCATAAAAATAGTTTTCCTGCTGAGTGTGCGTATCATTGTATGCACGAATAACTACTTACCTCAGTACACCTGCGTATACCTGTGTATAGCTGTGTCTACATTAGTAACAATAGTGGCTCAAATGGCAGCTAGCTACCTGAAATGAGAGAGACGCATCTGGTCTGTAACCTACGGTTTCATTACAATGAGTGTAAAAACATTTAATTTACAATAAATGGCATATGCTACTATTTTGCCTCGTGCCACGGTTGGGATTTGAACCTCAGACCTCCCACACACCATGACCATAACCATGTGTAAATAGTCTCACGCTCTACCCATACAGGGCGATCCTATTTCAGGGGTGGGAGCCTGTCTGTCTGTTTGTATATATATATATATATATATATATATATATGGCGGGGTACATGTGTGTGTATGCGTGCATATGTGTATGTGTATGTGTGTGTGTATGGGCGTGTTTTAGCTGTGTATAATAAAACACAGGCACAGAGAATGTTGAACGGTGAATTCCAACTCTGGACGATTGTTCAGGAGACTGATGTTTCATGCTGAGATCTGTAATGTCTCACCAGTCCCGTCCGTGTTGGTGTGTGTTTGTATTTGTGTGTGTGTGTGTACGTGTGTGTATATGTCTGCCTGGCTGCCTGTCTGTCTGTATGTATGTCTGACTGTCTATCTGTCCTTATCTTTGCCTGTGTCCCCAACCGTCCGTCCATCCATATGTCTGTCTGGCCATTCCTCCACCTATAAGTCTGGCTGTGTCTGTATTTTATTCGTAACTCGCAAATTAATTTCGGATGCGTAATCATTACGGAAAAAAATATTATCACATCAGACAGCTGACATAACCGCATCATCACCATCCGCATCAACCGACCAACAGACACCGTAACCCACCCATCACGGTATATCCAACAAATACACCGCCTACGAGTGGACATAAACTATCATATTAATACCAGCCGATGTGGGGCCGACGTTTGGCCGCCGAAGGCAGCACGATCTACCGAGACCCGAACCGACAATATGCGACGAGAATGGAGCGGCCCTCAGATGATACAGCGCAAGATTACACGAGACAACGGCACGTTTATTGAGTCGGCTTTGAGAGTGGTCTCCCGAGTCGTCTCCCGGGAAGGTCGTAGGATATGATCGTATATCCGTGGAATGCTGGAGTGATACCGGGGAATTGAAATGGGCCTTTGTGTTGGTAAACTACAAATATATAAGAGGGTGGGTTATCGGGTAGACGCGGGTGAGAATGGATGAATGAGCGAATGAGGGAGGGCGAGAGTGAGTGAATGAGTGAGCAATTGAGAGAGTAAGTGAATGAGTGAGTGAGGGACGGAGTGCGTGAACGAGTGGGTGAGTGAGTAGGTGAGTGAGTGAGTGTCAGTCAGTCGGTCGGATATTAAATAAGTGAGTCCGTAAGTCATCCGGCCATTCATTCTTTAAGTCATTCATACTCATCAGTGAGCGAGTGGATGAGTGAATGAGAGACATAGTGAGTCACTGATTGAATTTGAAAATAAATATGTGAGTGAGGTAAGGAGGGAGCGAGTGATGTAGGAACCATCGAGTTATTTAGGATCGGAATGAGTGAGTGAGTGAGTGAGTGAGTGTGTGTTATTGGGTGAGTGAGTGATTGAGTGAGTGTTTCAGTAAGTGAGCTATGCAATCGCTAAATGAGTGAGCTAGCGGTTCCTTATTTTCGTGCGTCTCTCTGTCAGTAAGCAGGTGAGTTTTTGCTTCGTTTGGCTGGCTGTTGGCCTAATCTCAGACATAAGAGCTAGGCGCAATAATATAGGAAAATCATAGCCGATACTTGTTCTTAAATTGATGGACGAAACATCCGTTAA
Source organism: Paralvinella palmiformis (assembly GCA_025642065.1). Lineage (NCBI taxonomy): Eukaryota > Metazoa > Annelida > Polychaeta > Terebellida > Alvinellidae > Paralvinella > Paralvinella palmiformis. Next base: position 377,352 of record JAODUP010000182.1, read on the forward strand.
ATGGCGATATGTGATCGCATGAACCACGATGTGTACATGTCGCTCCGACTAGCACTGTTCGTGATGTGCCCAAATAGAAGACTTAATACATACACACTTTGTCGACGAATCAAGTATTAACGCCCCCACTGGGCCGATAACGCGACCGGATTGCTACCCGTAGCCTCCTGTCAACGGGCACAATTTGTTCTGTCCAGTTTCCTTATACAGATGACGAGGCGACGACGATATAGACGAAATGGACGTCAGTCTGTCCGACTAGTGACCGTGGAGCGGCAAGTCCCGGGAGCCGTCGGCTACACGAAGACTTCCGATAAGTCGGTTTAATCGAGTCGCTCGACGGATACCAGCAGACAAGCGAATCGTTTAGTCGATTCTATGGCCTCCGAATGCGCGGTGACAGATTGCGAGGCTGGTCGGCCGTCGTCTGTAATCTCGTCGAAACAGCGCCACCTATTATGCGGCTATTGGACGGCATGCGGGCGGCGTTCTGCGCAATGCGAATGCATCGCAGTAGGCCACCAGTGAACCTCATAGCTGATGCGTATTGTACACAGGAGACAGGTGAAAACGGCCTAGATGCTGTTGGGATATCAACTTGCCATCATCGTCGTCAATGTTTGCTATATTTCGTAATCGTCTGAGATTTGTAAAGATATATTTCGGTGAACATCGGGAGCGTAATAACGATGTTCGCAGCGACGGCAGGACCGTGGAGTGGCTCGTTTAAATCGCCGCGCGTTCTGGACAGTATCATAGGCCAAGCGACGATTAACGAACGAGTGTTGCCGTTCGCTGCATTAGCACACCCTTACACACACGCACGAGGTGGAGCCGTATGAGGCCAACAGCCAGCCAAACAGGCTAACAATAACACTACTACCAGCAGCGGCAACAGCAGACAATGGCTCAAAGTCTACGACGAATACAGTAAAACCACTGATGACTGATACGGATGGACCTCCTCTGTTAAAGAGATCCTTAAAATCCGGAACGTGGTAAGGCGCGAATGTCTCTTAAGCCAGCTATGACTTTTAATATATAAATGTGTACATGGATGATTCAATTTTCGCCTTTAGCGAATGAACCCTTCGTCTTCAACCAGTTGATCCAGTTTTCTCCGTGAAACTGAAAAATGGCGGCTTTCCTGTAGTATCGTAGTTCGGAGAGTATATGCTTGAAGCATTTAAATTTCGGGAAGTCTAGCCTATTGCTGGTCGAGTCTTAATTAAGAGAGAATATTGCGACTGCCCGGTGCGGCCATTGCTCTTTGCCCGATTTAGAGCCCGGATAGCGCGAGCCAGTCCAATGTAAACTGGCTATCGCGCGTGCAACAGTCCTACGCCGCTTGCTGACGTTGCATCAGGTATGTCCAGAGAGCCGCCCGCTCGCACAAGGGCAACTTCATATTCGGCGCGCATCGTTCGAAGGAAAGCGATTGCATCACCGAGATAGCTACTCGCCGGTTCCGGAATAGGATAGACCTAAAATGGCGCCGCGTCGGGATGTGGTCAGTTGTCGCGGATACGTTGCCTTTCTGGCGTTCTGGATACTGCCGAGCGTTAGATCCACAACGGATTCGGCTTTTCTGACTACGGATATAACATTAGCGGCTAGAAAGTCAAGGAGTAGAGGTAAGATAGTTGTACAATGATTTTACAATGACACTAATTAGACATAAATATGTCATTAATTAATTACGTTCACAATGATGTGGACCATTCGCGTAGATATACGAAGTCCCAATCCCTATTCCAATGCAGTTGCCGATGTACAGGTGTTGTTTTAGGTCTATTTCAAGCTTATTTATTGGCTCTGACGGACTTCGTAACTCTCGAGAAGTAAATACGCCAGTGAGTGGGGACGGTTTTGAGTGTGTGTGCGGGCGCGCTCGTGTGTGTGTGTTTATGCATGTCCAGATAATATATATATATATATATATATATATATATATATGCGTGTGTGTTTGTGTATTTGTGTCTGAATTCGTGTGCGCGTGTGTAGAGAGAGCGGGAGTTGGTTGGACATATTTATTTATATATACATATCCCGATGTTGAAAGTGCCTATTTGTATTTCTAAATATAGCTGTTCAGATGAATACACGTTAATTACAAAAGCGGAAATTCTATTTGATTGCTTGTAAGTTAATACTCTTTTAACTGAAATAAATTCCAGACGATGTGATTTACTGAAGAGCGGTTAAATCTCTTTATGACGTGAATTAGAAATATAGCCTCATATTGGTTTGAGAATAGCAATGTTATGTCTTAGTTACGTTGTAATTACGTTATAGTTGTGTTAAGTTAACTTTACTTCAGTCGTTCAGTTGATTTTGAAATAATATAATACAGAACGGTGGAGAATTGAACTATTCAGTCAACTTGATTGTTATATTTCATCGATCACTGATATTTATAAACATATCTTCCGATTTCTTAGAATAATTCATCATTTGTCGCTGAATCGTTTCAGCGATTCTCCAATCTATCAATCCGTCCATCCATCCATCCATCCATCCATCCAGTAAAAATATACGCACTAACTATTTTCTTCATCTAACCATCTGTCTATTCGTCTGTATATCTACGGTTATGTCCACCGATCTATCTGTCATTACATTATTTCATTCATTCACCCCATCCTTTTGTCTTATCTAGCCATCTCAATCTATCCGTCAGCCGACAGCATTAACCTTCGGTCTATGAGTCTCCCGTCGGTATTTTTCATGTCGCACTTTTAAATGTTTGATGACCGAGACGGCCAATAATTCACCATATATCGCTCGCGTATAGTCATCTACTGCAGACAAGCGAGTTGATTAATTTAAGTAGCGAGCGGCCAAGTTTACAAAACATGTCACGTCCTGATAATCCTCATAGCTCTCCTATGACGCACCAACGGTCGGTGCTGAATGGGAAATGTCAATTTCCACGGCCGGAGACTCTTAACTCGACGAGAAGATGTTCCCAAATCCCCTCACTCCGCCGGCATTGTTTGAGCGTAATCCTCGTAACGGCGAGGCGTCGGCGCGCGATGCCGGCCGTCTGAAAATTGCGAATTCCGCCATTTGGTGAAGATCAGTGTGGCTATTGGCTCGTGTACAGAGGAATGTATATTGAATGAACCGTAGTCGCGCCGATATGTCGTAGACGCGTTGTCGCACGAAAGAAGGCATCCTGGTGAACATAGTTTGGCATGTAACGAGGCGCTCTGGCCCTGACGGATCTATGCCAACATCTTGAAGCATAGGTAGGAGATGAGGCACAGTTTGGCGATGGTATGAATGAGTATTTAGTTTGGATTTCAAATTTCCATTATGTTATGTGTGGCTTTGTATAATATGTACTTAATATCTTGAAATGAATCAATTTTAGGCAATGAAATTAACAATATGTTACCTTATCCATTACTCCTCGATCACCCTTTCGCATCTTTGTCTCAATTTTAAATGTAGCTTTATACCCAGTTACATTTTGAATCTGTCCAAGTAGAAATGAAAACATGTCGCATTTTACCACAGAATTAGGTACATTCACACTCATGCAGAGGCGTGCAGGGTAGACACTACTAAAAAACCTGAGCTATAACAATAATTGTATTCCTAACTTAATCATTACCATATTGCAATCAGTGATATCACTTAATCCTATTACTTTATTAACAAGCCACTAACTTACCTGGATTTAAAAACATTTTTGCTTTATGACAGCATCAATCTAGAACGATAACCCTAACTTTGGTAGCCAATACTTGATTTTATTGACCTGATGCGTAGCAAAAGAAGAAATACCCTTAGAACATGTGTCGGAATTTGAAACTTGATACTAGAAACATATGGTTTACAACATTGCCAACTTGGCTATCTGGTTAAAGTTGATATCTTTATATGAGTGGGTGTGTGAGGTTTAATGCCATTTAATTAGTATCATCTGGATTTATACATCACATATTATGACACATTACAAATGGTAGATCGTTGACACACACAAACGCACACCGGCACACACACACACACACACACCGGCACACACACACACACACACACACACACACACAGAGGAGAGAGAGAGAGAGAGACAGAGAGAGAGAGAGAGAGAGAGAGAGAGAGAGAGAGAGAGAGAGAGGCAGAGAGACAGACAGACACACATACAGAGAACAAGAGAGAAAGACAGGGAGAGAGAAGAGAGAGAGAGAGAGAGAGAGAGAGAGAGAGAGTGAGAGAGAGAGAGAGTGAGATAGAGAGAGAGAGAGAGAGAGAGAGAGAGACAAGGTCATTTGTTAAAACGTTTATTTCGCCCATAAATTATTAACGGCCATAAATTATTCCACCGAGCGGTGACATGTTACTTGGACATTTAATATTTAACAACCTCATAATTTAGCGGCATTAGTCAATATCCACACACCCGCCACCCCGTCCCGACATCCACAGTATTTATAATAACGTAATAGTTGTTGTTGTGGCTCGCTCAGAAGACATCCAATGATGCCGCAATAAATGGCCGCTAAGGAACTAGTTTACTGTAACGATGTAAAACTTTAATGAATGGGTGGACATTGCGGTGAAGGATGTGTGAGGGAGTGGATGGTTGTGAATGGGTAAATGGATGGGTGTGGTTTGTTGGTGGTGAGGAATATGGTAGATCACTGATGGTTGACTTATTGGTGGAGTGAGTGAGTGAGTGAGTGTGAGGTGGTGGTGGTGGTGGGGGGTGTGGTGGTGGTGGTGGTGGTGGTGGTGGTGGTGGTGAGTGGTGGTGGTGAGTGAGTGAGTGGAGTGGTGAGTGAGTGAGGTGAGTGGTGGTGAGTGTGAGTTGTGGTGGAGTGGAGTGAGTGGGTGAGTGGAGTGTATGGGTGGGTGGGTGGGTGTGGTGTGGAGTGGTGGAGTGGTGGTGGTAGGAGTGAGTGAGTGAGTGAGGAGTGTGAGTGAGTGAGTGAGTGAGTGAGTGAGTGAGTGAGTGAGTGAGTGAGTGAGTGAGTGAGTGAGTGAGTGAGTGAGTGAGTGAGTGAGTGAGTGAGTGAGTGGAGTGGTGAGTGGGAGTGGTGGTGGTGGTGGTGGGGTGGTGGTGTGGTGAGTGGGTGGTGGTGGTGGTGGTGGTGGGGTGGGAGGAGGGGGGGTGGTGGTGGTGGTGGTGGTGGGGGGTGGTGGTGGTGGTGGTGAGGGTGGGGGGTGGGGTGGTGGTGGGGTGGTGGTGGTGGTGGGGTGGTGGTGGTGGGGTGGTGGTGGTGGTGGTGGTGGGGTGGTGGTGGTGGTGGGGTGGTGGTGGTGGTGTGGTGGTGGTGGTGGGGTGGTGTGGTGGGGTGTGGTGGGGTGAGTGAGTGAGTGAGTGAGTGAGTGAGTGAGTGAGTGAGTGAGTGAGTGAGTGAGTGAGTGAGTGAGTGAGCGGATGGATGGGTGGGTGTGTGTGGCTGAGTAAATGGATGAGTGAGAGCATGATTGTGTGTAGGTAAATGGATGGGTGGAGTTTTGTTGGTGATGAAGTAAAGGGGTGAGCCATGCTGGTTGGCTTGTTGGCGGAGTGAGTGAGTGGGTGAGTGAGTGAGTGAGGGAGGGAGCTGGCGTTCTTACTTTGGCGCATACTAGAACTAATCCCCTTAGTATATTGGACAGGACCGAGGTAACCCGCTTAGGCACTAGCTATTTAACCAAACACATAGATAACGCAAAGGCGGAATAATAAACTGGTGGGAAATACTAAGTGTCGTAAAGCAAATGAAGTGCCTAATTTAGCGGATAATGTAAGACGAACAGCCTCGAAGACTGCCACCTTATCACGGCATATAGCCGGGCTGTGTGCCAGTCTTACTGTGATAAATAGCCTCTCGTAATATGGTCCGGAATCCTACACCTGGTACCGTCTGGCGGTTGCCCCGCTCTGGCAGTACATTTTCTAATAAATGCACGATGGTGGAAATACCCGGGTGGGATTTCCACCGATTGAACACGCCGCACCGGCGACTTACATCAGCTGGGCTATTATAACGGCTGTTGGTGTGCATGATCGGTCGGGATCATGATTGAATGGCGAACGCCAAACAAAAGCCGGCTACTTGTAGGCACTCGGCGACCTTTGGCCTGTTGTGTTTGCGTTGAGGCACAAAAACACTTTGTCGACGACGAAGGTCCTCGCTTCCGGGGAAATGAGCCGTTAAACGATTATATCCGTAACAGATTCATCTGGAGCCGGTTTAGAAAAGGACAAATAAAGGCTCAGCTGTGATGGTAATCTGATATTGAAACAATGACGACGAGATGATGATGATGATCTTGGTGATAATGATGCTGGTGATAGTGGTCGTTGTTCTGATGGCGGACGAAGTGAAAACAACACAAACGTGTGGTTGTTGTGTTTTATTGTTATGTTTGTGCACGACGAAGTACGCTACGCGAACCGAGGCACCTACAAAATTAAAAAGGTCGAATTTACAACGGAGCAGCCAGACATACATTGACCTTGAGTTGAAATACGGTGCGAGATATCTATGGACAACGGCATTATCAGTTATACCTTGGAGGTGCCTGTTGAAAGTAACAAACCGGATATAAAAGGAGGATTTGTTGGTCAACTTCCATTTCCCAGCATTCCATTACCACACGTTACATTTCACGTCTTCATGCGCGGTTTTTTATGTTGCGCATTTTAAACATTTCTACATTTCCATCTGAGCGTCCGATTGTCTACGAGGAATTAGGTCAGGTAAAGACAAATGAAGGGTCACTAATTAATTTATATATAACAAAGAAAATATAAATGTACAGCACAAATAACTTTATCGAATTAAAATGAAACCTTTCTGTTTTACGTCCAGTTCCGTTCATCTAATCTGTAATTTTGTAAACTCGGTCAAATACTTCAATAAAGTGATTCTTGTCTGACAAGAACGTTATATCAGATCCAGTTATATCACGTTCTGTACGCGGTTCCTTTATGACTGGATCAATGATTCAACACAATCTCTAACCTCAGACCTATGTATACAAAGCTCATATGACTTTGAGTTATTGCCGAAGAACCATTTAATGATCTAATGGAAAATCACATAAACATTGCTGGCATGTGTAGTTTCATAAAGGGAGCTGGATCTCTAAACCATTCGACATACATTCATGCAAATACTACCTCTCTCTCTCTCTCTCTCTCTCTCTATATATATATATATATATATATATATATATATATATATATATATATATATATAAGATGATAATGTTTTACGGTCACATTTATGCACATGGCAGGCTAAATGGGGCTGAGACTCCAAAGGTAACGAAGCGAAGTCAAAGCTGAAGCACCTTTCAGATATGCCCATGCCGAGATTCAAGCTCACGTGGTAGTGATTTGTGGTCCAACGTACTACCAACTAGACCACAGAGGCGATATATATATATATATATATATATATATATATATATATATATATATATATGATAATCTCTCGGAATATATTCCAATATGGTCTATCACTGATGGTTCACAAAGGCTTAAACTAGGATTTAGAGCGGCGTTCTGTAAACGAACTCATACGAATTATGTGCATTCACCGGCCTACATAGTGACATATATTATATTATAGCATCAGCTAGCTAAGTTGGCCTAATATAGAGAGTACAGGGTTGATATATTATCGGTTATAAACATTCAACTTGTAATATGATAGCTATGGCTAACTGAGTGCGTTAGTGTGGACTCAGGTGCTAGTATAGGAGATTACTAATAATGGCCTTTGTGAACCAGCAAACAGGCCAGTAATGACACGAGCATATAAGGACAGTAGCACGCACATATACACTCGGTCTCTCTCTCTCTCTCTCTCTCTCACGCACACACACTTTGTAGCACACACCAGCGTACATTAACACACACACGCCATAAACACATTCACATTCATGCATGCACACGCACACGCACACACACACACATACAGAGAAACCGACAGACAGACAGACAAACAGACAAAAACACACGGACACACATATAAACGCACCCAACTCCCCTTCCTCCGTCTCTCTATTTCTCTCCAACTCTTCATATACACGGCTCGCTAATTCCAGGACTGTACCCATAATGGGACGTCCAGGTCGAAACAATACCAATGTGGCCATTTAACACTCGAACCATAAGAGCCGTAGCCCGGGACATAATCCAATATTAACAGGACTATTTCCTCTCCCAGCTGGTTATGTTGCTGTTTTTGGCACCTCGACCCCGCAGCGAACAGCTGGACGGGGCCAACTGTATACCGAGGCCGATGACATAATGGGAAAAATTGCTAAAAATGAGTTTAACGCGACGAAAAGGGCCTCGGCCGCTACGTGACAGTGACATATGGAAATGGTGATACGAAATGGCATTATGAAATTGGAAAGCACTTCGTTTAGTCTGGTTATATTTGTACTTTGTTGGACGAACATCAAACACTCGGGCATAAGTCGTCTTTTTTAGGGGGACGGGGGTTGGGGGTTGGGCTGGTGGTCATTTTGTGGTAATTGATTATTGTTCGCCCGTTCAAGTTTCTATAAAATTGCCTATTATGAATGCAATTTTTGGCCCCAGAGCTTCAATGCATTTGCGTTGGAATAGATATATTGCTGACGTAAAATTCCCGTTGATTGTCAGCACCCATAACTCGTTACTGTATTTGTTTAATGGTTTCTTAGGGTTTTTTTTTAAATTTTAATTAAAAAAACTACAATTTGCAGGTGAGATTCTATTCCAAGATGGCTTTACATTGTCGCCCCCAGATTAAAGGATTCCACTCGCATCAAAAGCGACGTCGACTCGGGATAAAACGGTATCGCAATACGAAATGATACGGATTCTGCTCTTTTAAATTCATGAATGTGAAGAAAACCTTGGACGAAGTAGTCTTTAGTTCTGTAATCAGAAAAGGAGTGAGCGCATTGGGAAACGCATCGGGGGAAAAAACCCAAAACAAACAAAGACAACGAAAGCAATAAAACCGAGCTTATAAATATAGAGAAGACCGCCTCGTACTAACAACGCTGACGATATTTGCACATGGCCGGACTCATGCGTAGTGTAAACGCTAGAAAATTGGTCAATTATAGTGCCACCGAACTTTGAATAATGGCTCTGTGTTCTCCGGGTGTAATAACCGGAACGAACGATGCGAAGACGACGACCAAACCATCTCTCGACAAATTGCTCATTTTATTTTAGTATTAACCGCGATGCAATACAAAACCTAACCAGTTACATGCCGGCTAACGCGCTATGTAATCCATAGCGTGATATAACGATGTCGTTGTTGTTGTTGTTATTGTTGCCGTTGCCGGTGTTATTCTCATCATTTGCTCTGCTGTTATTATCGGAGTTGTTGTTTATATTAGAGTAATAACTCCGACTACCGTTGTGGCATATCTTTATTGGAATTATTGTTCTTGCCATGGCTACTATCCTACCAGCCTTAGCTACATTATCGCCATCACAGTTATCACTACCTTCACCACCACCACTACCATCATCATCATTATCACCATCAACACAGCCACCATTACCCCTATTTTCATCTCCACCACCAGTTACACCAAATAATCACCAACAACACAATCACCATCGCAAACATCATCACCACTACCATCACCACTACCATCACCATCACTATCATCATCCCCATCACAACAACCATCACCACGACTATTATTACCATCACCACTTATATCACCATAATCACCCCCAATACAACCACCATCACAACCATTACCACCACCAACACTACCACCATCATCATCAGCTACACCATCACCACCTTCATCACCACTAGCACCACCACTACCACTTATACCACCGTAATTACCACCACCATCATCATCAGCTACACCATCACCACCATCATCACCACTATCACCACCACTACCACTTATACCACCGTAATTACCACCAACATAATGATCGTCACAACCGCCAACAACACAACCATCTTCACAACCATAATAAACACCAACCATCACCATTACTATCATCACCCTCACCACAACAACCATCACCAACACTATTATCACCCTCACCACAACAACCATCATCAACACTATCATCACCCTCACCACAACAACCATCACCAACACTATTATCAACCTCACCACAACAACCATCATCAACACTATCATCACCCTCACCACAACAACCATCACCATCACATCATCACCCTCACCACAACAACCATCACCATCACATCATCACCCTCACCACAACAACCATCATCGAAACTTTCATCTCCCTCACCACAACAACCATCACCAACACTATCATCACCCTCACGACAACCATCACCATCACATCATCACCCTCACCACAACAACCATCACCATCACATCATCACCCTCACCACAACTACAATCACCAACACTATCATCACCCTCACCACAACAACCATCACCAACACTATCATCACCCTCACCACAACAACCATCACCTTCACTATCATCACCCTCACCACAACAACCATCACCATCACTATCATAACCCTCACCACAACAACCATCACCATCGCATCATCACCCTCACCACAACAACCATCACCAACACTATCATCACCCTCACCACAATAACCATCACCATCACTATCATCACCCTCACCACAACAACCATCACCATCACTAACATCACGCTCACCACAACAACCATAACCAAAACTATCATCACCCTCACCACAACAACCATCACCATCACTATCATCACCCTCACCATAACAACCATCACCTTCACTATCATAACCCTCAACACAACAACCATCACCATCACATCGTCACCCTCACCACAACAACCATCACCAACACTATCATCACCCTCACCACAACAACCATCACCATCACTATCATAACCCTCACCACAACAACCATCACCAACACTTTATCACCCTCACCACAACAACCATCACCATCACTATCATAACCCTCACCACAACAACCATCATCAAAACTTTCATCACCCTCACCATAACAACCATCACCAACACTATCATCACCCTCACCACAACCATCACCATCACATCATCACCCTCACCACAACAACCATCACCATCACATCATCACCCTCACCACAACTACAATCACCAACACTATCATCACCCTCACCACAACAACCATCACCAACACTAGCATCACCTTCACCACAACAACCATCACTAAAACTATCGTCACCCTCACTGCAATATCTATTACTACCACCATTATCAGCACCACTACTTACACCACCATACTCACTACCAATACAATCATCATCAGCACTGCCAATAACACAACCACCAAATATACTATAATCACCATCATTATCATCACCACAACAACCATCACCATCATTATCATTACCACAACAACCACTAACAACACAACCACAACCACCACTATCATCACATCACCATTATCACTACGACTATCACCATCACCATAAACACCACTATCACCATCACCAGGATCATTATCTCTGACTCACCAACACTTCCTCCAACAACAAAACCACTACAACCATCACCATCATCAGGAGTACCATCATCACTACCATCATCACTACAATCATCACTACCACCATCACTACCATCATTATCACCACCTTTACTACCACCACCACTACCATGATTAATACCACTATCACTACCACCATCCCTACAATCACCATCACCATCATCACTACCATCATCACTACAATCATCACAACCATCACCACTACAACCATCACCTCCATCAATACCATCAGGAGTACCATCATCACTACCTTCATCACTACAAGCATCACTACAAGCATCATTATCATCATCACTACCTTCATCACTACCTTCATCACTACAAGCATCATTATCATCATCACTACCTTCATCACTACCTTCATCACTACCATCATCATTACCATCATCACTACCTTCATCATTATCATCATCACTAGAATCATCATTACCATCATCATTATCATCATCACTACCTTCATCACTACCATCATCACTACAAGCGTCATTACCGTCATCACTACCTTCATCACTACCTTCATCACTACAATCATCATTACACATCTTCTACAATAATCACAGTTATTATATTTGTATCTGTGTTTTTTCCTGAATCTGAAGATTCCAAAACAAAATAAATATTGGCGACAAAAACGTGAATATTAATTACTACTACTACTACTACAACTACTACTACTACTTCTACTTATATTACTACAACTACTTTTACTATTAATACGACTACTACAACTACTACTTCTACTTATATTACTATAACATCTGATTATAATAGTAGTATTAGTAGCAGTGGTAGTAGTAGCAGTATTAGTAGCAGTAATTGCAGTGGTGTTTGTAATAGTGGTGATAAAGGGTGTCTGAGATAAAGCAGAAGTGAACGGATTGTACTGCAAACCTGTAAATAAGGGTTCAAAGGTCAGTTATATATTTTTGTGGGATGATTTGTTAGAGATTCACCTTTCAGTAAATTATCCTAGATGTTTTCCACGTACTACTACTGCTACTACCACAACACCTACTACTACTACTACTACTACTACTACTACTACTACTTCTACTACCACAACACCTAATACTACTACTACTACTACTACTACTTCTACTACCACAACACCTACTACTACTACTACTACTACTTCTACTACCACAACACCTACTACTACTACTACTACTTCTACTACCACAACACCTACTACTACTACTACTACTACTACTAACAATACTACACTATTTGACTTGTTTCCCTATCCGTTGCTAACAAGCGACTCTTGCCATTCTGGAGCTCAGCTGATAGAGCGAAGGTCATTATTCTGCAGCATTAGGCACCTCGCCAAGACAGAACTCCCAGCGGGACGAATGAAAAACAGGACCTTTTATCTCGCCGGTAAGCCGGAGAACATCGCTTTCCGTTGGCATCTACACGATACTTAGTCAGCCGAGCTGGAGAAAGTGTCCAAATAACAAACTGGTAGGCGTAAGTTACAAGACTTACACGTCTCCGAAGAGATGACCTTGACACTTGATCAATTGAGATGAATCTTCGGCCGAGCAGAAGCGTGTCAGATGGTCGGACGAGAGCTCGGGGTCGACCTACGGTTATAGGTCGACGAAATAAACTACGACCATTGGCCAGCTGAAGCTGAGTACGATCAGTCGAGAAGGTTGCTGCCGAGGGACAGAAACAATCGGGCGTCGCAGTTCCTTCGTCATATCTCAACTCCAAGCTATGAGGATACTTTCGAAATAATAAGAAGAACCGAGAAAAGCAATGGATACACGACCTAAAGGACATCCCAATTAAGCAAGAAATTAGATTTGTATACGGACAGAGATAAACTAATCATCTTCCCGTAAACAATTCCCGTTTCGTAATTCGCTTCAGGAAGAATTCGTCGTTTTCTTCAATTGTACACCCGATGGCAAACATTTCCCGGTTAATTAAGAAACAGACTAAATAAATAATGACTCAGTATTGTCTCAAGGTAGGCTATTGTTGTTGTGGGTCGGCGATCGTGACGTCAGTAGTCTATTGATTAATCCCAGCGACGAATATCAAACAAATAAAAGCTAAATCTGAGAACGTCGTCAACGTAAAACGTCGCTTTCAGGTTGCGATCCAGGAAGCGGCTGTGTCTCGCTTTGTTGTAATTATATTTGTTTTCGAAATGCAGGGGTCAGGATGCGTGGGCGGTCACCAGTCGTCAGCGTGTCGCCAAATAACAATAAATACGTCTGTAATATTGTCATCGCGCCTCATAAAGGAGCTAGATTTACAGATCTCTAAAAAGAGGGAAAGAGAATTGATCTCGAGTTAGAAGAACACGTCAAAATCGATGTCAGTGGCATGTGTATATATTATTTATGCCGCCGAGTTCGGCTGTCTTCATTAAATAGAAGGGTCTATACGCGGAGTCTATATCGGGATTGATTCTTACACAATACAGCCATAAAATACACCATGTACTGGAGAGTAGAAAAACATGTACGTGTATATCGATTGATTGCTACCGCTTTAAAATGTGTAACTGTGTGTCTGTATACATGTATTTTGTGGGGTTTTTTTCCCTGCGAGTCCCTATCACAGCAACAGTGTATGTGTGCATCCGTCCGTATATATTCGAACCTTTGCAGTTCAGTGCGCGCGCGCAGCTTACGTGTGTGTGTTTATGTTGATGTATATATGTGTCATGTATTTATGTGTACTTATGTATGGGTTTGTATGGACTATGTATGTGTCCAGTATATATATATATATATATATATATATATATATATATATATATAAGCGTGTGTGTGCTCGCGTGTGTGTGCGTGCATGTGCGTGTGTGTGTGTACGTGTGTCTGTTTGTGTTTGTATATATGCATATTAATGCGCACCTATATACTTTATATGCATGTGTATATTTATCTCTAATGCGCCTAGAATATTAATTATTTGCTACTGACAAAACTAAAATAACCCAGACGCATTTAACATAAACGCACTAACCATCCAACAACACATGACCCTCAGTCGAACTCGCAATCTGCAAATCAGCATCATCAGCCAGCAGCTGTACCAGAGGTCTGCAGCTGAACAGCGTCACCAAATGAGCTGTCAACGAGTCAGTCTGTCATAACACTCGCTATAAATTGCCGCCCATCTTAACCGGGTAAGGTGTCTAGCTTCCCTTTCGACATCCGGGAAACGAGACCTCCCGTCGCCACGGCGCATCGTGACCGTGCAGACATAACGGGGAAGATCATTTCTAATTAGTTTGTATGATGATGGCTGGAGAAAATCGACTGTAATATTAGACAGCTGGTTATCATCGATTTGATCTCTTAGGATAGTAGGCTCATGCCTTTGATGTCCGGATGTATTCCAGCAATGAACACCAGAATATGAGAGTATGGGGGGTATATCGATTTCCTTCCCCCGTACTTGGGTCTAATGTAAACAAAGATATTTGATGTGTGGAGTTATGGTACACCGTGGAACGAATGAGCTCAGAGTTTAAGTTTGTTTTTTCTAACGTTTGGGGGCGCTCTGATGGGTAGCTTCAATCCGATTGGGCACATTGGTTAAGTGTAATAATTACTAAGAGACAACCTACTTAAAATGGCATCGTGGGTACCCAATAAAGAAACACAACTACAAGAGAGTTACAATGATAATAATAATAATAATAATAATAATAATAATAATAATAATGCATGGCTTTCCGTGTACTTTCGTTGATGAAATATATATATATAATATATATATATATATATATATATATATATATATATATTATATATATATATATATAATTTATGTGTGTGTGTGTGTGTGTTTGTGTGTATGTGTGCGTGTGTGTATGCGTGTATGATATATGTATATATTAGTACATATATAATACAGCTATAATGAACAAATGAAAAGCATATATATATATATATATATATATATATATATATATATATATATATATATATATATATATAATAAACACACACATATATATATATAATATAATAAACACACATAATTGCACACATAAACACACACGCAAGCAGAACCAAACACATATGCCATATGTATCCTTAACACAGGCAGACTGGAATACATCAGGCTTTACCTGACACATAAATCGTCATGTACAAAGGCTGAGTTGACACCATCATAAGCCATTATTATCACAACATCAACATCATCAACAACAACAACAACACTGTCTCACATATGTTGCAATAACACCACTTACTAGATTGGCTGAATATAGATCCATTTGTCTGGTTAATGAATAACAACAAATACTACTTAACATGAGCCCCATTTGTCATTAATAAAGATTATTGTATACGTAGATATGTTTGCATATGTACGTGCGCGTGAGCGCTTATGCGTGTAATCGATATATATATATATATATATATATATATATATATATATATGGGGGGTGCGTGCGTGCATGCATGCGTGCGTGCGTGCGTGTGTGTGCCTGTCCAATATTTAATTGTGTTCATGTGTATGCTTTAATGTGTGTTCGCTTGTCCGGGCATATATGTTTGTGCGTGCGTGCGTGGCGTGCGTGCGTGCGTGCGTGCGTATTCGTGCGTGCGTATTCGTGTGTGTGTGTGTGTGCAAACGCGTTCGCATGCACGTCTCAATGCGTTTTTGTTTGTTTCCACATGGATGTGTTTGTGTGCACGTTTATGTGACTCTCGCGCTTGGTTGGCTGATGAGCTGTAACTCATGCCCATGAGTAATACATTATGTATAATATACAGAATACCGCCCAGCACTCTGCCTATCTTATTAAGAAGACAGTAATTCTAGATTGATAACCCTGTACAGACTTCTGTGATGTCTCATAGGCTACCCTGTATAGATATAAACTTTACGTTTTGTGTTTGATTCTTATTGTTACCTGTAGCTGTGGGATGTTTCATAACATTAACTCATTGCAGACCTTGCTGGTCAAGTATATGTCATAGCTGTGCCCAGCGCCGTGTATGTCTCACTCAACTCAATGGATCGTCATTTCATAATAAAATTTATTATTTACAACACACTCCGAATAGATCATGTCTAGCATAATGATTAACTGCTTCATGATATATCAAAGTCTGATCAATCTCTACGAGCAACGATAATTCATTCGCGGTGAGCCTTTGACGTAGTAACAAATTTAACCAACATCGAGAGCTTGAATAATTCTGATAAATTCGAAGGTCAAATGGTTTATCATGGATCAATTTCCAGTACAATTATTTCGAATTACGAATTTAACAATGGCATTTATATGTACCTCAGTTTAGGCTGCGAATTAATTTTCAATAATCTCAATATATTTCGAGCAAAACATTCAAATTTAACTTTAATATGCACGTAATTGACATATGTTGTTCTAAAACCCAATTTTGATGCAATAATTAATGCAATATTTTGTCAGGCTTTCAATAGTTTCTTTTATATTAGAATCATCGTGCGTTGAAATATTCTAGCTGCATCGATGATGCTGATTTGGGTTAAATCATACAAACCATCTTTGATACGTGGACTACAATCACGTCTTTCCCTAAACCGAACTGTTTCGTTCCTTCATCTGTCGCCGGCTAGGCAGTTATTAGGTCTCATCAAAACACCAAGGAACCATCTTCACCTTACAGCGGCAGGGTCATATTTCTTGGCAAAGGACACCTTCTTCACAAACTGGAACGTGTTTCAACGAGATCGGATTGTCTAGCGATGTTTTGATTCTTCAGCTCAACTCTGTTCGCATGTCGGACGTCTTGCACTTTGTGTGTTTTTCGAGGTTTGGCGAGAACATTAAAAAAAAAAACCAGAATAATTGTTGTTGCTAGGAAATGCACGATCCAACATCCCCGAGGCCGATTTGTTTTCAGCAGCAGTACTTCGCCTGATGGGATGAGCATTATATCCCCGTTGAGGTGATTTCTTGTGTTCCAAGGTCTGCTGGGTCTCATATTTTACCTTTTCTTGTATTAAGATTGTCACCATTCCGTTCTCTCATTACAACCCGTCAGCTCGTATTGGTCTCTGGCATTGATTGAATGAATGTTGGTGTTTCGGTTTGTTTTGTTTGGTCTGCTTCGTGGCTCAACTACCTGTTTCCTTCACCCAATTATCCCTACGACCAAATGCATTTTTCAATATTCATCAGATTGTCGCTGTGTTGGTGCGTGGTCTGTTGACCTTTTTTGTTATTTCGGGAATACCAAAGTGGCTGACTGACTAGTTCACTGACTCATTCAGCGATTACCAACCTCCCTGACCCATTGACAAACAGATCAATCGACAGGCTGTCTAAGTTAGTCAGTCAGTCAGTCATTCAGTTAGTCAGTCAGTCAGTCAGTCAGTCAGTCAGCCTGTCAGTCAGTCAGTCAGTCAGCCTGTCAGTCAGTCAGTCAGTCAGCCTGTCAGTCAGTCAGTCAGTCAGTCAGTCAATACGTAATTCTGTCAATAGTTCAATAAGTCAACTCACTCACTCACTCACTCACTCACTCACTCACTCACTCACTCACTCACTCACTCACTCACTCACTCACTCACTCACTCACTCACTCACTCACTCACTCACTCACTCACTCACTCACTACACTCACTCACTCACTCACTCACTCACTCACTCACTCACTCACTCACTCACTCACTCACTCACTCACTCACTCACTCACTCACTCACTCACTCACTCACTCACTCACTCACTCACTCACTCACTCACTCACTCACTCACTCACTCACTCACCCACTCACCACTCACACACAGAACACGCTCACTAATTAACTCACATTCTCAATGGCTCATTCACTAACTGATGTACTCACTACCGCATTCACTGGTTCACTTATTCACTCACTCACACATTCACTCATACGTCCTGTTACCTATCACATAGACATATCTATTTAGTATGCTGTCTTTCTCTTACTCTCCCCCCCTCTCCTTATGTGCTCTCTTCTGTTATACACATATACACAACCTCAAAAACAAATACCCATACACGCATACACGTACACAGATAAATACGAACATACACAACTCCAGACGCATATCCCTACATACAAACTCATATATATATTAATACAAATATATAATTTCTACTCATAGGTGTGTATTGTTATCCATACTCATCTAGAAACATCTGCTAATATCAGTAATGAACACCACCTGCAACCGGCTAAACAGTATCTCTTTAAAAAAATTCAAATCATAATTAAATGTGATGCGTTTTATTCCATCGGATACATAAATATTATCCTCAGCCGTAGATCAACAAAAACACGACAACAACGCCGCGTCGCTTCGTTTCTGGAGACAGCTTTGACTTAATTCAATTCGACGCCGATAATCGCGATACGTTTATGACATATTAATGCCGTGTAGTGTTATGACGAACGGCCTTTTCTGGACGAAACACGAGGTAGGTGATGATAAAAAAAAGCCAGTCAAACCAAAAACAGACCAACGGAATGGAGAACATGGAGAAAATTGTAACGCCGTTTCGTTCTATAAATGTTCTTGTAAATCATATTGCATCCAGATCCACGTCGGAATTCTGGGGAATTACGAACGTCCCGCTGCCATAAATGTCCGTCTTTATGGCTGTTGATATATTGATGGTGAGTTGGCGAACGTTCGTTAGCACGCCCGGTCCAACGTTAGCTAGGAGCTTCCGTACGATGGCCACACGAGAACATCAACGTAAGCCATCTGACAACGACGGCGTGGACGATCGTGTTAACTGACGTAATGCTCGGATTATGGATGTTACCCCCCCCGCCACGCGGCCGCTCATTGCAGTACGTTGTCCGCTATTGGTCCGTCCCATGTCGTTTAAGGCGACGTGATGAAGCGATTCCAGCGACCGGGCGCCGCTCTCTGTAAGCTCCCCTTCCGCTGGCGAGACGAGTGAATTAAACGTGGAATAACGTCCAGGTTTCTAACGTGCCGCTCATAATGAGCGCGTCTCCAAGCGCAAGCATCACAGCCGAAGTTCGGTTCTGTTTGTTCGTCGTAGGCGCAGACGGAGACTAATGTTATGGTTCGAAATGATCACGCGAAAATGGAACATCCAACGATATACTATCTGTACGAGAAGCTGTTTCTAACATTGTCTAGACGTCTTGATCGAACATATTGGTTCCTTAACTCTAAATAATGATCGGGATCGACGTATTCCCTAATAGAAAGTACAATAACCCGGACTACGGGATCGCCTCATATTGTATAAAGCATAAAGAATGTTGGCAGAGTAGAAAAATAAAGAAAGAATTAGTATTGAGTTCCTAAAATATGGGTACTCCTTGAAGGAGTATTTCTAAGTGAATTTCTGAATTTCTGTTTGTTCGAGCGAATTCCTTGTGAATATGAATATAACCATTAGTCTCTGGATAGCAAAGACACACACCTGAATAGGCAGAAGTCTATGCGTATATAGTCGTTTGAAAATCATGATATTTAGTCCTATTTTCCATAAAAGAAATCCTTTTTTTCTTTATTGTAATAGTTTATAAAAAGAGGTACGATGGAAAGGTTCAATATATTAAAAGCTTTGCTCAGAAGCATATTAAGAAAAATTAAAAGGAACCCGCAACTCCGAAAGAAATTTGAAAATATTTCAACACAATGGCGATTTATTTCGCAAAACTCTGCTTCAACGGACCTTATTGAGCAGCATGTGTGTAGAATTACTGCCAAACAACCGAATATATTGGATTATGTCTTATACGTAAGTACATCTTAACATCGGTAGGTGTGGCATTATTGGTTGCCACAGCAACCATTACGGTCGCGTTTGGAATCGAAAGTTTAAGGTAAACAACCACCAAACGGTCGGTTAATAGATATATAGGGAAGCATTCCTAGAATCACTCAGGGATTATTGGCCAACAATTGCGAAGTCCTCTCTCCGAATATATCTGGGAGTTGTCATGGCAAACAATTCGCATGCCAAATACAAGGACGAATCTAGCTTCCAGCTAGGATAACCTCGTTTCCAATTTCCAATGTTATACCACGTGATCATCTATCGTCGTATATAACGTTTGACAGCGCCACCTATTTGTCATACATATAGACCTAACGGCTGTTCTCCGTCTAATCTAAGACTGTCACGTCAGATATATCTCCCATGATAACTAGGTTTATTATGGCGTCCCTTGTATGATGTTCGGCTGTTGCCAAAGTTTTCCCGGTCCGTCGATTCAGACTATGGTTATGAATTCAAAATGAGTTGGCGTCATTCGAAATTAGGCTCTTTGAGATGAATGTTTTGAAATTTAGAACCCGTTTAGGTCCGTTGTGTATTCTTTTCCTAGATAAAAGAAAATAAATATTAATTATATCATACCGTGTGATAGGGAAGTTTCTGTGGGAAAATATTTATCGTGGATCATCTAATAAATTCAGTTTTCAAAAGTCATATGTTTTCTAATGATATTAATGGATGGCAAATTCCCAGAAATTACGATACACCTCAAGTTATATAACTTTCTTACTACAACATTACTAGCAAGTTCTGTTATCGCGATTTTTGGAGACATTCCATTCGTCCATCCATCCATCCATCCATCTATTCATCCATCAATCTGTTCATTCATCCAGCCATCCATCGATCCAGCAATCGATCGATCCATGAATCCAAACATCAATCGATCGATCGATCGATCGATCGATCGATCGATCAAACGATCAATCCATCTATGCTCACCCAATCTTCGACTCACCCAATCTTCGACTCACCACTCACTCACTCACTCACTCACTCACTCACTCACTCACTCACTCACTCACTCACTCACTCACTCACTCACTCACTCACTCACTCACTCACTCACTCACCACCCACTCACTCACTCACTCACTCACTCACTCACCACCACCACCACCACCACCACTCACCACCACCACCACTCACCACTCACCACTCACCACCACTCACCACTCACTCACTCACCACTCACCACCACTCACTCACTCACTCACTCACTCACTCACTCACTCACTCACTCACTCACTCACTCACTCACTCACTCACTCACTCACTCACTCACTCACTCACTCACTCACTCACTCAATCACTCAATCACTCACTCACTCAATCACTCACTCACGCACAATCCATCAACCTGCCATCCAATGAGACAGTCATTGATCCAGCCAGCTAACCAAATATTATTAGCCACCGAAATAACCATTTATCTAACCAGCCAACCAACTTTGCAATCATAAACTCGACCAGCAATCCGTGGCTCAAGCCGCTTATCTACCCATCCGGCTTACCAGCCATCGTAATTAGCAGCCAGCAGCCTATTCAACAAACCAGCCAACTTGGCAGCCAACCATGCAAACATCGAACCAACTAGACGCACGTACAGCCAGAGACACAATATTCATTATAAATGTCTACCCGCTTACAGAGGTCGTGACCTGATAGTTCGAACCAGCACATCTATGTTCACATTAGTTCTATTGAATAAAAAACAATTACAACAAAAAACAACAACTACAACAACAACAACAACAACAATAACAAACAAATAAGAATGCGAAACCTCGACAAAAAAGCCATCACATCATCAACATAACACAACACCGACAAGAGACACTGATGGAATATCATTAAATAATAATTTCCGATTTAGCGTTTATCTGGCGCCATCAGACCGTCATTTTAGGCCACAGTTTGGTGATAATCACGGCCTAATTCTAGCCACATATTACCTTATCCGTCGACAACTCGATCGTGCCGCCTATACCATGGCTCCACACGTAATAATGACGGGTTATGGCGGTATTTAGTCGGCCCGTATGTCTGCTCTAACTATGGACGTCTCGGATGGCAATACGTCGTCCCGACATTCGGATGCCGAATTTCTCTCGCCATTAGCGTCATCCGATGTTGAGATAGTTAGACAATATTCATCACCCGGTCCCGGCCTACAACCGGAGACGGGTTCCAATGTAAGGGGAATATGACGTTTTGCTGCCATATCATTAATTCCGGCCGACGCGATGAATGCGAATTGTGCGCAGGCGCCGCCAAACGTTCGCTTCCGCCGTCAGACGCGAACGAGGCGGTCGGGAGAGAGATCGGTTTGATGCGCGTACCTTTTCGCTGACAGGTGATAATTACTTGCCGGCGACTTCTCGAAATTAGATGCATTATAATTAATATTTAATCAGCGATGCGGAGTGAATGCGGAGCGGGCTTGGCGTGGACGCCGTGGATAATGGCTGTTAGAGGAACTGAATTTTAATTAAAAGTGACATTTGATATTGCCCGGGAGAGGCTGATGGTCAGTATGATAACCCCTCCCCCCTCTGACTCCCCATCACGTGTCACTTTTTGGTCTGGTTTTTGTTGTTGTTGTGAAGTTATGGCATTGACTGTATTGGATACGGGCGAACTATTTATGATAATGACAACAGGTGTGATGAGTGCATACGCGGTGATGACTATGATGTTGATGTTGATGATGATCATCATGATGATCATAATTATGATCATAACCATCATCATTATATTGATCACGTTCATGATCACAATCATGATGATGGTGATGATGATAAATTATGATAACGATGGTGACGATGATGTTGATGATTAAGATGATAATGGTGGTGATGAAAGCACTGGATACGATGATGATGATGATGATGATGATGCCGCCACGTGTCATACTAATGTCAATGACGACCGGGAATCATTAGCCTCATTTTGTCCTGGATTTGTCCCCCCCCACCGCCCCCCGTATTCCAATTAATTAAAACGATCATTTTCCGGCATCTCAAGGATATCATCGAACCAATAATCAAAAGTGAAGATGGTGGACATGTTACGAGAGAGACGGAATGTTTGTAGAATGTTTTAGACTAGACGTTAGCTTATAATAGACGTGTCCGACCTCATCGAGATCATGAAGAAACGAGCTGTTAAGTAGCAGATGTGCCTCATCAGGATCCTACTCTTTAATGTTGTTAATGGATATTTCCAGAAGCTATGCATCAGCGAGAATAACGTGTGTACACCGTTGACATAGGAGACGGTTTGTGTCGGGCTGGGTTTCCTTTAACAACTCACCGGACAATGAGGGAGATGTCTCCTCTAGGTGAACCCGGGTGAGGTCTGGTGCAAATTTCAATTAAAGCCAGTAAATAAATGGTATTGTTCGCTCGTATTCTGTGTGACTGCCTCCCCCCTACCCCCGGATAAGATTTCTCATTTCGCTGAAGTCACCCTCGAGTATCAAATGTTGGGGTTTCGATATCACAGAAGGGGGGGGGGAAGAGACGCACAGGAAAGATCGAAATGGAGAGAGACAGAGAGAGAGAGAGAGAGAGAGAGAGGGGGAGAGAGAGGGAGAAGAAAGAGATAGAGAGAAACAGAAAGGCGGTGACAGATAGATAAATATATAGATAGATAGATAGAGAGAGAGAGAGAGAGAGAGAGAGAGGATAGAGTCAGACGGAGAGAGAGAGAGAGAGAGGTGGAAATTGAGAGAGAGAGAGAGAGGTTAAGAAAAATATATATATATATATATATATATATATATATATATATATATATATATATATATATATATATATATATATATATATATATATATATATATATATAGATAGATAGATTGATAGATAGATAGATTGATAGATAATATCGATAGATAGATAGAGGGTGGATATATATATAGAGAGAGAGAGGTGGACACACACACACACACAGAGAGAGACAGAGAGAGAGGGGGGGAATCAGAGAGATGGAGAGAGCACTGTCCTATGTAGCCAAAACCGATGTTATGTATTCCTGGCGAGCCATGATTACATTACAAACGGCAGATAAGTGAACGGGAACAAATCCCATTTGTAACGTTCAACTAACTTTAGAATTGACCACTACAGGGGGTCACAACAGTAAAATCTCAGATTGGCCACCCCGGGGTTATTTATTTTTGACACAGCCGGTATGTGTTGTACTTTGTGAACTGGAGTGTATAATGGTTCTGACCTGCATGGCACATTTTACTATAACTGGATAGTACGATATCGCGGTCATGTTGTGAAATATTATTAGAATACACTATTTTATCAGCATTTTGGTCACAACAGTACACCATGATGGGCTTCAGCCAGGAACGTTTTCTGACATAAATCCGGTCATCTTCTTGTGAAATTATGTACGCCTAAACAGCGTCCGTCTTCAGACATATGTCTCGGCATTGAACCGTCTCTGTGCTATCTGAAGCGTACCGCTATGTCTAGCCGGTAGTTGATGAAGCATTAAATCGGGTGATTCTACAAGACTCGGCTGACAGTAATTTGGTAGCAACCTAGACTTAAACATCCCGCATCTTAATCAAACAAACGTTGTCTAGGTTCTTAATGTGCCAATCTGAGCTGAGCACTTTAAGCTGAAGAACCATCCACAATTAGTTTGTGCTATATAAAAACTAGCGTCGATTAATCCTTTGTGCAGCAAACCCGTGTGATGAAACCAGGATTTGTATTCGGAGATCATCAGTTTTCATCCCACCCCCAACCTTGGGTCTAAAAGGTATGTTTTTGCTGATAACAGCTTCCCGAAGATGCTGCGTTTATTTGAACTTTTTTGATTACACCACAGACAAGATATGAGTCGAACCCCCTTGAGCGATAATTACACCATACACCTGTATGTCGTGTTATTACTAATAACATGGCGGATGAGTAATTACTAGGTTGCGACATACTTTCTGATTGGTTATTTGTAATTCGGCTGAGAGAAGGATTTACGTTTAATGGGCAAATGGATGGATTCAAATTAATGGGCAAATGGATGGTTTCTCATCTACACCAATCAATTATCATTTGCTTCTTTATGTCTGGTTTGCGTTGATTAATTAACAAGTTAATTTTTATTAGTTTAAGATTTATGTATGATCTGGCGAACATGGATAATTTTAGATCTAATAAGCCATAAATGATTATGGTAATAGCTCAGAGGCACAGGAACAGAACCTGCAGTCTTGTTATATACACACACATACACACACGCGCCCCACACACTACACATATATACACACACACACACAAAACTATATATATATATATATATATATATATATATATATATATATATATATATATATATATATATATATATATACACACAGAGAGAGACACACATGCAATACATATACACATACACACAAACCAACACGAATGCATAAACGCATACACATACACAGGGAGGAAGATTCACACACACACAAAGACACACACATACACACAGAGAAAGACTCACACACTCACAGAGAGACACACACATATACGCTTACAGAACCTCATATACTCACACACAGACCTCTGTTTGTCCGCTTGTCAGTTATAGCAGTAGCAAACTAATAAATGAAATAACACATTTTGGGTACAGTCTATGGACAATAGATCGCGGTAATCGGTCAGAAGAGTTCTGTTTATCATTGACATAGGTTACAGCTCCTCGCCAGTTGATGTCTGGTGTGTTCTTTCTAACACCTTTCATCAATGCAAAGGATGAACGGCACGCCTTGTAACCGAGTTACGATACTTGCCATATCGAGGCTAAGCTGTTTACGTCGACGCGTGCCTAAGCCGACGTCGACCTTTCCAAATAAGCAGACCCTTTCCAGCCTTTCTTCTTCCACCCTTTCGTCGGTGTTTCAGGCTTATTTTACGCGTCACCTTTTCGGCCCTTCTAACATGTTATGAAGAAGGCAGGTACCGGCCGGTAGATCTACATGAGGATGTCCGGATGGCGTGTCATGTTAAACATTAAACATTTCTCATAAGATAGCCTTCAATATGGCGCCAGTCATCTATATGGCTCTCGGTCACGCATGGCAATGGGCTGCTTAATTCGAACGCCGGCTTCCTCTCACTCCATCACCTGTTCCTCCTATTTCCTTCGTTTGTCGACTGTGAAATGTCAGACGTACAAAGGTGTACGGATCGCTATTCAAGTTGATGGCAACTATCCGATGCCAACTTCCACGAGACAGATCACATATCCAGATGAATAATCTATTTATCACATTCAAACCTACTTCACTTTGTATTAGAGGCAAATCTCTCACTAAACACAAACGCTCAAAGGGAGTAGTGTTAATCTTAAAACCGAAATATATGAATATGCAATAAATCATTCCTTGATTCTGTAATATATGTGTAGAGTTTTGTATTGTGCGGGATAAAGTTACCTACTGCCACCCACACAACCGGCGGATATAAGGATTCAGCAGTGAATGTGATAAATAAGTACTAACTATTCTCAAAGCGAATAACAGTTTATTTCAAACCAATATGTATGCATTTCTGTAACATTTAAATAAAAAAAAAATAACAAATAAACACACAAAGATAAATTATATGTATGTGGCTTACACCTATGCATGCTTACCTTGTATAAAGTATACAATATTTATGTTGAAAAGTATTGAAACATATATAAACATGCAAATGCAGGTCGGATTACCAAGGATGACATATGGTATTAGTTTTCTGATCATAATCTTCAGTATACAAATCAGCACTGGTTTATCTAGGAAGTGACACGGGTGTATCGTATCTCGTACAAATACAGACAATAAGCAAGTCACATCTAAGAAGGCATCAAAACAAATATTCCCAAATTGGCATACAAACTTAATGCACGTAATTTCGTCTATATATACACTATCCTTTGCACCACGCATTCACTAACCTTTTCTACCATTTAAACACACACATATATATATAAACTTTAGCATTTGAACACAGTGTATTTGTGTGTGTGTTTATATATATATATATATATATATATATATATATATATATATATATGTGTGTGTGTGTGTGTGTGTGTGTGTGTGTGTGTGTGTGCGTGTGCGTGTGTGTAATTATGAACTGGTTGTCTTAAAGTCATTGTTTATTTTACCCCTTAGAGTGGCTAGCCTTCGGCTCGAAGGAGTATCAATTTGTCCTGGATACGGGCCGACTCTTGGACAAGACGCGGAACGAGGCCAAAGCTGCCTGCAAACTGAAGCAGGCTGACCTGGTTTCTATAGAAACCGAAGAGGAACTAGAGTTTATCAAGGACCAAATTAGGACAAAGGTCAGAGAACGAGGTCAACAGCTACTCAGCCACGAGCAGTGGTGGACGAATGGGATCAGTTACAAACAGTCGCACTGGGTCTGGGATACACCAACTCTGAGACCAGGTAAGGAAGGCCATGCTGACACCGAACGGCTTCTTTATATGGCATCCAACTTGAAATGTAGAGCTTCGCGGTTAGAATCGGCCAACTGGCTGTTAATAACGAAGTGTTAATTGGTTTTCCGGCTTATTTAGCCAAATAACGGATCTAGTGTTAGACAAGGGAAGATATTTAGGATTTTATTCTTTCTAAGTGGGTGCTGAAGCAATTTGCTCTATAGCCTGTTGTAGATGGCGACTTTTTGAAGAAGTTCATACTTTGTGGTTAATTAGGCCGAAGTTTGGCTGGCTGTCTCAACACTACTTAAGTTCATTTAGACTGGTAGAAGAGAAACAGAGCGTTGCACTATTAACATGTAACTATTAACATGTAACAAAGCAGATGCCTAGCTAAGAATTAATACAAATTAGTAAATTAGCAAAGTTTTAAGAACTATAAAGAAAACAATTAGTGATGGTCAAATTGTTTATCAATCGTGTCAATATTACTCACATGTGATGAACAGATAGGAGTGTTATGGCCAATTTCGAAACCTTTCATATCTAGCGTGCCTAGTTACATCGCTTATAAATGTCAAAACTATATTGGAACCATAAAATAATCGATGTTTTATACCCTCAAGTAATCATTAAAAGTTTGGAACATTCCATAAATTAATTTACCAGTTGTGGGTGCACGAGACAGTGACAGGAAGATTATACCTCAGCACGAGCCTCTAGGGTCGCGTTTTTGCCAAATAGATTGGTCTTTGCGAATGGACATTGGCAATATATTTCATCTAAAGGTGGTATAACATCCCAGGTCTATGCTATGCTTAGCTAACCTAATACGGCGACGTTTAATGCCAGCACAGTCCCCTAATGATTCGCTATTTGGAGTATTATGGTGACACATTATGGTATAGTGTTGGGTCATATTCATTTTGCTGTTCATGACAAACGTTGTAATAAAATAAGAGTTACGTCCTCGGTTCGGCATTCGCCAATGCAATTGCTCATCGGTGGTATCTTTTGTCGACTTGTTAACCCTTTAGGTCTCTCTCTCTCTCTCTCTCTCTCTCTCTCTCTCTCTCTCTCTCTCTCTCTCTCTATCTCCCTCTCTCTCTCTCTCTCGCTCGCTCGCTCGCTTGCTCGTTTTTAGCTCTCTGTTTCTCTCTCTGTCTCATTGTCCATTTCTATATATATATATATATATATATATATATATATATATATATATATAAAATATATATATATATATATATATATCAAGAAAGACACGTATTCATGCCTAGCTAAGTTCCATGCATGCTACTCCCATCAGCAGTCGCCAACACTTGAGAGCATACATATATTTACATCTACCACACGCAGAAGCACGGCCAGCAAAGCACCTTACATCGCCAACTGGTAATGAAGACCGCATGCTGTTGATAGCATACGGTGTTGTTGTGGCACACCGACGCTAACTAGGTTTGAATGAGTGGTTCTTCGTTACATTGGGCCATAAAAGAGACAGTTTTTATGTTTCTTTATTGCGAAAGGACTAATGCACAAAACCCGTCTTATCGTGGATACCTGACGAAACCTTAGATATGGCGTCAGCGTGAGATTGTTGGTCATGTTCTAAATTCTGACGCTCACCGTTGTCCTAAAATTGCTTGCAACCATCAAAAGACACTGATGCTAGTTTGCTTGTCTATCACGTAGAGGTATGACCTCAACTATTTATTTTTGTCTTCTAGGAGAACAATAAAAGCATCAGTTGGACCGACTGCTTTATGAACAATATTGTAATAGCATTGTGTGATATATATTGTACAATGCGGTCAATTGAGAGACGTGCAATCCGGCCTGTGTGCATAACTCATGTAATTAGGCAAATTTGCTCTCATTGCATGTGCATCAGGAATCATCGAAGAAAAAGTCTAGCATTGTACCGTTGACTTTGACACGTGAGGCTAATTCGGGTTTTTCTCTATACGAGCGAAGCATATGTGACACCATGACTGATTTCGTATCTCTCCTCTCATATGTTAAGTCTGGCTCGCAGTTCGGTGATTTACAATCGCAACATTGCGAAAATAATCCACATAATGACAATCATTGTCTGGTGTTGCGGGTGCGCTGTTCTTCAATTCCATTACCACTTGACAGCGTAATGATAACGAATGATTTCAGGCATGAACCGCTCGCTCTGGGAAGCGAACGTTCGACTCATGGAACAAAAACGGCCTACATGATCTACAACCGGCCGAATAGTTGACCAATGAGAAATGGTAGTGATGCCATCTTAATGCCGACCACCTAAAACACGCAACCCTGCTGTCCACAGGCTGATATTTGTAATGAAGCGGTGACCAAATGATATGGAAACGTCTTAAATGAAGATTGAAAAGCGTCTGATGCCATCCGATGCAGCTAACGATTCAATGTATGCGCTACGGCACCAGCATCAATTGTCGCTTGGTATCCTAATGCCTCGCACGGACGTTATGTCATACAAATCAAGGTTGAAACAACAATACCCGGAGTCGGTATGTGAAAGAAGGCCATTGGATCGACGTCCAGGACAATCGGAATATTTATCTACTCCAGTCTAGGCTTATTATTGTGTATGGATACGGAGAATTGACGTAGCCAATGTATTTGTCGAACGCGCAGATCCAGTCTGTGATATAGTTGTCGCTGACAAGCGAAGAAAGTCTTGGGCACCTCTGAAAGGAAGGGCTCATGACTGGGCATTGTGAGCAGTCAATAAATATATTTGTCAGGTCAAAGCCTTCTTCACAACCCCTGCTGATAAGGAACAAGCTGTGAACAACGCATTTAGTAACCAAATCATGAAATGTTGATAGCAATAATAGCCATATTAACTGTAAAAAGTGGCTTGTGTTGACAGCCTTTTTAAGTCATTAGAAATGTTAAAATGCGCTACCTGAAGCAACCATTTTTCTGGTCATTTATTCCTTTTTTCAATACACCCATTACAACATTATTCATAGGTGTTTTCTTCGACTCATTATATGTACTATTTGTAACTATGACCTCCATAAACTGACTTTGCTGCAGGAAGTAGGAACATATAGGCTTGGACTATTTGTGAGGTACCAATCTCAAAATAAAATGAAATGTTTAACTGTTTGATACAAGTGTATGATGGAATCCATGGACTGCTAGTTTAGTATTAAATCATCATAATGCGTTGAAATGGTGTTTTACATTATTAGCGTACCACATTTATTCTCAAGAGACAGACAACTAGCCATAGATAAATTGATAGATACAAAAACGAATGCATAAATAGATAAATATAGAAAGAGAGGGAAAGAAAGAATATATACAAGCATGCAGGAACCCATATGGATCTCCCTCATTTTAGGTTGCCAACCAAGTAAAATAACTACAATTTCGGTCGTTTTTATAATCATATATATATATATATATATATATATATATATAATACCCATGGCCATACGGGCAAACATACATAAAACCAAATGGACTAGAAAGGAAATAGATTCAACGACGTGTATAAAGGATAAGCGATGTTTATATTGTATACTTGAAGCAATTCTCACAGTAGGTTAGCCACGCCTTTCACCAATCTTTCCGTCTTTCTAGTCGACGTAATAATACACAGCGACAAGACGACGGTCCTTCTTGTCACATAAACGCCACCCGACCGATGTTTATCTAGTGCCGTTATTGTCATTGTTCGTGCATTATACCGCAACAAGCACGACTACATCAGATTACGACGGTCATTGTCATCAAGCGGCACCTGCCATCATCTGCTTCGTGGAGATATCGTACGGGGAGAGAAGACAATAAAGAGTACGAAAAGGGTGTCCATCTTCGGCAGCTGCCGCCGCCAACTAGGTTGACCTTTCGTCGATCGAAACCCTTTATGAGAATTTCCCCGACAGCCATCTGTCAGAAGTTGACAGCCGGCCCGTATCGGAGACGTGCCGCGATATACAGACACTTAGAGCCGTTTTGAGCTGTAATTAATTGATGACATACAGAGCGATGTGTCGCGTCGTGAAATATTCATATATGTCTTGCTGATTCGCGCTCATATATGTTTATAAACGGACCACTAATATGTCCGTTGCTTATCTGCGAGTCCTAAACCCGTGTGACACTGCAATGTATTCGCTTCCTTAGTTCACGGGCAAACTATATACCCGGCCCGATATCACAAGAATGTTTCATTATCAAAAAGACAAGAAAGTCTGCATTGTCTTTACTTTATTATGTCTGTTCTTAGTGCGGCTTTTACCTAAGGAGGAATATTTTAAATATTCCATGAGATTCTTCCCGCGGTAAATGTAAAATCCATGGACTTCTGAGCGATTCGATATGAACCCACGTGAATACGGTGTATACTGTATCGTCCCATATATATATATATATATATATATATATATATATATATATATATATATATATATATATATATATATATATATATATATATATATATATATATATATATATATTATACGATGGCAAAGACTACCGGTCCATCAAGAGATCCGCTGGGATATGAAGAAATAACAGAGATGTCTCTTCACTAACAGCATATACCGGACGTCCATCGCCAAAATGAGCTAAGTCCCCGCGGAACGATCAAGTGAAACTCGGTACGCAAAGATGATGACCGTCTCCGGCAATATGGATTTACTTCCGGTCTTTGTAGTTCGGGGCTAACGGCAGGGAGTAACTTCGTAACTGCTACAAGGTCGGTTACAAGGGGGAGAGCTGATTATCTAAACAACGGTCGCGACCCCATCAACTCGAGGCATCAGTGGGTGCCAGACCGGCGGCTGACGTGTTCTCAAATAGAATGCGCTGATAGTTTCCGATCGAGACTTTCCACCACCATCGGGTTGAGGTGGAGAATGTCACCTTTTTCGGCCGATTATTCCACGGTATGGTTACGGCGTGATTTCCAGGCAACGGTATCGGTTCACGTTTCTAGTGTGCCGCAAACATCCTCGCATCCATCGCCTAAATGCCCACCCAGACCACAGCAGGCGGCCTTCACCCGGAGACCGAAATACCCTGTAAATCGCATCTGTACATCGATGTTGGAACACCATATATTTATCCGATTTATTTGGCAGCTCACATCCGAAGTAAATTATCACTCAGCACAATGTGACAACCGATTGAGTAGTCAGGTTAGACTAGCAAGACACATCACATTGAGGCAATAAGTGTTGACAAAGCAGTTAAGGGACAATGTTTACATTAAGATTATGACTAGTTTCAGCCCAAAACGGTAATAATAGTAGCATTATTAATGGCTAAATGGTCCGTATCAAAGGATATCATCAAACGTGATCAATATGTTCATCTTACTTTACAACAGCTAGATAAATCTCATTTCTATAGGTCCCAGACCTACAAAATAACTATTTGCTTTTTATTTACAACTTATCGGTCGATGTTTCCGCCTGTGACTAAACCAATGTCATACATGGATAGGTCAAAGGTTTTCCAGTGGGAAGGCGATCGAAAAAGTTAGCCATTAGTAGCCACAATTGTGTCCAGAGTTTGCTAAGTCATAAGAGTTCTTTTTAACTTTAGGTTTTAGGTTGTTGAAATGTTCGATAAGTCACTTGAATAGGAAAACAAAACTTGCTCTCTAGCTACGCTGCTCACAGTCTTATATTTTAATGTCTAATCGCTAGAGCAAACAATATTTGTATACAAACAAAGATATAACTCACTTCACTCCTTTCATCTACTAAACATTTAATCGTTTCCGGCATACAGTGAAATAATATTTCACGGAGTTTATATTCAATTGAGTTATTTATCTAAACGATGATTGTCGCTATAGGCTTAGACCATACGTATCGAAATGGTAGGTCAAGTGGGCCGATTGAGCTAAGTGGGCCGAGCGATTGTTCATAGAGAATGACGCGAAGCGAAAGATGAAGCACCCTTCTGATATAACCCAGCTATGATTGCAACCCAGGTGTTAGAGGTATGTGACTAACAATTCCACCAGTTGTATCACAGACAATATCCAAAACCCAAATAAAGAGGGTGTATATATATATATATATATATATATATATATATATATATACACTTGTCAAAATACTACATTTAACAAAGACGATGAAATATGGACTTAGAAAAAGAATGTCGGCTCATGAGATAAAGGAAGGCTCTATTTAATTGTTTCATGTATGATTTCATATCCAAATGAAATGCATAATGAATTTTATTTCTTGCATTATTCTGGTTTGAGCACAACACATCTAAATATATCGTGATCAATTACTAGTTGGTAGACTCCCACTAATACGTTATATGTATATACATCTGGGCTATGTTATCTTATATATGTATTGTGTGTTGAGTAATTTAAATGTGTTTTATCAATAGCACAGTAGCCGTGGTCGCCTATAGTTTAGTCAGCATATTCGTCCACATTTTATGTGGTTTTGACGTAAATAATTACGGAAGTTCTTTCTTGGTACGTCGCCATGCATCTCTAAATAAGAGCACGTATGGATTATGCAACAACTCGGCCTGTCAGGTATTACTCAATACCATTGTTTCGGTACTTCATTTAATTTTAATAGAAAAACTATCTGGGATGGAGATCAGAGAATATATGAATGGATAACGGTCTTTTTTCTAAGGCAGCGTTTGAGTAAATATGGAAATCTAAAGAAAGGGCAAAGAGTGAAATACGAATAATTCCTTTAATATTAGCAGCAATAGGTTTTTTACGTTGATAGTAAGGCGTTCAGAGCTGGACGTATTCAACTCATATCTATCAATGTGCTTCGCTAAATACGCCGAGATGCGGCTGATGAATGGCAGCAAAGTGAATTGAGTGGAAAGGTTAGTGCAGCCATTTAGTCTGATTAAAACAATTAATGAAATTTTGTTCACTTAAATGTATCATTATTTGGCAGGGCGTTTTTGTCAGTGAGGAGAAAGGCATTACGTTAAGTAACTAAAGTATAAATGGTAATGAATGGAACAAAAATTATAATTACCGTAGACTTTGGAAGGAGCAGTTAGCTAATTAAAGTGAAGAATGGGAGTCTGTAACTGACCAGAACATACTTAATCAAACCGCTTTATGGTCGTGCGCTGTGAATTAATTCAGGGAATATCTCACTCATGATTAATCCTTTAGAGTTAACAACTGATCCATAGGAACCAAAAGAAATACGGTAGACTAACAGTTTGAACATATTTACAAATCAACGTAGTTCCAAACCAGATAATTGTATTAATTTGGCCTATATAACAATTGGATAAGTTTGGCCATTGAAGAAATTTAGTGGTTTACATTTCCAATGCAGCTTTTCCATTTCAATGTTTGGCGGTTGCCGTTCTTCTTTTGTTCACAATTAACAAACAAATAGTGTATCCGTTGTGGGAATAATAGAACAGTTTATCATAAGGTTCATCAGGAACCGTAGTAGGATCCCGGTTGACGATGATTGATGTTTTACGGTCTCTTTTTGCACATGGTAGGCTAAATGGGCCGAGGGACCTCCAAATGTAATGAAGCGAAGTCAAAGATGAAACAACCCTCAGATATGGCCACGCCGAGAGTCGAACACGGATGGTAGTGATATATGGTCCAATACGCTACCACTAGACCACGGAGGCGCACCGGGAACTGTTTGTACAGCAATGAATTATCTATGATCTTCTGTACTTAGATCCCACCAAAGCTGATCCTCGACATTTATATTGGATGACAGCGTTGTTACTTACAACAACTGAGCTTAATCTCATAGCCGTGACCTGGCTGTCGAATAAGACAAGGCATTGATTTTATACTTCGCATCCAGAAGAAGAGACCTTTCAGTTCCGGTTTCTCCATAATACTGTATGTTGCCTCGACATTGACGCTTTCGGTCATAGACAAGATCAGCTCCAGACAATGAGTCATTTGGCATGGGAATAACTCACTGAGTTCATTAACCTATCAAACATAATTTATATTTATTGATATGACTTAGATGGCGTTTTATCAATCTAAGCTAAAATCATACAGACCATAGATGCGTAATTCGAATTCAAACGTATGTTTTCCTCAAGAGTCTGGTAAATGAAATATTATAAGTGTAATATTGACATTAGTATGAATTTCCACCAAAATGGCAAACACCACTATATAAACCAATAAAAGAAGGGAAAAAGGTTAGGATTAAATAATTGGACAAAGGAACATAGATATATGATTCAAACAGCGCATATGGTTCTAGATCATGCACTTATAGACAACCTACGGAAGAAAATAGCCTCTATAAATTAGGTTTGCTGTCAGTTATTTCATAAAGAACAATGGATTATGATACTACGCTACAGGGGATTGGTGATTCAATTGTTCAGATAATAACTCTGGTGTAAATGACATTTTCCTGCAAAATAAGAAAGAAACTAACAGAAAAAGGAAACTATATAAGTGAAGAATTATATATATATATATATATATATATATATATATATATATATATATATATATAATAAAGAAAAGAGAGAGAGAGAGAGAGAGAGAGAGAGAGAGAGAGAGAGAGAGAGAGAGAGAGAGAGAGAGAGATACAAACATACAAACAGAACCACATTTATAAAGACACAAAAAGAGAGAAAACAATTGCTTTTTATATCACTAATGCTTCTTCTACAACGATCCAGTGAATGGTGTGTTTATCCTCAGTTCTGGGCCACGTTTGGGAATTAGGGTCAAGGAGGTTAGTCCATTATTTTGTGTCGGATTTGAACACCACATGACCGTAGCCGATCAATCGTCGGCGGCATAACGCGCGAATGAATTGTTTACAACTCTCCGAATTCTGGAATTGCCAGGGAAAGGTTCATCGTGTCACGGGGGGGGCGACGGGTCTAGCGAGGCGTGGTCTCCCATTTCCCATCCAATCTATAAACCAAATGTATATCTAATACACGAGCCGACCTCGCCCGAACCCGCGATATCTGCCGTCGCCACGCACACATCTAAGTCAAAGGGGTAGCGATTCCTATTCGGTCTCGGTGCATCACCCCGAGTTGTCATTGGCCCTAAAACGTGGCGCATGAGCTTTAGCCGTTTGATCGGGATTTTGGGATCCCGCGCGCCGAAGTCGGCCAGTCAAATATTGATGGCAGCTCTTTATCGCGTCGTACTTTTCGGCGCTCGATTGAGTGGCAGATTGTTGCTGCGGCCGTTCATTTGTGGCCATAATCGCTCTAAGCGGCTAGTTAGTTGGTGCTGGAGGGTGCTTTGCTGTTACTTCGTGGTTCGGGTTTAAACAAGGGACCCGCGGCGGTCGGCGCCGAGGTGTAGACCACCGCATCCCAGCATCCCTCGCCGAGCCGCTTCGAGCGTCATCGGCATTTATAAATATTTTGTTTATGGGATTATCTTTATTTGATGAGTTAATGGTGTGACCATCGGTCGTAGTGTATACGTTATTCGGTGTATAAATGATGCATCTGTTGGAGACAAAGGCAACAAATGAACGACGAACTTATTCCCTTGTTTTTCGATCGAACAATTATCCATAAGATGTTTTGTTGCAATATGATCATTTTTAACAGAATTGCTATCCTTTATTGCTATTATTATTATTATTATTATTATTATTATTATTATTGTTGTTGTTGTTGTTGTTGTTGTTGTTGTTGTTGTTGTTGTTGTTGTTTGGAGAGGCGGTGGTTTGTGTTGTGTTGTACTGTGTTTTGTTTGTATATGTTGTTGTCTTGCCGCTTAACGTTTTATTAGTGTTAATTAATATATTATTATTATTATTATTATTATTATTATTATTATTATCATAATAATCGTCATCATCACACTCATTATCATCAGCACCAAAACTGGCAGTTATATTTATAAATAATTAATATCGTATTTGCTGAATAGTTAATAGGAAATTCTTATTCTGAAATAACGATATGGGAAATGCTACTGATATGTTCCTATCGTGTTATTGAATACCACACAAAAGGCAATATATATTGCAAAATTAAGTAAAACGATAATTTATCTTTCTAAAAATATCACGAATACGATAATAAGTTAATATTTTATTTCTATAAGTTCTTAAAATCTTGTGACAGTTGTTTTGATACTGAAATATCGCATATTTGATAAATAAGCGGTCGGATTTAATACCTGTAGATTAAAAATGCACGACTTGATATATATTAGCCAACCCGAAACCAACCAAATGGGACACGTTGTACTAGATTAATTGACCAGCAAATTAACCCTTAGACTTGCCAATGAAAGTCTATGTTTTCGATGCTAAATTGGCAATGGACTGGCTCACATACCTAATTAACAAGAGTGGCGAAACGTGTGCAGGTTCGTTTATTAGATACCAAAGCTCTGCTCGTACCGTCGCTTTGTGAATTATATCCTCATCTTGTATCGTATGTGCATTTGATACTTGGATTAAGACTTTCAGTTTATGAGTAATAATATTATTATTATCCATAAAGAGTGTACTTGTTAGCCCTTTAATACCATCTCTAGAAACAATGTTGATGGCACATAACCCGGATATGGTTACTATGTAGCCGACTACGTGACTCACGACCTTGTTGAAACAATAACTAATTGACTCTGTGACCGACTCATTGAATGTCTGATTAACCAACTCTTTGACTAACTGACTCACTGACAGACCGTTTGAATGACCGACTCACTCACTCACTCACTCACTCCCACTCACTCACTCACTCACTCACTCACTCACTCACTCACTCACTCACTCACTCACTCACTCACTCACTCACTCACTCACCACTCACTCACCCCACCACCACCCCACCACCACCACCACCACTCACTCACTCACTCACTCACTCACTCACTCACTCACTCACTCACTCACTCACTCACTCACTCACTCACTCACTCACTCACTCACTCACCACCACCACCACCACCACCACCACCACCACCACCACCACCACCACCACCACCACCACCACCACCACCACCACCACTCACTCACTCACCACCTACCACCACCACTCACCACCACCCCACCACCACCACTCACTCACTCACTCACTCGTTAAGTCACTCACTCCTCCACTGACTCGCCCATTGGCCCAACCTCCCACTCGCCCACTCACCCAAACAGACAACAAATTAATCATTCAGTCATTCACTCTGTCAAGTAGCCGCAAGTCCTTGCTGTCTAAGTTCTGTGCCATATACCATTCCGAACCAACCAATTGCTATGCCATATGGACCACGTCCAATGTCTAATACCGCTTATCGTTATTTATTCTCCAGTACAAGTGTCCGCACTGAAGCGACGCACAGTGCCTAGGTCTGGCACCCACTACCTAGCCCTCTCCCATCCTGGTGGATGGCGTCTAAAAATAGTACCTGGGAATTTCCGTCTGAGATACATCTGCCAACGAGGTAAACATACTCATCACTCTATTAATGTCTGTAATAAGGGATTGTAACAAAGAAGGTTTTAGGGTAAGACTATCTGTTGTACTAACGAGGCGCATATATTCGTGGTTGGGAAACTTGGATGCACGTAGGTATTATACGTAATTATAAAACTATTCCTACTACTGTTACTACTACTACTACTACCACCACTTATACAACTACTGTTATTACGTCCACTACTAAAACTATTACTACAACTACTATTATTATTATTATTACTTCTAGTACAAATACTACTGCTATTTCTACTAGTACCATTACCACCATGACAACGACTTACACTACTACAACAACAACTACTACTACTACTACTACTACTACTACTACTATAACCCTTATTCCAATATCTACAATCAGTATTGATATTACTACTGTTACTGCTATTAGAAACGCACTACTGCTACTACTACTACTACTGCTATTACTACTATAACAATCCTTTTTGTAACAATATCTATAATCACTTTTGCTATTACTAGTACCACTGATATTACATAAGTACTACTACTACTATTGCTACCGCAACTACTACTACTACAAATAATAATACTAATAATAATAATAATAATAATAATAATAATAATATCGTTTTAAAGCGTTTATTCTGTGTTGTTAATCTTAATAAACATGTTATTTACGGTTTTCGGTTATTTTCAATATTTTCTCACTGGATATGTGGTTGGTTTATCTCGTTGTTCGTTTATGCCATTAAACCTTTCCCGTGCTAACTAGACAGAAGGCCAGGAAGTAAGTCGCCAACAATGGCAGCTACTGGCGAGCCAAATTACCACGTGATGCGGAACCTGAGCCGCTACGATGTGGAGCTGATGTTGTCCAAGCTCCGGAATCACCTGCTCTCTGGATACAATAGCCACTTACCAAGCCGGCTGAGCCGCACTGACGTGATAGGGCCGAATAAGGATGTGATTCGGATGGAGATCGACCTCGTCCAGATTCAGGATAACGTAAGTGCTGTATCCTGGTAGGTGACGTGATCTTCTACAATATGGTGCTGTGGTTGGGAGGGGTGTGGGTGAATGGCAGGGTGCAGTTGTAGGATCACGATACTGACTATGTTCTTACGTTCCTTCTTTCTTCATCTAAACAGCTAGCCATCAATCATTCCAACCAGCCAGCTATGTATCCATTCATGCATCAATCCGTCCACCTATCTGTCCATCACTCAAAAAGGAATTTGTGACATTGGTCATATAAACAGTGGCTTATATATCAGTTATGCAATCAGTCGTGATCTGATTCAGTATTTTCGTCTTTCTTCACCCTAGGTATCCGCCCAAGAACTGACTGTGAAACAAAATATACAAACGGTAAGTATCACATCCTGAGAGGTTGTTTTGAGATATTTCATCGGGTTAAGCTGATACCAATACTTGATCATAGACTTATGAGTCGGTGATTTATCTCCCATTTATCGTGTTCCAAATTTGCGCTGAACGATAAAAGAAAATAGAAACCCACGAGTGGCAAACAAGTCATCATCAGCCAGTACTTGAGAATACTGGAAGTAAGGAACTGTCATGGGGAATTCCGACACGTAGAGGATTTATTTCTAGAGTAAACCCTATAGTCCCATGATAAATCCCCGTCACACTCCATTGTAAAACAATATGCTACCGTAAAGCCTTTATACTTATTCCCCGTATCTCTTTCACCAAAGTGGAAAGAATACGTTGAAAGTAATTGCCAATAAGAGGCAGGTGTCTAATTGAGGCATTTGAATACCAAGTCCACAGTATTCCTGTACGTAAACATAATGCCAAAAAGCAGCCGGACAGAGTACATAGTAATTAGTAGACTCCTTGGATGCTGACATTGCAATGTTACTGAGACAATCCGAGGAACTAATACGAATTAACATTACACTAGAGCATCGAGGTCGGCAGTAATTCTATCGTCGAGGTCCATTAGATCTTCATTAGATGCTGTCTGTTGTTGCTATTCCAGATAGCAAAAATGTCCGCTTTCCATATCTAGAGCTTCTATATGCTCATATAATGCAAACAAATGCCATCCATTGTCTGGGGAATGTCGGAATGGAGCATTCATTAAGATAGAGAGTGCCACCTTTCGGCCCCGTTACTCGTGTGTATAATGTTGATTAAGGCGGCTCATTTCTATGAATAGGTCTGGCTTGATGAGAGATTGTCGTGGATGTCTCACATGTATGGCGGCCTTACCTATCTCCATGTAAACATGAAAGAAGTCTGGTATCCCAGTATAAA
This sequence comes from Paralvinella palmiformis, assembly GCA_025642065.1. Lineage (NCBI taxonomy): Eukaryota > Metazoa > Annelida > Polychaeta > Terebellida > Alvinellidae > Paralvinella > Paralvinella palmiformis. The sequence continues at coordinate 418,728 of JAODUP010000182.1, forward strand.
GGTTCTGACAAGGTAAAGATAATGTTTGAGACAGTTGTTCGCCAGACTGGGGGCAAGAATAAAACAAATAGATGGACAGGTACAGGGATGAAATGAAACATACAAACACCGTACACATACACATATATGTGCATAAACATGTTAACATCTCAGAGGCAGGTCAGCGCGCCTACGTATAGGTATACACATGTACACACTTGTACACATAAGCTTACACAAATGCGCGCGTTCGCGCACGTGTGAGCGCACGCACGCACGCATGCATATACAGACGCACGCGCGTACACACATACACACGTTAGATAGATGAATAGAGAGATATAGATAGATAGATAGATAGATAGATAGATAGATAGACAGATATATAGAAATATAGATAGACAGATAGAGAGATAGATAGATAGACAGATAGATAGATTAACATGTATACGTATTTCCATACTAGCAACATACAGTTATAATGAATGATACATTACTTGATGATGATGATTGACGTTTTGCAAAGTATATATATATATATATATATATATATATATATATATATATATATATATATATATATATACATGTATAATGCATTATTCTCCCATCTTTCAGCAGTGGGTTATTGCGGGACACTTGTGAGAACGTAGACTCCGAAAATTCGGTGACAATCAGCGCTTCGGGATCACTGACCTTGGACAGGTCGTGTGACGTCGTATATAACTGTACGCTAGAGAAGCCGGCCGCGTTTCCCTTTGATCATAAAAGGTGTCGGGTGTTGCTGTTTATCGAGCAGGACGACAATACGGTCGTCGAGATGATATGGAATAAAGGCGACAGTACAATAGACAGGGGCTTCCATAGGGCATGGAGGGCATCCGGGTAAGCCAATGACAATGGCGTTATGTAATAACAAAGCGATATTGCGATGATACGAAATTTATTACGGTTCTTCGAGGAAGGAATCGTGACGTTCGAATGTTTCAATTATTAAAGGGAGAGCGTTGCGTTTGTTTAAAGACCGGGTTAAGCAGGTTTTTCCCTGATAATCACCCAGAAAGATTATGTGGCAAGTACACACATTTACCAAATCGTATCCAATGCGATTTAATTAGACACGCACATCATAGTTATTCAACAGAGTAGCGTGCTTAGTGTTTCCGGGTTAAATAATCATTTAAGAAAGTCAGCTTAAACTTAGACTTTTTAATTGAAAACAATAATTTACTACATACAGGATGAGGTATATGAAGAATGTGTCAAATTATTATTCACTGCACGTGTTTTTTAAACACTCAAATTAAATACTGTAGATCGGCAAATGTTGACTATCATATTAAATTGACGAATTTGGCGAATGGCGAAAAATCGTCAATTTAAAACGACGCCAATATGTTCCATTTTACATTTAATACGCAGTCATAATCTCGTTGAACTAAGAATTCTCCAAATTAAAACCTCGCCATCTTGTCCAGATTATGAAAACCGCCTACTTAATAAGCCGCCATCATTTGCCGATTAACAGTAGTTATATTATGTGTGGGTCGATGGTTTCTTTTACAGATTAGAAGGAGTCCAAGTTGAGTGGACACAATCAGAAGGACAACCGACTATATCGGATAATGTTTGCGTCGCTCAGCTGACGCTGTTCTTACATAGGAATGTTTTATATCACATACTGACGTTGCTCGTGCCGTGTTTATTCTTGTCTGTTGTTCTGCTGATTATACTTTGGCTGCCTCAAGGATCGCCGGTAAAATGCATCACAACAATTCTAGTGACTTCAGCATTTGTGTTGTATCTTGTCATCGGTGGACAACATAAAAAGGGACACCAAGTGTCTTATTCGGGTAAATTAATTAATATTTGTTTATCATGTTTTTCGCGATTTAATATTTTTTAAATGATAAGTTTATATTTCCTGGGTAGTGAGTGATTAAATGTGTTTGAACAACTGCTGCGCATTTCCTGGCAATAACATTTTTATTTGAATCTAAAAAAGTGTTAATTAAATGTATATTCGAAGGATGAATAGAGAGATGTATATATGGATGGTTGGATGAATGGGTGGATTGTTGGTTGGATTGATAGATGTATAGAAGTATGGATGTTTGGCTGGCTGGCTGGATATATGGATGGATGGATGGATTGATGGATGGATCGATTGCTATTAGAACGAATGATTTGTTTATTGTGGGTTGCTGATAAACCACCAAATCTTACACTTTTAGGTGAAGTTTTTCTGACATAACAATTTAGGCCACTTACCCTTGGGGGCTCCTAAATCACATTGCTTGTAACATTATGCTGTTAACTCCCCAATGAAGGGGGCGAAATGGAGTCATAATTATGTTTGTGGTAATTCTTTTGCATTGGTAATATGTACCAGGTGTGCGACGCGCCCAGATTAACAAACTAATTGATTCGTTCACTGATTTCAAAAGTTGATTGCATTTTCTCAAGATAGTGTTACACTAACATGCCATTTCAATCTTGTTCTTCCTACAACAGATATGTTCATGATGGTGATGTCAATCATCGGAACAATAGCCCTAGTGGCACAGATATATATAATTCGACTGATTAGTCGCAGTAGGAGAAACGCGTCGCCGCCAGCATTCGTAGAACGATTGGCATCCAACAAGAAGGACAAGGAACGACTAACCGAGATGACGAAGTGTCGAGAGTTAGCGGCCTTGCATAAGAAAGGCAGAAGCGACAAGGCGACGCCGAAGTTTTCCGAGGAGAAGGAATTAATGCTGGATGATCAGAACCTCGGTCTGACAACGCTGGGCAGGGACGCTAGACTGGCAGACATCAAGCGACCGTATCCCAGCCAGCCATGCGATCAGTACGTCACTTTACCGCGTGACCGATATAATGCAAATCTGAAGGACGTCGAACGCCTGCACCAATCGCGAACCTTGCCGAAGAACAGCCGGCCAGCGACGGTACGGTTTAAAACGACGCCCGAACCCTATATTCCCAACGGGACAGCAGGCCGACGGACGAAGGACCAGCGGCCGTCCGGCTGCAGCAATGTGATAGAAACATCGCTCTCTAAGAACGTGCACGAGACCTCCTCGGCGAAGGCGGGCTCTTCCGCCTACGAGGCCGTCGATTGTGGATACCGCTCCTCGCTGGCGCCAAGTCCCCGCGTCGGCAAGACGAAGGAGAACCCCGTCGGAGTGTCGGACTGGAAGAAGTGCATCTCGTGGATAGATAGGAGTGTCAGCTTCGTCATCTCGGCTGCTGTCATATTTGCCATCATGATATTTATCATACTCTTTCTGGCGACGTGAGCTCGACGCGGCACAACGCGGTTGTGATATCCTAGGTAGCTGTGAATGGATTAGTTGGGCGGCGGAGGGGTCCGGTAGGGGGGCGTCTCGGTGCGCCGTTGCCGATGCGGATTAATTCCTACTACTGGCCACTGACACCAAAGACAATTAGAGAAGGCATTCGGTGGAATAAAGTGAGGCGTGTCATTGGTGTGACAATAGCTGTCAGTATCGGCCACTGAAGCGCACATCGGGTCTACAAAGCCGTGTCACTGTTACCCGCCACACTAATCATAAGGAATGATAACCTTTTCCTTAAATCGGCAATCTCCCTTCTAATCATATCAGGGACGACATTTTGAACTTTTTTTGTTAATACTGGTGCCATTACTACTCTCACTCATTTCTCTCTCTCTCTCTCTCTCTCTCTCTCTCTCTCTCTCTCTATTCTCTATATATATATATATATATATATATATATATATATATATATATATATATGCGAGGGTATGTTTGTTGAGTATGTGTCTGTGTATTTTGGTTTTTATTTCCGATTTCGGACCTGTCATTATTGTTATCAGTCCGCACCATTAGCGAACGTTTTATGATGCGAACCTGGAGGGTTCAAAGTCTGCTCAAACCTGTGTTAGTGGGATGCTTCGACCATATTCCGAGGTTGAATGAAACACTCAACGAGCATCATTACTGTCATCATAATTATCATCATGTGTGCATGTATGCATAGAGTATTAATGCATGTTTACGGTTTATGTTTATATATTATAATGCCCCCCCCCCCACACACACACACAAAGAAACACAAATAAAAATGCACACACATGGAGAGAGAGAGAGAGAGAGAGAGAGAGGGAGAGAGAGAGAGAGAGAGAGAGAGATAATACAAACATTAAGTAGATAAGATTTTATCACATTAATTTCAATTATGTTTTTAATCATTAAAGACATCTTTCAATATTCTATGTAATAATCAACTTTGCTATTTAAACCGCAAAAGCGCGGCTTAAATCTAAAATAATAGATATTTATGTGACGTTACAAAATTGCCAGTGTTCCTATATGTGTCTTATTTTGTCTCAACGTTATACGCTTTTATTTTGTAAATCATGGATGGTGCTCTAAAGGTTTTCTTTTATGTGTTGTTGCTTATTATAGTGTAGTTATAAAGACTATCAATGTATATTTAAGGGATGTAAAGACGATAATTGAAAAATAATCAAAACCCATTTTACATGATCAAATACTGTTGTTACATCCTGAACATACACGTCCTGAACATACGCCAACCATCAACCGAAATTTACAAAGGATTTTCTATATCGAAATATGGATTTATCGATAGGAGCTAGAGTGGCCAGTAGCAACTAGATGGGCATTTTTCTTCCTGGATGTGTCAGTTCAGTAAACATTACCATCTAATTCCACTATGTCCATCATATTCAATACAATGACAGATGCCGAGTACTCAAACTTATAATCCGATCTAGGGGATGTATAATGACAAGAACCTAAGCCATATAAATCAAATTCGAAAACAGATTGGGCTTTATGCTCTAGGTGTCACGAGATATTATTTATAATCTTATTTTCAGAAGACATTTGGCCATTTTAACATAAGTTTCGTGAACATGGTAAGCTGAATTGGCCAAGAACAGCAAAAGGAAAAGGCTGAGTGATGCCAATAAAAACATATATTTCAGAAAGTAGGCCTATAATTGAACTTCTCTGCCGTAGTGTTGAATCGATATAAATATACAAAAAACTATTTCTGTCTGCATAATAATTAATATATAATTGATCACAAAGACAAATAAAACTAATTATTTATATCAACCAAATTTACAATTATTGTAACACTTAAACAAACATGGATTGCGGTGAACTCAAAACTATTTCCTCGTGTCTATCTTTGTATTATTGTAACCATTGTTACCTATTTACCAACATAGCATCGGAGGTGTATGTTACATAAATAATAACGCTATCCTTACCCACCTCATAATACAGCCCAAAAAGGAAACTATTCACGTTCGAAAATGGTTCTTTCCACCAAAATGAAGGAATCATAAACGTGACCCATAAACCTATCATAACAACAACGCTCCTTGATGACAAACAAGCCCAGAGTTCATTGTGAAGAAAATCACAGGACATTCCACCATCTTAAAGGCACCATTATTTGATACTATTTCCGATGTGGGTACAGCAGAACTACTTTATGTATTTATGTTGCTCCTCTATACATAAAATATCACTTCGCGTTCAGTTCAATGATCATGTGTCAATTAATTCATTAACTTATTATCTACCAGACTTACTAAACTATTCAGCGATGATACACACTAAATAGGTCCCTCATTTGTTAAAGTGGTATCTTCTGGGTGAATTATCGGTTTATTGTTATGTTTGTTATTTAAATTATCTGTTAACACATGAATTTCTACACTGGACATTCTGACTTGATTTTATATTTACGATGTTCACATCCATCAATCAATCGTAAGAAATTATTATTAATTAATATACGCGAATGGGATCACTAAACAACTGAATACTGACAAAGGAGAAAAGAATATTGCGCGTAATCGTCAGATCCAAGTTACAACGACTATCAATAGGCACATATTCGACCAGTTAACATCGTGGAAAGGCTTTATATATTATATAATTTTTAATAGATTTTAAGCATCTGTTCTTATCAATTTAATATATGATATGTGCCCCATTCAAGGACTTCCATACTAAAGTTGTTTGTGATAATTAGAGGAGAATCCGGAGTTTACCTCGTCTCCTAAGCGGTTGGCCAAGTATTGCAGTATTTGATGGAGCGGCATTGTCCTGATCCACTGTTTAGTTTATCTCCTCGTTAACGATTGGCTAATTTAAAAGAAAGAATACGGGACAATAGAAGATACATATAATTCTAGAAAGGCTGATGTAATTGTCTTTATCTTGTGCGTAGTATATATACTGCAGTATTGTGATATGAAGTGTTGTAAATATCATTTATTATTATTATTATAAATGCAAGAGTAATTCATTATAAGTTGAATCACTGAAGCATTCACATTAACATCCTGTAACTAGTGTAAGAGAAATTTACTCACCTTTAATTTGATGTCTATCTTAGACATAACCTTTGTCAATATGAAGCCCGCATCACATTACCTTGATATTCTCATATTATATTCATTAGCATTTTTAATATTGCTATATTTTAATCAATATATATTTTCATTGCCGAATAGCAGTGTTTGTGAGTCCAGAAAAGCCAAATTTACTCATCTTTAATTTGATGTCTATCTTAGACATAACCTTTGTCAATATGAAGCCCGCATCACATTACCTTGATATTCTCATATTATATTCATTAGCATTTTTAATATTGCTATATTTTAATCAATATATATTATCATTGCCGAATAGCAGTGTTTGTGAGTCCAGAAAAGCCAAAATCTATGCGAAAGTCGGAGTAAACAATTTTTTCCGGTGTCTCTTCAGGGAAGCTAAACTTTGGTATTCTTCATCAAATTATGTGCAATCGACTTGCCACAATCATGTCAGACAAAACATCACAAGGTATTAAGACACAAACAGGGTATTTCTACCATTACCAATGTGACAATAAGGAAACATTTTCTGTTGTGTCTGGCCTTCTCTATAAGAGTAAGCCTGACATACACCTTTTATTAAACATCAACAATTAACACGCACGTACTTGTTTTTATAGAGAACATATATATCTCATCCGTAAGACAATCACCCAGATACGTAATAATAATTTAATACAAAAATATGTAACTGAATGTGATACGAAATGATACGAACACGGAACATATTCTCATCTACTCACAATACAAGAAAACCCCTCCATACACTTAATGAAAGGGCAAAAACAAATAATTATAGGACAAATGTCTACACAAAAATAGGAATATAAGCATATAAACATTGTTACACACACCCAAACATTTGTATTCACATATAATAATAATTGTTTGAGCTGTGACATGAGTGATCTGTTGGGTTTTTGTTGTTGGATTTTTATGCTTGTGTTTTACTCCAGTTTGTTCTTCGCAAACTTTCACAAATCAATTTACTCTCAACGCTGATTTTGTTAATAATAATACAAACCTCTAAAGCCTGAAATCATCTAGCAACGAAGAGAGTGCACCTAATTCGTCAGGTTTTGTAAACCGTGTCGTATGTCTTGTCAGTGTAATGTTTTAAATCTTCCCTAAAACTCACCTTGGATAAGATTGTATTAAATATAACTTGAGTCTATCTCAGAGCTTAATAATGGCGATGATATAAAAGTGTTTATCTGTTAATGCCTTTTGGTGTTAAGGAAAATAAAACTCATCAAAGACAATCATCTAAGGAATTAAACATATGTGAGACTTTATTAAATATACACATGAAACTACTTATCGTTCGAGCTTTTATTCAGTAAACTGCAATTATATTTCTATGATAAATGCAAAGATTTACTTTATGAAAACAAAACGAGTAACCTCATTGGAGGACAAATCCGATTATATGGAGAGGTTCTTGTAATAACACACGAACTATTCAATTGTGTTTATTAACAAGCAAATGTGATTAAATATCCATAGATAACTAGGATTAATTATTAAATACTAATATTTAGGAGAATGATTCACCCTAGATTCAGCCAATCTTTGATCTTTAGAAATATCCAATTTTGGCATAAACACACTGACTTCACTTCAGATGATATATTTGTAATTTTCGTGGACAAAACAAGTTTACTTGGCGCTTCTCGGACAGGATACGTGACAAAATAGCACATATTTTGTCATCAATATGCTGGATTTATGCGACGATGGTATTTCGATAGACCTGGATCAGAGCTATAGATAATACTCCTGTGTTACTCGAGACCTCAAAATGTTTTAGAAAATTCGACGACCTCCTCTGGAAATAAAAATAATGTCTATTAGCAGTTAATTTCCTCGAAGTTAGAAATATAATAAATAATAACGAAGCATTATAATAAGGAAAGTCGAGTATTTAAGGGTTTGTGTTAGCATTCCATTTTTAATTTAAAATTTAATCGACATGTTTGGAAATAGTGCATGGATGCAATAGTTATTAGAATGAACCTAACATGTATTAATTTATTTATTTTTATTGTGATGGTCTAGCATACAATCGGTTATCCACTCGTATACATTTCAGATGGGCTACATCTTCGTGACCTCTAACCTATAGATCGCTTGATGAACTTATCTCAAATTACTGAAATAAATGAAGCTATTACAACCATTTCTGAAGCAAGGATGACTTATTTGCTAAGGATAGTCCATGCCGTATACAGCTAGTCGCCGACTCATGACTGCTAGTGGGAACCGACATATGGAGATCGTAAGTCGATCGCCTTTTATTTTATAGGTATACCCATCGTCTTATGGTATTATATTTACATTACATATGTACACCTCGTTTACTTTCTTATCTTTAAGTTTGCTACGTTTACGTTAAACAGTGAATATTGCATTATAGATTGTTTATTATTTACAAAATATACAAAATAGTTTGTGTATAAACTGAAAATAACGGATTAAATATTGCTAAATAAACTATTTCAAATATTTTGAAAGCAATTTTCTGATATTTTCAGATATATCTAAAATTGTATTTATGAAAAGAAACGTTACTGTACAGGATTGAGGTTTTGTCTGAATAGTTACCATCAGTCAAACTCAAGAAAACACTATACAGTATTATTCTTGTCACTTTAGAATAAGTTCTTTTCGCTAATTGTGTTAGCAAAAGTTTGTAGCTACTGTATGCCGAATTTTAACGACCTTAAAATCTAAAAGTCGGAAGTCGCATATGTCGTAAGTCGACGACTAACTGTATAATCAAGTCTTATTATAAAATAGAACACTATTAATATACTATTTATGGTACATAATACATATATACAAAATAAACCAGAAAACTGCATACAAATATTGTTTGCGGACTTTTATACAGCAAACCATTTAGATTAGCTCAGCATTAATCTGTTTGGCTGACCATAGACTATTGTCGTTGTCAACATAATTTACATAAGAAGAATCAACGGACTAGATAATGTCAAATACGTATTTTGGTATCAAAAGAAATACATGGTACATTGATGTAATGGGAATTATCACCTTACTTTTTTGACTATTCAGAAAGACAGCGTTATATATGTATATATAAGGCAGCATATGGAAAAAGCCATCAATCTATTCAGATTCCAGGCCAGGCATCAGAGCAATACCATAACAATTAATTTGGCCACTTTTACAGCTGAATATTTTCACATTAACCATGAATCATTTAAGTAATGATCTACTTAGGAGGAACAAAATAAGATAGTTAATAACCTTTTTAGGCGGAAACAAATTACTCTTGTTTTGTAGGTGATTTGGAGCAGGAAAAGGCAAGGGAGAGCATGGTTAGGAGATTGAAGGTGGATGAAGTCACTGCTGCTGTCTCGTATAATATGTAAGGGATGTGATAACAACTTGTATAATTATTTGCTATGAATATAAATAGCTTAAGTAACTAATAGGTCCTCGGATTTACAGGTGTGATTAGATAGTGCAGGTGTATGAACAAAACGTCACAATTGGGGGCTCATCCGGGATACAGCATTTCTGCTTGCACTATTCGGTTGTGACATGCAACCATGTCGTCAAAGGCCAGTGAATTTCTTCAAACTGATGTTACTCTTCACCGGGTCACTGCTTAAAGTAGATTTAATTGAATTGTTAAAATACCTTAAGGCGTCCATCGATGCTAAGGAAAACAAATTAATTATCAAGTATTTAGTTGTCTCTGATTTTGTAACTGTTGAATATTTGGCAAAGGATTACCTTGAATCTAAGCACGAAAGTACTCAGGGTGATTTTGAAATTGGAAATATGAAACCGGAGCTTCAAGAAAGAACATTATAGCTAAAATATCAAGCTGACAGAGAACACAAACATTTTAAATAAAGAAACCCAAGCTAGAAATACGAAAATTACAAATTGAGTCTGGTGACCTGGTATCCCGAAATATAAGACTGGTTCCACTTTTCAATGAAAAGGCAGTTCGTAAGTATTTGCTTTATTTTGAAACAAATTGCAGTGAGTATATATTCGTCCAGAGGTGTTTCGTCGTTCATGTTGCAAAGTATATTGACTGGTCAGACACAAGAAACATATTGATATCTGTCTGTTGAACAGTGTTCTAGGTACGATGTGCTAAAACAAAACAGTGTTGAAAGCTTACAAATTAATTCAAAAAGCATACATACAGAAATAGTCACGTAACAGTCCCTCGAATAAATTCAAGAATATATATAATTAAAAAAATAGACAACGATGTGGATGATTGTCCTACAGTCAATAACAATTTTAAATATTATGAACTGAGTGAACATAAAACATTATCTGAACAGCTACAATCATCGTGGTCATATTTTCATACTAACTGTCCGGGCATAGTAGCTTATTGGGCTAATTTCAATTCACTCATTCGTAATATTTACACTGAAACATTTGCTTTTGATTTCATTGAACTTGGTGAAGTTTAAAGGATTACTTCACATAGTCTTGATTTACCTGGTTATCATAAATTGAATAGCGGCGTATATATCGTTATATCGTTAAGCGTTAAGCGAACAAAACATAAAAAAGTTTACGGAACAATATTAATAATTAATTTTTATATATATATATATATATATATATATATATATATATATATATATATATATGCATACAAATTCTGATAAGGCAAATAATCTATTCATGAGGATGATACAGTCAACATATGAGGAAATATTTCCGAAAAACGATCTGAATGCATAACAATATATAGAAAGCGAACCATGGATGACGACGGGTCTACTAACATCATCAATCGATAAAGACAAATTATTAAAAAAGAAATTGTCTAAACCTACTGAACCAAATATCATCAAATACCAACCATCATTAATTATATAACATCAGAAGGCGGCAATTAAAAATACGATATTATGATAATATATTGAATTCAAAGAAACACAATATTAAACAAACGTAGATCGAATTAAGGAAATTAATTGAAAAATAAAACTATAATTGATGTTGGTAAAAAACGTCTAAATCAAAATATTAATACAAAAACCCATTTGAAAATTATATAAGTGTTGACATTACAACCAATTTGTTAATAAATACTACGGACCTTGTTAATATCATAGATGCAGCAAACACATTAATAAAGAAAAATAAACTGCGGGTTTGATGAACTATCAAATAAAGTATTATCTAAAGACATCGGTTACTCACCAATCCATATAATTAATTTGTCATTTTCACAGGGAGATTTTCAAGAAAATATGATAATAGCCCATGTAATACCTAATCATAAATCTGATGAAATATCTGACTTTAGCATTTACAGACCAATCAGTTTACTGTCTGCATTCTAGAAATTATCAGAAAAAAGTATTTACACTAGAATATTATCATTCATAAATAAAAATAACATTTTATATAAACTTAAATAGGGCTTTCGAAAGAGTCATATTACCACGAATTCACTAACACATTTTCTGAATCACATTGCTAACCAGGAACTAACAATAGGGTTTTTTGTAGACTTAAAGAAAGCTTTTGACACACTAAATCATGAAATATTATTGCAAAAATTAAAGCGATATGGGATTAGAGGTCTTCCAAATGATTGGTCACGTAACTATCTGACAAATAGAAAACGATATGTAAATGTTCGCCATCATTCATCAACAGTCTTGGAAGTAACATGTCGGATTTCCCAGGGTTCCATTTCAGGCCCCCTTCTGTTTATCTTGTACATCAATGCTATTGCTAATGCCTTCCCACACCCAACATATTATCACGCTGATATCACATTCCTTTATTCTAATGTTAATTTTAACTTGCAAAAGAAATGGTTGGGTGTTAATATGCTATGCGTAAATACCGACAAAGTATCTTATTATATATCCAATACACAAGAAATAGGTTCGAACAAATTAACACCTAACTATAAATGAACACGAAATAGCTAATTTTGGAACTACTGGGAGAACAAAATCAATACATTTTCTGGGAATACATATTGATGAACATTTGACCTGAACGTACCATATTTAGTATATAGATAATACAATATCAAGATGGGTTTTTTATAATAAAGAAAGTAATAAAGTAAAGAAAGCACTCCTTGCCTAAGTCAGCACTACAAAAAACAATATATGGGGTAACAACATGGCATCCAGCAATTGACAATGACAATAATAAAAGTGCTATTCGAATAATTGGTAAGATGGAACACAGATCACACACTGATCAAAATTCTGTAAAATATTGCAATTTTCAAATGTGCATGAACAATAGTCTATTCTTTTTGTGCATTGCTGTGAAACAAACTACTCCCCATATGATTCAAGAATAGGTGTAAACATAAATGCGATATTTATCCACACATGCACACATGCATACAAGCTTCAAATATCTATACTGATATACCAAGAAATTCAGTTTTCGAAAATCTTTCAAATTGCATTATTCCAAAGCTATGGAACAAATGGATAGAAATGTTATACGCCATAAATCCAAACATAGCATTAAATATCAGATGAAAAACCTGTTATTAAATAAATACCTTGATATCGTTATTGGACAAACAAATATTGTAAACAATGCCATCTAAAAAGTTAATACGACTTGTAGATACATTTTGTTTTGCCATGGATGGGACTGATCTTTTAAAAAGTACATTATTATGACCAGATATGATATATTATAACGTGCATATCTTATCAGAGTTAGTTACTATATATTGTCTTTAATATACCTCTCTGGGTTGAAATATTATCGTTACGTATTTATTTATAATAATAATTATTATTATTATTATAATTATTATTTATGGTATGCTGCATTCCATTTCCCGAATGAAAGATAACAAATATGTAAAATGACAATCAAGGAAGAGTGGTAAGACAGCCTTTGGGCTAGACTGTTACCTCATAAAGGAGTACACATCATGATTGATATATATTTTTTAAATGTATTTCATTGATAATGCTATTATATCTGTATTATATCCATGCATTTATGTGAAATAAATTCAATTCAATTAAATAAGAGTGCGAAACGTAATCTGTATCATTTACGTTGGCCCATGATGAGGAAAGATCTTGACTTGTTTTGCAAAAACATTTCACAAATGTGAAATGATTGGTAAAACAAGTCAAAGTATTCCAATTGCTCTAATAAATACTATTCCAGCGTTTGATGAACCTTTTAGTAAAATTCTTATTGGTTGTGTTGTGCGCTTCCCCAAAACTAAGTCTGGAAATTTCTACTTGTTAACAATCATGTTTTCTGCAGTTAGGTTTTCAGAAGCCATTCCACTTAAAACAATTAATGCCCAAGTCTTTAACGGTTTTGGCCTACCAAGACAGATTCAGTCGGATCCAGGGTCAAACGTTGTCAGGAATATTTCAACAAGTTATGAAGCAAATAGACATACAATAATTTGTTGCAAGTGACTGTCATCCCCAATCACAAGGTTCACTTGAACGCTATCATAAAACTGTATAAAGAATGATTAAAACGAATCCATAAAAGATTGGGAGAAGGCATAATGACTAGTAACTTCCGTTATTTCCAGCCAGATATCCTGAGCAGGTATCTTTGGAATTTAGTTCATTTGTACTTTTGAATTTGAAGGAAACTTGGTAGAAGGGTGACCCGCCCTATTATTTGTAGGAATATGTATCAAGGTTTCGACAAAGATTACATACAGCTTGGAGTGTAGCGGGGCCAACATGAAAACAGTTCCAACTTAGATGAATACATGGTATGATCTCAAAGCTAGAGAGGTGTTGTTGTTTCTTCCCATCCAGGGTTCTGCACCGCAAGGGAAGTACAGTGGGTCATATACTGTTGACCGGAAAGTCAATGAGGTTGATTATATCATTCACACATCAGATCGATGTACATCAAAGTGTCTTTGTCATATAGACATGTCACGCCTGACCTGCTGAAATAGTTGCGACTGTTTATGTTAACAAGATAAATTATGTGAATCTCGTAAATGGAAATGGTGATTTTGTATACAGCTCAGCTTTGTTGCACGATTGTTTATATTTATATCACAATGTTTTCCTGACTAGAGCTAGGCTGAAATATTCTGAGGTATTGCAAAATCTTGATGCTAAGGTTTTTCACCTAAAGCCAGATGAACAAGTGATGTTATTTGATGTCATTTTATACTTTGGTAGTTTGTTCTCTGACATGTCTAGTTGTACCAGTGAAGTAACTCATGATGTTGATGCTGGAGTTTCCAAACCAATAAAACAGTGGCCATATCGTATGAATCCCAGGAAATTTGAACTATATTTTTGTATATGTTAGAAAATTAGATTATAGAAAGTGATCAGAAAGAATGATGTTCCTCGGTATTGTTGGTTTCCAAGGCTGATGGTAGTCAGAGATTCAGCATTGACTGTTGCAAGGTGAACAGTGTGACTAAGTCCGATTTGCACCCAAAGCCCAGAATTGATGATTTGATTGATCGAATTGGCTATCTCACTAACTGACTGAGAGGGCTTTGTCACACCGAACAACCTCTAACAACGTGTTAGACAAATTCACGAAGTACTGTTCAACGCACGATGAACGCATTGACTATTTCTTTGAGAGGTTATGTAGTTACATTAACGATGTAGTGATCTATGCTGAAACATTTGATGAACATGTGCAAATAATTCGTGTATTGTTTCAGACATTGTCTGAGAATACTGAATGGCCTAAATTGTGATGCTGTTCTGCCTGTAAATGTGGCTAAATGTGAACATCGTCGTGCACAGGTAACATATTTGGGCCATAGTGTTTGGACTAGGCGATGTGAGTCCTCTTTCTACCCAAATAATAGCAATTAGCAATTTCCCCATCCCAACATGTTAGTGTGACCTAATGAGATGTTTAGGAATGTCTGGGTTCGTACTGATTCACCAGTCATTGCCGCACCAGATTTTTATAATCCATTTTCCCTGATAGTTGACGCTAGTGATTGTTGTATTTGGGCAGTGCCTTTGCAGAAAGATATTAATGGAATTGATCATCTCGTAAGAGTAAATGTCAAAGTATTTGAATCATCCGCGAGACCGAGGTTTAGAATAGGTCTGCATGTCGTAAAAGGGGTAACTCGTTTGCCGTGGGTTGTGGCTCGTAGGAGGGGACGAGGTGATCCTGGTAGGTGAATGGAAGCACTGCAACACACTACTTTGACCCTAATTTACTTCTAAGGCGGGAGGTTAGAAAGGCCCAATCTGAAAGGCCCAATTACGTTCATCCCTGGAGGTGCTTGTTTTCGTATCTTTGGTCTTTAAATCCCTACTTATCAGAAGGCAGTGGCTGATGTATCAACATTGGTGGATGGTGTTCCTTTGGCTAATCGAGTAGATGATACTTCTCCACTCACCTTTCCCTTATAATGATGTATTCTTAGGTTAAGAAAATCAGTGTTGCCTGTCAGACAGACATGATCTGGCCTATCGCCACCCTACAGCCAAGCCAAGTTCCAACAACCAGTAGCTAAAGATCTGTCTACCATAACTCTTGATAAGACAGCACAGTCAGAGGTGACACCAACCGCTATATTTAGGCCACTATCATAACACGGGATACCCCATCACCTTATCTATTGATGAAGCCCCCTACATCTCAGAAAATATCTTCAAAAAGGCATACACAAAAATACGTTCGCAGACCGAACCGAACTACCCCCCAAAACCAGAAAAACAAAAGAAGATATGTTCTGATCGGGAAAAAAGATCGATACAAATCTTATTGTTGCCAAAAACTAATCCAATGTCTTGGAGTATATAATAAAAACAAATAAATTGGAACTGTAGAGGATTTAGAAGAAAAAGATGAAATATAAATGATAAATCGGGACTATGACCTCATTGTATTTTGGTGTCAAGAAATATATATATAAAGTACAAATGTCATTAATTTTAGATATTATTCTTCTTTTCATCTATTTACTGAAGCCATAGACTCTAGGGCTTCTAGTGGATTCACCATTATGATTACAAATATCGATTCCCCACCGATAAATCAGATTAAATACCAAACTGCAGGCATTTACCTTAACGCTATCACTATATAAGCACGTAATATAGTATATATATATATATATATATATATATATATATATATATATATATATATATATATATATATATATATATATATATATACTACAAATCATGATTAGTGAAAATGAATTAGATGAATTAATAAACCGGCATCCTTCCCCTTTCGTTCTAATTGGCGATATGAATGCCCACAGCACCATATGGGGAAATACACAAAATAATAAAAAAGGCAGCACAGCAGAAAACCTCATTGAACATTATGAGCTGTGCTTATGGAATTATAACACGCATACATGTATATATCCAGCTACTGGGTCATTATCTCCCATAGTCGTATCTCTGTGCAGCACATCATTATTTTTTTATTTTGAATGTTCTGTATATGAGGATCTGTGTGCCAGTCACAATTTTTAAACATTCCAGCATTACAAAAATCAACATCCTCTACAGTTCCAAGAAAACGCCACAAGCGCTGATGGAATGGAGAATGCGATGCAACTCTGAAACAAAGAAAGGCAGCAAGTTCTTGGAGGAAATATGTCTCTCAATTAAATAATATAACTCCTGTGAATATAATATGGAAACTGATTAGCAAAATGTCTGGTAAAGTCCAATGCCCTCAATTAAACAATTATAAAATAAATAGGAGCATAATTACAAACATAACAAACTATTGGGAATACGTTGGTAGAACAATTACACACAATTTATCGACTGCAAATTACACAGAAACAATCGGGAACAACACAATTACACTTGTTGAAAATTATAACAAACACCCTTCTATTAGAGAATTACATGATTCTCTTCATAAAACACATGATGCCGTCGTTGGACCTGTTTATATGCACTACCAGATCTGAAAACAAATGCCTGGGGAATGAATCATTAGAAGTACTGCTTGAAATATACAATGAAATCTCGAATGGTGGTGATTTCTCATCCCAGTGGAGGGGAGCCCATCGCAATTCTAAAAGCGGGAAAAATATCTCAGATCTTGGTAATTACCGTCCAATTGCACTCACAAGTTGTACCTGTAAAACCTTTGAGCAGATGATAAATACCAGGTTAGTCTGGTACCTTGAATCTCATGCCATTCTTACAGCGTTGTTTTAGAAAACATAGGTTAAACGCAGACCAACTAATTAAATTAGAAACTATAATAAGGGAGGGATTGATTAAGCGTGAACACGCGGTGGTATATGTTTCGATTTAGAGAAGGCATACATTATTTATATAATGCCGGACTTCGAGGCAATATGCCAAATTTAATTTCCAAATGTTTACTAGAAGACACTTTACTCTCCGTGTTGGTAACAGCCTCTCTGATTCATACCACCAACAAGAGGGTGTTCCCACAAGAAACTATTTTGGCAATAACACTATTCAAAATGAAAATAAATAATATAGTTAAATGCTTGCAGAATGGTATTAACTGATACGTAGATGACTTCGTAATATGCTACCAGTAAAATATATGAATTCCACAGAGAGGATGTTACAGTTGAGTCTAAATAAATTAGAAAATTGGGCTGATGAGAATTCTGCAGGTTCAAAACCGTCTGCGTGCACTTCTGCCAACAAAGTAAATTCCACATAGACCCAACTCTAAGATTGTATGGGGTAGATATTCCCGTTTTAAAAGAAACTAAATTTCTCGTGGTAATATTCGACAGCAAGCTGTCCTTCACTCCACACATTTATTATTTGAAGGCCACATGTAGCAAATCCTTAAACTTATTGAAAGTCGTTTGACGATGTGATTGGGGAGCAGATCGCTAAAGATTCCTCCGGCTATATAGTAGATGTAAACATTTTTAGGGTCGATTGTTTGGAGATCGACTCGTAAATCATATATCAAAGTACTTGACTCCATCCATCACCAGGGATTGAGCATAGCCACAGGGGCATTCAATACCTCCCCAGTGGATAGTATGTACGTTGAAACTAATGAGCAATCTGTTTACCGACGAAGAGAAAGACTATCTGCAATATGCCTTACAATTAAGTAGTTCTCCAGCAAATCCTACATTTGACATGGTCTTCAACTCGGTGTTTGAGAGAAGACATGGATATTGACCCATATCAAATAGAAAATATACGCCTACCTCATATTCCAGTTTGGGATATGATGAAAATAATCATTTTGTATGATCAGAAACAAGGGAAGAAATTCGATGTTTGTCCATCGGAATTTCAGAGCCGTTTTCACATCATACAAAACATGATGACTATCAGTTCATCTATACTGATGGTTCAAAAGAAGGCGATAGAATAGGATGCACTTGTGGTACGCATTGGGTGATGGAACGTCAGCCTAACGTGGCCTCAATATACGCAGCAGAACTTCGAGCTTTATACCTTGCACTCAGTCATGCTATTGGCTCTCCTGGATTCTTTGTTTTGCCTAGAGGCCTTATCAAATTTAGCCATTGAAAGTCCAGTTGTCACCAGTATTTTAGAACTACATTCCACTTTTAAAACTACAAAAGGATGTAGTATTATGCTGAGTACCGAGCCATATAGGTATACGCTCACAATGAACTCGTCGATACGGCTGCCAAAGATGTTCTAAAATGTCGGAAGATCAACATCCCATTACCTTTCATTGACTTCCAACCTAACATAAAGCAATATGTAAGAAGGCAGTGCAACCTGAAAATAAATAAATTGCATGCAGTGCAGTTTGAATTAGGTTGTTCGGTGTGGTCCTGTCGGGAAGGGCGTCGTGAAAAGGTGTGCTCTGCCACTTACCAATTGGACAAACCTTCCTCACCCACATATACCTCTTGGCTAGAGAAGATCCACCAGAGTGTATCTCCTGCCAAGAACACCTGACAATCGATCATACCCTCCTCTATAACTCATAATGCCACCATATCAGAGAACAATATTACCATGCAGAGACTCGGAAAAGCTGCTCGAGAATATTGCCACGGACACAATTTAAAAATTCCTAAGAGAAGCTGGTGTTTTATTCTTATTATAAGTTATTTAAAGTTAGAACATCTAGTCAAAGTCGTAAGCTTAATTCTTCTTTTCTCTAGAGAGGCAAATCTTTTTTAACAAAAACCTTATTAATCTCAAAACTAGTAATTCTTTACTATATTTCACATTTTAATCACCTTGTCGTAAGATTAAGAATCTGATTTTATCTTTATAAAAACCTTATACACTTGTATCCCTGCGTATTGTTTATATATTTACCTTTATACGTAACAATTTACAAATTTACATCTTAGCTTATACATAGCTTTTATCGGCGCCAATAATTAGACTTATTAACCTTTAACTAAAAAATATTTAATACGGTTTTATTTCCAAAAGTTCTAGTATATTAGATGGTCTACATTGTGCAGATGTGTCTTTAAACAACATCAATCCATCGATCCATCTATCCATCTTTCCAAAGAAGTTGAAAAACAATCAAATTAATTATTCAACAATCGAGAAAGAGACTCTTGCGTTGCTACTTGCTCTAATACCCATTCACAGTTGTAAATAGTATGCGAAATCAAAATGGTTGATTACTAGGATGGTACTTCTGTTTTCAAGACTATGACATAGTAGTTCATCACATACCGGGTAAGGAGAATATTGTAGCTAAATTGTTAAGTGGTATATAAGGTGAATATTCACATAATGGTTGCAACAGTGAGCTCATGTTGCCTATCGGCTAAGCATCCAGGACACATGTTCGAACCCCGTAAGTCCAGATATTAATTTCTCGGCTTACAACATCGTGGGTGGCTGATCAAGTTAAATGGCGCTGCCGTCTCCACTGAATTATTTAAAATAAAGGGGGACGTTAAAAAAGGGTATTTCGGTTCCATCTTTCCGTACTGCTCCCATGTGAGTGGTGCGGGAGGAGGTTTCTCAACCACTCCAACAAGAGGCTGTGCCGAATAATACAAAGGGGGCCCCAAGCCAAAACCAGGAAATTTTATATATATATATATATATATATATATATATATATATATATATATATATATATATATATATATATATATATAAAAAAAAAAAAGGGGAGAGAGAGGAAAAAGGAGGGGAAAGAGGGGTAAGAGAGAGAGAGATAGGGTGGGGAGGACGGGAGAGGGACAGAGAATACAAACATGAAGTAAATAAAGTTTTATCAAATTGCTTTCAATTATTTTTAATTATGAAATAATTCTTCCAATATTTTATGTAATAATCGTTTGTACTATTTAAGCCGCAAAGGTGCGATGTGAGTATAAAATAATAACTAATAATATGACTTTCCCAAATTGTCAGTGTTCCTATATGTGTCTTTTAAGTGTCGTCGCTTATTACTGTGTAGTGATAAATACTGTCTAAAATAATAACTAATAATATGACTTTCCCAAATTGTCAGTGTTCCTATATGTGTCTTTTAAGTGTCGTCGCTTATTACTGTGTAGTGATAAATACTGTCTAAAATAATAACTAATAATATGACTTTCCCAAATTGTCAGTGTTCCTATATGTGTCTTTTAAGTGTCGTCGCTTATTACTGTGTAGTGATAAATACTGTTTTAAAAACTAATAATATGACTTTCCCAAATTGTCAGTGTTCCTATATGTGTCTTTTAAGTGTCGTCGCTTATTACTGTGTAGTGATAAATACTGTCTAAAATAATAACTAATAATATGACTTTCCCAAAAATTTTCAGTGTTCCTTATATGTGTCTTTTAAGTGTCGTCGCTTATTACTGTGTAGTGATAAATACTGTCTAAAATAATAACTAATAATATGACTTTCCCAAATTGTCAGTGTTCTTATATGTGTCTTATAAGTGTCGTCGCTTATTACTCTATAGTCATAAATACTGTCTAAAATAATAACTAATAATATGACTTTCCCAAATTGTCAGTGTTCCTTATATGTGTCTTTTAAGTGTCGTCGCTTATTACGGTGTAGTCATAAATACCTTCTAAAATAATAACTAATAATATGACTTTCCCAAATTGTCAGTGTTCCGTGTCTTTTAAGTGTCGTCGCTTATTACGGTGTAGTCATAAATACTGTCAATATAGATTTAAGGTATGTAAAGACGATAATTAAACAATAATCAAAACATATTTTACTTTATCAAATTTATGTTGTTACACCTCAAACATACACGAAGCATTAAAGGTAATATGCAACGGTTTTATATATATCGAAATATACATTTCTCTTCCTGGATGTGTCCGTTCAGCAAACATTATCTTCTAATTCCACTATGTCCATCATCATCATCATCATCGTCAAGAAACTGACATATGCCGAGTACTCAAACATAATCCTATCTAAAGGATTTATAATGACAAAAACCTAAGCCGTGATAGCGTAGTTAATTAGATCGTAGGACTCGTAGCCGAACGCTCGCTGGTTCAAGGCTCCTTGAGCTGCAATGCTGTCATGTGGCGACTGGTTCACTCATACATAAAAAAATGAGTACCCGACAGGACGCGATGGCTCTGTGTGAGCAATGCTTTGCGCCTATAATGGCAGCATGTGTTGTATGCTCCCTTGGAGTTGAAATTGGTGATGGATAGAAACAGGTCTGAGTCAGGGATAATAATACTGTATATAATATTGAATAGGGCGTGAAAAAATATCATGTATATATATATATATATATATATATATATATATATATATATATATATATATATATACACATATACATGTAATTTAAATTCGAAAACAGATTGGGCTCTATGCTCTTGGTATCTCGAGATGTTAATTCTAATATATTTTTCAGAAGTTATTTTACCATTTAACAACAGTTTCATGAAAACGGTAAGATGAATTAGCTAAGAAGTAAACCTGAAAAAAACTTAGTGATCTGAATGATGAATATATATTTCACAAAATAAGCTTGGAATTAATATAATTCATCATACAGAGCACTATAATTGGATTCACTTAAACAGTATATTTGCATAAGCCAACTATAGATGACATTGGACATGGCAAAAGTTATTTATTGTAACACTAAATATTAAACTACCATGAATCGCGGCGATCTGAAGTATATTTCCTGATGTCTTTCCTTGTATTTTATGACCATTTTTACCTCCTCACCACTTTACCAGCACAACATCGGAAGTATATATCACATATATAATAACGTAATTTTACCGACCTCATAATACAGATCTTAACAGGAAACTATTCACGTTATAAAAGGACTCTCTCCACCAAAATGAATGAATCATAAACGTGACCCAAAACAGCTATCATTACAACAAAGCCCCCTAATGCCGACGAAGCCAAGATACGCTGGATCGAAACACACAAAACATTCCACCATCTTAAGGGCAGCATTATGTGATACTATTTCCGGTGTGAGTACAGCGGTGCCACATTGTGTCGATATGTGACTCCACTTTACAAAAACGATCAGTCAGTGTTCAGTTCAATGATCACTTGTCAATTAATTCACTAACTAATGCTCACCTACCAGACTTACTTAACTATTCGGCGATGATTCACCCAAAGATTACTTCTGTGTGAATCCGGTTGATAAAGTCACTAATCCAATGGATTTATTCAGTGTTTACTTTTATGTTTGTTATTTAAATTATCAGGTAACATATGGACTTCTATCCTTGACATTCTGACTCGATTTTATATTTCCTATTTTCACATCCATCGCCCAATTGTAACAGATTATTACTAATTAATATACACCAGTGACATCAATAAACAACAACTTATTACTGACAAAGGAGAGTAGAATATTGCGCGTAACAGTTATACAAAAGATGCAAAAAACGGTCAATGGCATACATTCGATAAATTAACATCGTGGAATAGCTTTATATACTACAGTGTTTAATATATTTTTAATAATAAATTAATATATTCTGATAAGCTTATCTGATGTGTGCCGCAATGGGACACTTCCATATTAAAAGTGGGGGTGTATCAGGCGTTTACTCTGAATCCTCAGTAGTTGGCCGGGTATTGCGGTATTTGTTGATTCGGCATTGTTATTATGACTAGAATGATATCGCTTTAACAGAGTAAGATTGTCCATCCTTTAGCTTACTTCCTCGTTAAGGTTTTGCTTTTCAAAAGTAGGAAAGAAAGAACGATAAAAGAAAATACAACAAATTGTAGAAAGGATGACGTAATTGTGTTTATCCTGAATGTAATATATAATGAACAATATGAGTGTGAATAGTAGTAAATATTATTATTATTATTATTATTATTATTATTATTATTATTATTATTATTATTTTAAATGCGAGAGTAATTCATTACCTGGTTAATCACTGAAATTATCACTTTAGCATCCTGTAAAAGAAACATTATCACCTCTCATTTGTTGCTGATGTATATCTTACACATAATTATTGTCAATATGAAGTCCCCATCCCATTACCTTTCATGTTCTCAGATGTTATACTTATTTGCATGTATTCGTAATATTGTTATGTTTTAATCAGTATATGTTTCATTGCCGAATAGCAGTGTTTTTAAGGCCAAAAAATGTATCTTAAAAAACAAAACCCAATCAATTTTCAAAAAGTTAAATTAAAAGGAAAAATCCCCGATGAAGGGGTTATTTCTACCATTGCCAATATGACAATAAGCAAAAGAAATATTTTGTTCGCTGCTACATGTGTAAAGACTAAGAATTGACAACTAGCAGGTAATTGCTTTTTACAGAACATATTTATCTCATCCGTATGACGATGACACAGATACGTAAGAATAATTTAATATTCACCAACTATCATGCGAATATCATACGAAATAATATGAACAGGGTAGATTTGGGTATCTATCCAAATGAACCTTTGCATTCCAGATTAGACGAACCCACCCCAAAAAAAAAACCTCCGTCGGGAGTGAATGAGGAAATATAGATTAGTGCTTAAAATATTTCATTGCCAGGCTATCCAATTGATCATGGCTATATATAAATATGGTTTTACATTTACACATAATGTGGCATAATCACTGAACATGCCAGTGCAGCCTCATTTATTCTAATATAGTTATGTGTTACGCTATTTTGTAGTTGTTTGAGTCCTGACATGAGCGATCTGCTGCGATTCAAACCCCAGCTGGGGTGTGTCAGAACGGTGTTTCGTCTTTGACTTCGTTTGATGACCTTTGGAGATGGTTTGGCGTATTTAGCCTACCCTTCTACACAGCAAAGGACGCAAAACAGCAACAGTTACTTATCTAGCAACAAGAGAGAGAGTGTATGATCACATCATTCGTTTAGATGTGTAAACCGTGTCTTGTTCCTTGACAGCATTATGGTTTAAATCATCCCATAAACTCACTTTGGGATATGATTGTCTTAAGAGCAGCATTAGTCTCGCTCAAAGCTTAATGATAGCGATAATATAAAAGTTCTAATCAGTTAGTATACGGACTCTGCGTTAGCTTAGCGTCTTTTGGTTCAAAGGAAAATAAAATACATACAGCAAAGACGATCATCTCAGGAATTAAAAATATGTCAGCCTTTTTTATATTTAAACATGAAGCTGATTATCGTTCGAGCTTTCATTCAGTAGAATACAATTGCATTTCCATGCCAAATACAAAGATTTATGTAGACAAATGAGTCACCTTGTTGAAGGACAACTCCGGTTATATAGTGAGGTACTTGCAATATCACATGAAGTATTTAATTGTGTTCAATGATAAGCAAATGTGATTAAATATCCCTAGATGACTAGAATTAATGATACTATACTAATATTGAACATACATATTCACCTTGGATTCGACCAATATTAGACCTTTAGAAATATCCAATTTTATCATAAACACACTGACAACACTTCTGGTGATATATTTGTAATTTTCGTGGACACAACATGTTTACTCGGCGCCTGTCAGGCAGTTAATTAATTGTGAAGATGATCTATAGTGTACTGGCTAGATGGTTCTTTTGTTACGGTAACAGGTGGCAAATGATACGAGACTAAATAGCATATATTTGTGATCAATATTCTGGACTCCTGTAGCGATCCTATTTCGACAGACAGGGATCAGAGCCATAGATCATACTCCTGTCTTACTTGATACGCCAAAATGTATTTTTGTCTTCTACTTACTATTTGTAATTCACAATTTAGCAAATTCGTTGACATCCTTTGGTCTTAAAATTAATGGCAATTAGCTGTTTATTTCCTCGTCGTTGGAAATATTATAAATTATAGCGAATCATTGCAATAAATAAAGTCGGGTATTTAAGCGTTTGTTTACATTCTATTATTGTTTTATTTAGAACTTAATCGAGATATTTGTAAACAGTGAGGGTGCCGCCGTGGTCTAGTTGGTAACGCGTTGGACCACATATCACTATCACCTGTGTTCGAATGTTGGCATGGGCATATTTGAAGTGTGTTTCATCTTTGACTTAGCTTCATTACCTTTGGAGGTCGCTCTGTTCATTCAGCTTACAGTGGGCACAAAAGTGGCCATAAAACATCAACCATCATCTTGTAAACACTGAATGGATGTAACAGTGATTACAGTGATTACAGTGATTCGAAACTGTAATCATATATTTCTCTTTCATGAGAGTCTGGATACCAATGGTTACTCATCAATATTTATAATATATGGGCTACATCCTAGTGGCATCTAGTCTCTATATCCCATATTGAGCCAATCTCAGATTACTGAAATACATGAAACCATCACAGGCACTGATCGCACCGACATAACATAGTACATATCGTATACAGGTAGTTTGATGGCACCGACATAACCGTTTCTTAATCAAGGAGTATTTATTTACTAAGGATAGTCCATATCGTATACAGGTAGTTTGATGGCAACGACATAACCGTTTCTTATTCAAGGAGTATTTATTTACTAAGGATAGTCCATATCGTATAAAGGTAGTGGCTGACGTACAATTCCGAATATTACCTACAGACAGGTCTTAAGTTTAAGTGGACGTGAGTCGGTCTCATTTTATATTACAGGACTACACATCGTCTTATGCCATCCTATTAGCATTATCTCTCTACATATTTTGTATAGTTATGTCTATGTTCATCAAGTTTAAATTAAACATGACATACTAGAGTACAATTAATTTATGATTTACGAAACATAGGAATGGATATTGTATAAACTGAAAAGAAAAGATATTTCAAAAAAATGAATAACCTTTCAAAGATTTTGACAGCAGTATCCTACATTATATAGGCTTAAGATTTATTTTGATAAAGAAACGGTAATGTTGCGGCTATAATCCTTTGTTTGAATATTTACAATCAAGTTGAAGCTTAAGTAAACGTTGTATAATATTATTGCTATAAATTAGTTACTGACCAATGAAGCTATTTGCTGGTTATCGCTTTTCTCCCTAATCAATATATTTACAAGAGAGAACGCGAGATGGCGCTTTAGAAATGGTTCGTTTCGCTAAAACATTTGGATATACTGTATTCTGAATATTAACGGTCTTAAAGTCCAACCATCTCAATATCATTGGTCGTAATCGACGACCTACTGAAGAAGACTGTCGTCTGTTAGCAGTTTTAAAGTCACCAAAATAAGTCCAAACATAATTTGTCTTACATCGATTTGTTTAAACAAGCAGATTGTCAGCAGAAATATTAACTCTTTAGTAAAAAACAATTCAATATAAAAATCTCTATTGTCTGGAAGTATTACTAATAAACTAAATGTCAATATTATTGTTCTGTTATTTGTCAGACAGCTATACGAATTTTAAACATATACTGAAAACAATAACCTAATGTTGATAATGTATTACTTGAATACTAGTTTAGTTACTCTTTCTGGATTATGCAGTATCATACACATATCTACGTACATACATATATGCATTGAACGACATGGGTGTATACTCAAACATACATACACACAAACACACACACACCGCATATACTCATACACACACACTTATATATATATATATATATATATATATATACATACACACATTCCCACCCTCATACATATGCAGACATACACGCATACACGCACGCATACATGCACATGCGCGGGCGCCCAGATACACACACTCACATACACATACACACGCATATACGTACACAACTAATATGCATGTAGCCACTTTCCTGTGGGCGTGACATATTTGTCGCGTACGAAAAGCGAATTAGCTGGTTCCCACAGGCTGATGAGTAGACCAGACACATGCTTAGGTATACGCACACATTTATCAATATGTGGAGGTATGGAACATTTTATTTCTAGATTAATGTATGTATAGTTGTATTTGTATTCAGATTTATGGAGGTAGGTTTCGAAGGATGTTTAGATATGTTGATGCTCTGTGCCTGTTGCCTCTTTATATGTACACTAAAACACACATTGACCGTGCCAGACATCATATCTATTTCGATCCAGATTCCTTATTACACCAATGTAAGAAAGTTATGTCTTTATTACAACATATTTGATGTATAATGTATAATGTAAATGATAATGTAGAATATATATTGTTGTCCTCTTGTGTGGTCTAACGAAACGACCTATTAATTCATACAACGGCAATTATGTGATAACGGTCTGCTAAATTGTTATAATAGTGACGAGTAGGCCACAGTATTTATTGGATTTGTATGTTTATGAGGTCTTTGACCCTCCAGCAAATATCACAAGGCATATTATGCTGCGGTTGAGAAAGTTCCGTTTTCTATGCGTGGAGACCATATTTCCCGGTCCCTGCATTCAAGAAAAGTTGATCTAGAGCTGTATAATCCATGTACTATTTGCGTCTTTGGAGGCACGCCGTTTAGGTGTCTGGCCTGGTTATCCAGCATTTAAATGACTGTAGCAGTCACAATACGCTGTTAATGCATTATAAGTACACCTGACTCATGAATAGAAACACTACATCGCATGTCGAGCGGTGGCATTGGACACAGCTCGTGTGGTTGGTGTGTTTTATATAACAACTTTAGTTGCATATAAAATTAAACTTCGTAGTTTGTGTGAATATAATTATCTTTCCTAGGTTCAGTTATGTCCAGTCTGTACTATGGCTTTAAAGATTAGTTCTAAACTGCTTGGCATAACAACATTTCAGAACTGTATTACTACAATAGTTAGAATAGCAGACATTAGGTCAGGTTTGAAAATGATAAACATAGTTCAAACAGTACGGAAGCTATGACGCGCAATTACGGTCTGCTTCAGCACAGATATCAGTCTTTTAATAGCAATTAAACTAAACAGTTTTAATAGTAGTCGCTTCATGACGCCTGCCCGTTGTACAAACTGACCTCTGAAGACAGTGACAATTGGGTTATATAGATTATATAGTATTGCTTTGAAGAAAGATACAGCAATTGAAAAATAGCTATAAATAGGGCTGCTTAGATAATTAATCTAAACATTCTCACTACTGCCTTGATCTGACTTGGGTGTTCTACTCCCAAACTCCACGGCTGTAGGTGATTCACTTTTAGTTTTTGCTTGGCGGCTTAGGGATTGGTGAGACATTACACCTGTCGCAGCAAGAAACGTCGTCACGGTTCGAGATTATGTGTACACACACACACACACACACACACGCACACACATACATACATATATATATATATATATATATATATATATATATATATATATATATATATATATATATATATATATATATATATATATATACTTTATCATATAAATAATCTAATTATACAGATACACGAAGATGTTTAAATGTATGTAATTTACATGTATCTTCAAGCCAGGGGATTTTTCTGCTTAGTGTGATCGTTGTTGTATCATTTACTAGCATGCGCAGGCAATTCCAACCACATGCTGCTTAATCACCGATTGGATTAAATAACTGTACACGCCATATAATTTGTAGTAGAAAGTTGTAGGATTGCGTCCTACTGACTGATGGATCACCCATGACATAAAACAAATATGTTGACGATATCCACGGATGAGCATGTTTAATGATAAGGTTGATGGGTGTGTTATTTGTTAGGTGTGTATCGGCGGAAACATCCCCGAGTCAGTGTCATTATTGACATGTCTTTTAAAGCACGTAAACAACGCATATCTGTGACATTCTGACAAACATTCCGATAAATGTATATTTATACAGGCGAGCGGATAGCTATAAAATACAGACATAAAGGTACATTTACCAAATATAAATAATATCACGATCGGATATTTCCAACAGGCATTTGTCTTCAAGGTGATTGATAAACGCAAGTATTATACTAAAATGTTGCCGTATTAGAATATCAATACTTATCCTAATTGTATTATACCAATTTCCTTTGCGTGTTCTAATATTGTATTTCAGCTTTTTGTTCCAATATTTGTCACAGATTCGAGACACATTCACCGTTAATTTAGTTCACAAAGAAAACATAACACTGTTTAAGTAAAGTAAACTGATCATTTCGTTTGTCAAAACCATCTTGTTTATTCATCATCATTATAATTCTTTTATAAAATAAAAAGCAATACGATTTCGATTATTTTTAATGAAATTTGACAAGTCATATCGAGAACATCCTACAAATGCCGAACAATATTAAAATACGGACCATATTAAACACTTAGAATTACCATTTCCTAATGTTGTACGTTTTGAGCAGAACAAGTATTAAGGCAAAAAGGGGAAGGTGATAATGTGAAATTGGGTTTTTGCCTTAAGTACACAATTACCTAGTAATATAGGTTATATTTGGTCAGCATTAGATAATAAAAAGCAAAATGTCTCCCAATATAGTTGATACACCAAAGCCGATACACATTACACGGGAATAGACTGTATGAATTAAGTCAAGCCACCGCAGTAAATTCTTTTATCTTGCCTACTTGAGTTGCATAGTTTGTGACACCGAATAGTTCATAATTTAAATAAATTATTCATAGGTTTTTAAAGTTACATAAAACTACCGAAAATCCCTCTTCTGACATACAACTCATTTCATCGGATCAAAACATCTATCCTGATCGGTTCCCATGGAAATAGTTCACATCGAAGGCAACCTACACTCGTTCGGTTAAATGATCCCGTTCTGTTGGTATTACGGTGTGTTCAGTACCATATATATTTACATATATAAAGTAATAAATCATTTGATCCCCTGTTGGTACATTTCCCTTCGAAGTCTCCGTACGACCACATGGCCAATTTGTGACTAGTACTGCGCCCAAAAGACTAAATAAAACACAACTCCACAATCATCTGCCTTGATTACATTTTGATAAGTCTAAGGGGAACATATATCATAAACTGTTGTGTTGTTTAAAGTTTTATCATCGAAAAGCATCTGATCAAAAGGAAGATCCAAAGTAATATCTTAGCATCTGCGATCTTACTAGAAATACATTAATAATTAACAGTAATGTGTACATTACGTCTTATGGTTTCTAGTCCACCCCCCGAAAAAACGCAATTATAACTAGCAGAACAAAATTGAAAAGAAACTACGAAGTCGCATTATTATATATTTTATATTTAAAGCTAAATATTTAGAATCAATGTCTTAATAAAGTAGTTAGTGAAATCAACTGAAACTTATTAATCGAATGGATTTTCTTATCACATATATCCCGCCTGCGCGCAAATGTACATACACACCGACAAAAGCACGATTGCACGTCCGCAAACACACACACACGCACATGCCTACACGCACATATATATCTCTCACGCACAGACAATTGCACACACAAACACACACAATTGCACACACATAAACACATATACACACACACACACACATATGCGTATATTTGACTGAATTCTAATTTGGAATTAAATGTTAGGTGTATGAAATATATTAAGTATTAGGAATGGCGTGATTGAAATCTCTCCTACGACACACTCTAGTAGAGAACACATTGCAGACTTTTAAATCATTTATGTGAAGGATATCGTTTTGATCTCGAACTGATGTCTCGATTGATGTCATTTTACCGATCATTATCAAAAAGTAAAAATGTTGGTACTCATCTGTGTTATTTGCTATGTACGACCCCACCCCCCCTGTCTCAATTAATAGGAGACTTTTGGTGACCAAACTTAATGAAGATTAATATGGAGAATGTTCAGTGATGAATAGGCAATACTTAAGAAGTGTATATGACAATAAGGAGAAGTGTGTAGCTAATGGTGTTTTGCTAAAGGAATTGTGTTTGTTAACAGATGGAATATTGACTACAGAACTAATCCATACAGATATATGTCACTTAATTGATTTTATGCACTGGTTCATTCTATGCCTGTTCCGTTTCATTTTGTAGACATTGTTCATATTTCTACTACAAATTATTGTACTGCATGGCATATATAACGTACGAATTAAATTAATATATATATATATATATATATATATATATATATATATATATATATATATATTTATTATTACATTAATTAATTTATTTATTTATTTAATATAGCCCATGTTTGAGCCAGTTAACTTTCAAAGCTATGAATAGACAAATATCATCATAGGTTATTTAATAAAATAAGAATTACATGAATTGGATCTGTCTTGAACGGTTTGTCGATAGCCAATGGCGCAAATTAAATATCTTCCAACTATATTCATTTTTTATATGATTATCTTAAATCATATTATACTAACCGTTCTATTTTTTTCTTTGTTCAAACAAATTAAAATTTGCAAAGAAAAGATGCAGTGGCTAAAGTTAAGCAATTTGCAAAAGGCTGTTGAGTTATGTAGAACTGTTATTCAAATCAGGTAGAATGTATGAGCTGCATTAAGGGTCAAAAATAAGGAACATCTGACCACCTTAGAAAGGTTATTTTAACCAGTTCATAACAAACGTTACGGTTGCGGTAGACCCCTATAGTTAATACTGATATTTATTAATATCATATAAAACACTCTAAAACGGAGAGAATTGTCCCACAAACAGTGGAACATTATTAGAGAATCAAACATTAAGTAAGAAACTACATATTTCTGAAAGAAACTTTTGTCATTATTTCTGATTAGTTTTCTAGGTTAGTATGCGATGATCGAAGTGAATATTAACTTTATAGAACTCACTTCCTAAGACGTATGATTTCGAGTAAGAAAGTGGTTTGAATATTTTTCGTTGATTACAGTCAGTATTCATTAATTACTGATAGTAAATTATTTCTTCAATATGGAAAAGAACCTATTGAAACTTTGTGATAAGAGGTGAAATAACTAAATCCGGCCGGAACTGTATTAAATACAATGCAACAGATTATCCTTTTGTTGATCTGTAGCCAATTTGTTATAAGGACACATGACTTAAGCCAACACGTAGCCAACTAATGTCGGCAACGATTAGTCTCCGATATGCTTTCTTTATATTTACGTTACTAAATTGAACTATAATAAAGATTAATATAATTAGCTATTGCAGTAATTGAGTAGGATCAAGAATATCGATTTTTCTTAGATAAACTTCGGGGTCGAATTCCATTGAGCTAGACTAAACCTGTTTAAATATTTATGAATTATGTCAAATACCAAACCTAAGATCTATTAGATACAAGAAAAAAAAGTAATCTCTTTTCCATGTAATCCCCTCATCATCCTTTTTTATTATTCCAGGATGTCATGTATTATTGGTGTGATGCAGGCATTATTTGATTATATTGGTAGTAGGGGTTCTACAATATTCTAAGATTTATAAGTGTATCTTATTTAAAATGACGGGAGTTTTATCAAGTCCTTGGTTCAACCGATGTATAGGTCAAGTATAAACCAGTTATTTCCTACTTGACGTAACAATTGTCAATATTAGGGAGACGAGACAGGAGGGTTATGAACAAAATGTAGACATTATCTATGTTGACTATTTTACATTGGTATTGAGTCTACATAATCAGAATCGGACCAATGTCGAATGTAGACAAAACTTTGTAACAACCTTAGGTGACAAAACTATTGGAATTACAGTGCAATGCCTGTATTACGGTCACCATTGGGACCAATTAGTTGTGGTCGTAATTGAAGGACTGGCCGCAATACAAGACAACCCAAAAATTGAGAAGCCTGTTATTGAAATTTGAGCCATGCTGGAATAAACATTAAGTCTAGCACACATTTAAAAATCAAATTTTTTCACGGAAACATAATAAAAATAATATTATGCAAGTACATCGCATCTTTGATACAAGTGTACAAATTCGTATCGTTATTGAACTACTTTTAGAAGAATGAGACGATAGCCATTTTCAAAGATTTAGTATTTGTGATTGTATTGCGTGTCCGCTAAATATCTAAAATGATATGATTCCAATTCACAAATCGTGGTAGCATTTATACAGAAAGTGAGCGGCAACTTTCTGTTTCAACGCATGTAATTAAACAACAATCAATGAACACAAACAGTTTATTTTAACTGTTAAGGTAGAACTGTCACTAGCACATATAATGTGATGGGAAGGCACACTGATAATCAAAGCCAACTTATCTAATTTAACAGTTTGCGTGTTTTCCCCATATCTCTTCAAAACTAATTATCATCACGTGTGAATTGCTGCGATCAGGTAAAATTGAGATTGGCCACGGCCGGCCAGTTTTATCTGCTGATTGGCCGTTATTGAGGGCCTCGATTGGCATTTGAGACTTCAAGTGTTGGCGGTAATACTCATTAGAGGCGTGGCCGCTATTGGCAACATAATTAGCATTGCGTTAAATAGGTTGATGTTTGGAACCATATAATCTGGCCGCATTATAGGCACTGACCGTCGTTCAGGCGTGACCGTAACGAGGCGTTGTACTGTATATAGATAACGCAAGAATACATCGTATGATGTACTGAAATACGAAAGCGTGAACACATATTTCAAAATATATATATATATATATATATATATATATATATATTTATATATATAATTGATGATTAAATGTTCGATCTAACATAGCTATCATCCAATTTTCATAACATTATATATATCCATATTAATAATGTGTCGCATGGATAATCCAGGAGAAAAGTGGATCATAATATTTGCCATTATTTTGAGTAAAAGTGGTCCATTTCTAGAATATAATTTAAACGGTTCGTAGGAAAAGCATGTGCTTTGTGTGTATACGTATTAACCCAAAAGCGTGGCCAGTCTTCATATATATATATAATATATATATATATATATATATATATATATATATATATATATATATATAAAAAGAGAGAGAGAGAGAGGAATTGTTATTTTTCGAAATGTGCGCTTTAGCCCTGTGTTATTTATTAAAGATTATTACTTACATTGTAAAGGATACCTCAGTTCGACTATGTTCCAGTATGAGCATCACCCTTTATAAACATATGTGTTGTAGAATAAAACATCGATTATTTCTGGAATCGTTTTCTTTGTCTTCAACCAATAGATACAGTTTATTGTTTGAAAAGAGGTCGCTATATCACACTTGGTCACCTTGCATACTTCAATAGTGGAGTTTCTGATCTAATTATGTACTTCATGTTTCTACCTGTCACTCATGTAACTTATGATTAGGTTTATCATTACAAAGACTGGGTACTCGTAAAGCCAAAGTCAAGTTTGTTTCTAATGAACTAACAATTCTAATTGTGTTGTAATAGTTATATAGAGACAGTAATAGTAAGGGAAGATATGCTTTTGTGATCAATTTGGAAAACGATTGTCGTTTAAATATTGATAGATTAATAGGGTCCTGTATCATGTTTTAGCCGTGAAGTATCTCTCTAATTGTTTTACTTTAGGTATTATTTTTTTGTTTCTACAAACAGTATTTATCTAAAACAGATAAGCATATATCTTCTTCACAAAGATTGTATATTAAAATATGTCATCGGTGTCGGATTAAATATACATTAATTTATTTTCTTCTAACACTTATTGTATTTGCTATCCAGGAAAGGATCAAATAACTTCCGAAGAATTCACTTTTGCTTCCAGAAGGCAATTTTAGCCCAAATACATATTTATTTACTATACATTATTTTATTGTGATGCACGTATATGCTGTTTTTATTAAATATGTTAATAATACATCCCATCACATTCATTTCTATATTTGTTTATACTGAAGTCGATTTTTTTGCGAATTGTTGGCAATGACTTGGTATTTTTTGTATCTGTCCTTAAAAGATCAATTTGGTGACATTTAGGGATCCTAACCCGTCACTGATCAACACAACGTTGGTATTTGTCCGAGACCAAATACAAGTTCAATATACGATCTCAAACTAATAATAAAACATTTCAGATTGCTCCTTTAACAGCTGGATATTCATCAGTGGTTGAATGACAGTTTCTTTCTTGGTGATAACTTGACATTTTATGAACGTGAAACATATCCGTAATACTGTAGTCACACACGACACATTAAGGGTAAACATTTATTATAAAGAAGACTAATAATTATCGTCAAAAATAATAATATTTTTCATGGTTCATTTAGAACGAAATCAAAAACAATATTTCCACATAAACTGAATTTATCTTGTATGGTAATTCGTGGTTAATAAACAAATTTTAAGAAATGTTTCTTAGTTTTCAATCTGGAAATTGTTCTGTTTCTAGTTATGTCATATTTTTTTAATTTATACTTTCAAATCTCTGTCTGCGTGTCTATTATATTGCTATTATAAAGTCCTACAACGTCAAAGGTAAAGCGTGCACTCTGACATATTATTTTAAAGTTATAAACATCATCTGAAAAAGGAATAGCGTTTGCCTATATTTCGGGGTGAACATTAAAAATAGTTCCCGCTATGAAGAAGTATGTTCTGAAATATGACATTCAGTGATTTTGGATGATTCATATTTCTGCTAAAAGTTAACTTGCAATATTTAAATGGTGATCAACTCTTTTCTGACTTTCAACCATTTTCTAATATAAGCTAATCTTTTATTCAAAAGCCATCAGTAATCCCTTATGCGAGGTATGAGCAAATGTGGTACAACGAACAATATCTACGCACGAGACCCTGCCATTTAAATTTTGTCTGTACTCAGGTTATATGAGATTGTTAATTAGTTATGATGTCGTGGGTGCACCGAGGGAATAATGCTTGTCGATTTGATAAATAAGTTAGTTTGTGTCTCTTTTTATTTTGTATTGTATCCACCATCTAATTAACCAAATAAAGCATATTAGTTTATTTGAAATATTAAACCTTGATGGGGTGTTTTGGTTCGACATTTAATTAACTATTAATAATTTATGTGGTAGCGTAATCAGCCGACTTACACTAATAGCAGAAACAAAACGTATTCTTGTTCATAATAAACGGTCACATTCTATGCATAAATACCTGATAATTATAAGAAATGCCTAATTTAAATACGAGTATTGCAAAATAATATACGCAGCAAGTTTAACATTATTAAGCAACTTTTTACACAGCATAGGAGCTGCTGATCGGAAAGATTTATACATCAGCACCTCAAAGAGCGAACAGGACAAATATCTCACTATTGCAATAGTATAAACTGATTGCTCAGATCGCCTATAGACAGAGATGTCCTTCCATTCAATAATATATAAAACAGGGCCATGTTAATTAATTTAAAACATACACGAAGCCAGTGCAGTTAGAACAAAACATATGTCATACTTTCCCTTTTGAGAGTCGCATACATGCTAATGGAGGTTTTTTTCTGATTTTATAAAAACAGGACTGCCATATACAATTCAGTCGTTTCTTCATATTTAAAGTATTATATAAGTCCTTGAGTTCTCTGAGCCGCTAAACAATCGATTTATCTGGATACTACGTTAAGGCAAAGATTCTCGCTGAGGCACGACCTTACCTAGCTTAAGGCCTTCTGTTTTGTGTCGAAGGAAACTGGTGAATGCTGCATTAGTGTTGGATGATCGCCTACATGAAATGTTGCAGATAGACATAGAGGCTGAGTACTGTCATTGTGTACTTTCAATAAATCGTTTCTTTTGATTAATCTCTACCATCAACAAACTGATAATTGTATAGAGTAAGTTAGTTATAGGACAAAAGGACGGATTAATGGTGGCTCAATTGAAATACAACGACACCACTAACTAATAGGTGTATCTTATCATAATGGCAGGCCTTATATATATTGATTCAAGCATCAGATAAGTGCCTGAAATATCATTAGAATTAATTATTATTATTATTATTATTATTATTATTAGTAGTAGTAGTAGTAGTAGTAGTAGTAGTAGTAGTAGTAGTATTTTGTCTAGAAGTTTTTCTTTCTAATATGTATTTTCCCCATAGCTGTAACGTTAGTCACTAATAAAGTATGTTATATGGTTTTAATAAAGTTGATGACGACGACGATGATGATGATGATGATGGTGATGATGCTGATGATACTGATATTGCTTGTATTACCACTACAACGACAACAATAACTAATCCTGCTGTTGTTGCTACTGCTACTACTACAACTGATATTACTACTACCTCTAATACTACTATTACAGATGTGGTTGTTTAATTAACTTGCACAATTTAAATATGATAAAATAAATAAACTATTTATGGCTGAGTTAATGGGAAAAAGTCGTAACATATCTTAAATTATTTACTTAAATAAGATAATTTGTTTATTAATTAAAATTAGACCTATTTATGTCGAGTCGTGATAGCGCAGTTAGGTAGAGCGTAGGTCTCGTGGCTGAACGGTCGAGGGTTCAAGGCTCCGTGAGCTGCAATGCTGTCATGTGGTGACTGATTCACTTATCCATAACAAAAATGAGAACCTGACCGGACGCGATGGCTATGTGTTTAAGTAACGCTTTGCGCCAATAATGGCAGCATGCGTTATATGCTCCCTTATGAGTTGAGAGGTGTGCTGGGTGGAAATAGGTCTGAGTCAGGGATAGCAATATTTTAAATCGCCTTAGAGCAGCTTCTAGCTGAATAGGACGTAATATAGATGTCATATAGTATTTGAATATTTCCATCTTCTTTATTGAAAATTAAAAGAAATCAATATATGATATGCTAAGCTATTTTGTCCATTAATACAATTACACTTGTTACGTAAAGAACCTCAAGGTAAAATTGACATTTATGAATTTCGATAGATGTATGCGGTAAGTTCGACATTTCAAAGTTAGAAGTTACTTGCCAAAGTGAAATCATGTAAACTTAGTACAAACTTTTCACATCCTTTATCCTTTGAAACCAGTTAGCTGTCAGTGACGAGCTAATACTAGTGGTGCAACACTTCGCAGCCAAATTCAAGAAAGTTCATAAATAAAATATGCATATATAATTATAAAATATCTCAGTAGTTATGTTGGGACATCTACGGAGTCTAAAGAGAATTTGGAACATGTGTATAATATACATATACGTTAAGAAGCATTACAGATAAGACTGCACTCGCTAACACAAAAAATATAATATATATATATATATATATATATATATATATATATATATATATATATTCTTCAACCATTATTTGCATAGATATAACATATATTGTATGCCAAAGCTTTATGTCATACTATGTACTACATAATGAAAGGAGAGCATTGATCAGAATCTAATTATTAACTCTAAGAATGATGTGTCTTCTGGGAAATCATAGATAAATAATAAAAATAAAGATACTGCCAAACGATATAAGCTACACCATATCAACAGGCACATAAATAATAATAGTGAACTACATTAACATCTTATGGCTGTTGTTGTACATCCAATAGATAACGTATCTTCTCAAGAATTTTCATTTTGAACCTTGATGGGAGAACAAATGATGAATTTCACAACTTTCTGATATTTTAGGGAATTAGCTAAAATTGAAAGTAGTGGCTACTTTTGAGATGCACAAACACATTTTAAATTATCAGACAATGAAAGTTGTGATGACTTCAGAATGATAGCAATTGTTGTCTTCGTTTGTGAATGTTAATCTTCGTTGTTGTTAAGAGAACACTCAGAACATGCAAATGTCTTTCCTTCTAGGCTGAGAAGTTATAAAAGCTAACAATTAAATCATATTAAATGGTTTACTAAAAACACAAATGACAACTAAGTTTACAATATCCAAGTTCAAACAATTTATGTGATTAATCGTCATATTCTAATGAAACATTAACATCGTGATATACACAAATAATTGCAGTTTAGATTTAGTACTTTCCAGTAAAAAGAGATTCATTAATTATGTATAAACTAACACTTGTGATAGTAGCTGGATCTCAATAATTACACACATATGATGCTCTGATATGTGTAATGACGTTTTGGCCTCTTTTTCAATTCGTAGACGACGTGATAAATCTACTGCGTTGAAGCCAAATTAGAAAGGCTAACACTACTTAATTAAATGTCTAAACGAAGTAATGAATTAGGGATATCTAGAATATATATTGCTAGCTGTACACAGACACACACCTACACATATAAATATACTAACACATTTACAAGCACACGTAAACGCACACATATACAAAGTCTAGTTCTATCTAGATCATGTCCATTTGTCTCTCTATCATTCTACCCAGTTGATCACATTGTTTGTATAGTCCTGAGTGTCATATCTACATATGATATTCGAGTATTCTTCACTGGCATCAATGGTCGCCTTTGTTATGGGGGAGTATGTTAAATAAGACATATATTCTGCAGATCAAGGGTTATTATGGGATATCAAACATAACTTTATGTTCTGATAGCCTCATCGTGTTCCAACACTGAGCATCGTTATACCGTGCCATATAATGTACTGAAATACATTATCAACCGCCATATTTAGTTATCATCTGTCCCTTATATGATATAATTGGGATAAAAGCGGGTCAAAGTCGGTTATTCGCTGGTCATCACTCAGATAGTTAACCCCCTAAATCTTGATGTAATCAAAGAGTTACACAGTTCCGTTGTCGTGGTTGCATCGAGGCAGTAATTCTAGATTAAGTAAACTGTT
This sequence comes from Paralvinella palmiformis, assembly GCA_025642065.1. Taxonomy (NCBI): domain Eukaryota; kingdom Metazoa; phylum Annelida; class Polychaeta; order Terebellida; family Alvinellidae; genus Paralvinella; species Paralvinella palmiformis. The sequence goes on from JAODUP010000182.1 coordinate 459,056, forward strand.
TGTGTATTTTGAACGTACCTCAGGTGAAAAGCCACATCATCAGTTCTTCTTTATTCGAGTTAAGCTTATAGCATTTTTCTTGTAACATATGATTAACGGACTATTCAACAAAAATAACATTAGCAGTTCGTGTACGATACTTCATTTCTTCCAGCTTATAAGTAATTGAGATTTTAGTCATTGTCGAGTTACTGCTGTCTTTAATGGGATATCAAAAGATGATGATATATTGATCTTATATTTGGAAATACTACTTATTACTATGCTAATTTTTTGGGCTGGTGAATTGTTTTATAAATTTTACAGCTGGATTTCTCCCCCGGGGTGGGGGGGATTTGTTTATTATTGGTTTGTAGTAATGATATCGGAACATTTCGACGAATGATATGCATCTTCGTGAATCATTTTGAAACATCTTACTCTGAACAGCACTATCGAATCTTAAAATGTTTGTAGCATATTATTCTATTCAATAATATTCGCACAGAAAAACACCCTCTTAATTATTCAATATGTTGAGTTTTTCTATAGTTAGATCGTAGAAACGTTCATAAATTGGTGAAAATGGGTGATATTTCAAGCAGAAGAGCTTGTAGTTATTTTGCGGTACATTTGTATGAACTTACCTTTGGTATTTTGTTATTTCTGTTGATTAATTTGTGTGGAATGTTTTATGATGTCTTAAGTGTATCAAGTATCAGGCATCTAGGAACAGAAAACCTTCGATAAAAAAGATGGTGATATCCATAGCATATGCTCAGAATACAGGCAAAATATAAATAATTGCTTAATGAGAAATGTATATCCACTAAGCTAATATTTTGTTATTAACTAGCCCATTCACTCTAGGCAAGAACTGGTAACTTAACACATATAACAATGTCCAATCAAACGTTTTTTTTTTCTTTACCTCAAACTGCCTTACAAATGTAGTAGACATTGTATAACAATGTGCAATCTTCTGATATAAATATACATTTCTGAAATAAATATCAATAAAGATTATACGATTCCATGAATGTATACTATGATAACTATTATACTGGGATTTGTCCCCCATCTCTCTCTCTCTCTCTCTCTCTCTCTCTCTCTCTCTCTCTCTCTCTCTCTCTATCTATCTATCTATCTATCTATCTATCTATCTCTTCTCTCTCTCTCTCTCACACACACACACACACACACACGCACGCACACGCACACACACACACACACTATCTTATATCTATATATCTATCTGTCTATGTCTCTCTTTCAATTCTCCATTAGTATTCATCCGTGCACATACTTGCTATAACTGGTTATAGATTCACCAATATTTCGTCTAAATCATTGACTTCCTGTTGTAAATAAAAAATGGAATTTGCGGAAGTAGTTTATTGTTATGCTTACATCATACCATATCTGAGATAACAGTTGGGCTTAGCTAGGTACTCTTTATTTAAGATACTGAGTTTCGGAACTGAATATTTCCAAATTTTGATTAGATTCCTCCTCCAAGACAACTCTATTAATTTTAGTAGTTATCATTGCTACTCTAATTCACAAACATGACCATACACTCTTTGTGTTAATACGTAAGTGTCAATATATTTTGTTTTGTTGGTGATGTCATTGTTATTTTTATTTAAACGAGTACACATTTATCACATATTCACAGGGAAAGAAGTTGTATTGTGTCATTTTGTAAGCTAATTGACCGAGATATCTAAACTATCTTGCTGTTGTTAATGTACAGATAAGAATAATCTGAACTTCTCATTGTTTCTCACTATAAAAGGGTAATAAACGCTATTGTGCTCATGCATTAATGCGCCTATGCCTAAATTATTTACTTGTATGTATAATGAAAATCTAAGAGCTTTTGATAAGACAGTGATTAATCAAAGGAATGTGGTAAGCTGTTAAAAACTGCAGTATAATTTTACAACTTAGATGCATTTCGTATTGATACAAGTTACATTATATAACGTTAATTTGGAATTTGAATTAAGAACGAAATAAAATGGCCACGTTAATAAGTAATCTTGACAGATAATTCCATAGTTTTGGAAGTGCACATGAAGGGTATACCTAGAAAACTCTATTGGTATATTTTAGTGTTTAAGCATCTGTGTTTAGTATATGTGCCCTTTTAGATGAGCACTTTTCTTTTTTGATGATTCCAGATAAGGCTTTAAATGTTAAGCCGATTAGAACATATGTCCTGTCTATTAATGTCAAGTTATTGTCACCATTTTAAAATGCCCTTATTAACATTTGTGAAACATATATTGCTTAATACGAAATCAATTTTTTATGTGGCCGTTGTCTTTGATTTCCAGCAAGAAACACTTTTTATTGTTTGGTTGGAGGACTTTAAATCACAGTTAGTAAATGTAAATACTGCTTGATTCTAAGTACGTATTTAAGTATGTATTGAAACCATTCACCTGTTCTTTATGTCATGTATGGTTACTTTAATATTACAAACACTAGTTACTTGCCATTCCCTATTTAAGTAGATTCATTTGAAAGGATGTCACTTAGGATTGTCTATTAACTTTATTGTTCTAGTAACACCGAGAAGGTAATACTATGGGATGGTATGAACTAATGTGTTATTGTCATCGACTATCTAAAAGTGCGCTTGAAAAATGATTGTTTTATTTTATATCACGCTCGCGATGTATTATATGGTATCTGATTGTCTTTCATCGAAAAGGGATAATGTTTGTGGCTAAGACATCTAATGATATATGCATTTAGGCATTAGTAAACTTGGATTTAAAATCTTGTTCGGAGATTAATTTTCTGTTCAAGTTATTAGCCTGAAATATCAATGTTATGGCTTTATTATGTTTTTATATTTGTGTGATTGTAAACTAGATGGTAAAATACAATTTAAAAAACCATTATTGCATAGAAGAAATTGAAAGACTCTCAACTTAATCGCTATCCTCTACACATGTATTGTGTACAGAAATAAGTCATTAGTAACATAATATATATGAAGCAATATTCTTCCTGTTATTATTTTCGTATTTCATCTTTATGATTACTGATAGATATGATTGAACAACTACCTGAGAATACAAGTAAGTTTCAGTAAAGTAATTTGTATTTATTATTGTTGTATTTGATAATTGATGAAAATTGTATTATTTTTTTAATTAGCGCATTCCAAACATGGAAAAAAGTGAAATGACCTAAATCACGCCCAATTATTTTCTGATCGGCTGTGTATTGACCGGTGTGTGAAATGACTTCTTTATTTACAGTTTCACTGCGTTGTTTTTAGATATCATATTTGCGCAATTAAAGTGTTAACTAACAAGAGAGAGCGTACTCATACAACATACAGTACTACAGTGCGGCACACATATACACATTCACATGCATAGAACCAGATAGCTTTTCCTTATATGAGAAGAGCACCCGGCCGCTAGGTGTGCTATTGGTTCAAAATATAAAATGGCGCGGCAAGAGTAACACTTCTCTATATATAAACTCTCTAGTATCATCATTGTAAAAGTGAAAAAGGTTTGCTTATATTATGGGTTGAACATGGGTTGAACACATTTTTCCCCTTCGTGAAATATTAATTTCTGAAGTGAGTTATCAGGCATTTATAGAATTTGTTTTTCTACTGAAAGTTAACATTCTATGTTCGGAGAGAGTACTCTATCTTAAACCTGATTAACATTTTCCTCATGTGAGCCATTTAATTTTAAAATGTATTTTGATATTTAAAATCCTCATTATTTGTTTTGTGAGGATTAAGTAAATATGTTATAGAAATGACTAATTACTCGCTATCCCCTTCACGTGTACTTTCCTTGTCTGCTCAGGCTACACGAGGTCGTTAATATGTGATAATGTCATTAAAACATTTGAAAATAATGCTAGACGAAGCAATACATATATGTATGTCTGTCTTCGCTTTCTTCGAGACCGAACTTGAATAACTGTTTTTTTTTAAATATTTGTGTAACGCCTTCGTCAAGTGTCAAGTAATATCTGATTGTATGTCTGTTGAACAAAGATAATGTTTATGGATTCGTTAACCTATCAAGTTAGTCTTTTGCTCATTGTTTTTTGTTTTTGTTTTGTTACTTTAAATCTAAATGACTTATTTTTATCCCACATTTAATATATTAAATAATAATAATAGTAATAATAATAACAGCAATAATACAATTTTTGCACCACCTTATACAACATGAATTGTTTAAGTGGTTTTATAAAGGTAACACAACTAAACGTCTGATTTACAAAGTGCAGATAATATTTGTACACAAATAGGCTTGTAACTAGATATCATAAATAGGCTAATTTAAATAAATTGGTTCAAGTAATATTGTAGAACTTGCCTATACTTGTAGCAACTTTAATATCGTTAGACAACTTATAACATGGAATGTGCGAAAATAAGCTACTACTACTACTAGTAATAGTAGTAGTAGTAGTAGTTTTATTACTGCTGCTGTTACTATTACAACAATAATTCAATACACAACTACTTTTAGCGCTCCTGGTTCTTCTTCTACAATATTAAATATACTACTAATAGTAAAAATCATGACTATGGTGATGATGGTGATTATGAAGAAAATAAAAATATTAATAATAATAATAATAATAATAATAATAATAATAAATTAGATGTTTTATTAGACTATACACTAAATAATTGTAAAATAACAGACAATCTATACATCAGTCGTTGGGAAGATCAATCACAACATATTATTATTGTATTTACTTCAATAATGCATGAATATTAAAAGTCAAATACGAAGTATCTTGTATTTGATTTTGGAGTGATTTGGCTTTAAAATTAAAATATGAATCTATAATTACAAGATAATTCATTAGTTGAGTTGGGACATATTCGTAGCCTAGACGAAAACACGGTTATATAAAGACCTAAAATAACTGTAGCACATAGTTTTATTTTGGGCATTTTTTTTCTTAAAACTGATGACTTGTATTCATAGTATGATAATATAAATATATATATATATATATATATATATATATATATATATATATATATATATATATATATATATATACTATACGCTAAAGACAATACCGTTGACAATGAGGTTGCCTGCCGTTAAATTTATTACGTAATTGAAAAAAAACAAATCACTTTATGTACACAGGTATAACATACTTGATATCAAGATGTTTTGCCCAGTGTATGGAGAAAATTGTGCTCAGTCTCATTATTAAATCTGAGAATGATGTCTCTTCTGGGAAATCATAAGTAAACAGCATCGCATAAATTCATCCCTGGTTGTATTAGGTAAGAAGATAATAGCAGGCATGGAAATTATAATGGTGAAACCCAGTACCATCATATGGCTATTGTTTATAACTTGGTGTGTGTTTTTTGGTATTGATATATATCACGTATCTTCGCTAGCATATCCCAGTCATGTGTTTGTGATAGATCATATGACGGTATGGAAAGGCTTTCTGAACTATATTCAAAATTTTGGACAAGCAACCGCAAAAAGCATTAAAACAATTAATTATTTACTGAAATGATATGTTACTAATGTTGATGCTTCAAGCTTTAGTTTATAAAAGAGAATCTTCATTATTGCTAATATAAATCTCACAATTTGAAAACCTATGCGTTTAAATATTTGACCTGCAAGGTTATGTAAACTGACTACCAAATTACATCAACGCGTAAGCTGTAATAATCTAAATAATTCAAATTATTAACCATCAATAAAAAGTAATTGGTCCAATTTATGTTATAATATTCAATATTTTATTATTCTAAGGATGTTGGAATTGGCGGGTTAGTTGAGAACTATCTACATGTTTCTAGTATATAAGCCTATATAAACAATTACAGAACAAGTACAGATTCAGTTTAATAGATTATACTAAAATGGGCTTAATGTGACAGTGACAGATCAACGGGGAGTGCTTGAGGGGGGAGTCAAGACCCCTGTTTATTAGAGATTATCTATACTAAATGAACTATATCATTTGGCGACATAATAACTTAAATTTACATGAAGTAAAATGAAGTATAATTGTAATTTGTCTTTTAAATAATAAAGTATTAAATACAATTTTTTGACAATTATTCCTAGAGGTAAAACTCATGGACCTTGCTTTCAAACAGCATTGCCCCAGGACTCGCCATGTGAAACTTAATGGTTTAGCAAGACATCTTGGGTTGAAAGACATTCTTATTTGGAAAACTTTGGTGAATTATATGAACACGTGGTCACTTGACTTGATTCTATGGTTAATCCAGAGGTTTGTCAGGGGTTAATCAAACTCGTTATGATTGTGCTAGTGACAACATATTTAATTATCACACTAGGGATACCTCCAACAGAACAATTTGAATCATCGCATGACTACCTCCCAACTCCCCGATCATCCAGATGGTTCAATATGTGGTTCAGACAGTCTGACAGAGCCTATTTACCTGATATTTTGATTAAAACCTTAGTTTCAAATAGACTGCCACGAGATTTAATCAAATGTTTTTACCCTCCATGAAAATGCCAAGGGAATGTACTAGATATTGGAGTAAAAACGATGTGCTGAGTCCTCTCTGGTCTGAAAGATTTATTTAGCCTTATTTATTTATATTATTGTAATAACTTATACATACCATCGTATCAATCTGGTGTTATCCCTTTTCGCTGTCTATAATTATATATTAGCGCCCATGATCAGTATAATCAGGCTTATAGAATAATGGCTTCACAATGGATAATGAATGATATGTCACGTTTGTTATTAGTTCTGTGCGTGCCTCTTCATATAACCTTATATAACCTTATATGTTTATCAATATATACCTGGAATTGTTAGACTGACTGAAAGTATATCCTGCATTATTAAAATTATGGTTGTATCGATATTATGAAATATATTCCAGTGTCAATATCACTGTTTATAAATAACATACCGTGGGATATGTCATATAGTGTTGATGTAGTCGTTGTGTTTGCCTTTGTAAAGTAAAAACATTTTGTATTTGTATGGAGGAGTTTATGTTAAACCTAATCAATGTATTCACAGCTATCGTCGATTTCCTAATCTGTATACAGACTTAAGCCCAGTACCAGCCTTTGACATGATTTATGAGTAATCTTAATATTACAAAGTCTGGCTGCAGGACAGGTTATAGTCAGTTAATATTCTACTGAAGTAAAGTTACTTCACCTTACGTGTGTATTAGATGTGTTATAATAGTTACACCGACACAGTAATACTAAACGAGTGTAAGAACACGTATACGGTTTTTTAAATAAGGTTTTTTAAATTGTATTCAACTTGTCTCATATAACATCTGATTGTCTGTCCGATAAAATAAAATAATATTTTCTAATATTGTATTTCTCTTGGTAATACTAATTTTACATTTTGAATCTTGGTGAATTATTATGAACCTGTATCAAGTGTCAGCCAGAAACGTCGATACAATTTGTTTATTTGTATTAATTGTTGTTCGGTAATTTATGTGTCAACGAATGTTTTCTTTAATTATTTATAATACGTCAAACTCGTTCATCGCAAGACATGTATTAGCTACGGTCGAAACTAAATGCATTCAATGAATATTTGTAAATTAGAAAATACGATTTTTTTCTGTGCTTTAGAGAGGTATTTCGTGACAAATTGGTAGTTTTCCCCGTTAAAGTTCAAAATAAAACCCATCTTATTCATTTTCCGTAAACTGAATGCAAATACAATTTTTGATGTTCAGAAAAAAGGCCGAATGACGGCCAATTTCTTCACGATAACTTTACGTATCATAGCCTTACAAATGTCACTATCTCACTAGTAGGCCATAACACTTAAGATAAATATGTATCATAGGGAAGACTAAACTTTAACATTATAAATAATGCAATATTGATTAGTTAATTTACGATGCCTAAAAACACTTTCTTCTACCAGTTATCATGTTATATTTGTATAGACAACGCTTTCTTTCATACCTCATACGTTTTTAATATCTGTACATCATTATTAAAATAATCTTATTATTTATTTAAACTATCACCAGTCCGTAATGCGACATATATGTGTACATTTCGTATAACAAACAATGTTTACTTATATTATATAAGTTCGTTAGTTAGTTATGATGTCATGGATCTACCCATGTAGTAATGTTAGTACAAGAGATAACGTCGTATATATGTCCTGGCACTTGTTTCGATGCCGTACTTGAATATTTTGTAGGATTGTTTGCCTACTAATACTAATTAGTGTTCGTTAAATTATGTGTTTTACTCTATTGATCTACCTTATTTGACATCTTACGTCTTGATATGTTATTCTTGCCCGATGTTTATTTATGTATCAAATCTAACCAAGTATTATCACCCAGGTTAGGTTTTAGGCTCATTTTTTCAGTGTTTAGCCCGTTACAGGAACTTAACTTTATTAAGGCGCTATGTAAGTTATTATTATTTTTGTTATTATTATTATTAATATTATTATTATTATTATTAACATTACTATTATTTGTGTATTGCTAATATTTAATATTATATTAATTTGTATAAATGTAATGCAAAATCAGTCATTGGGAGCGCTTCTTTATGCCACCTGCTGGATTAAAAAAGTCACGTGATATTTAGCTGCCGTTGGTAATTTCGAATTAGCACGCGGTGGCAAAGCAAGGGAGTGATATTGCTATTAGCTTACTCGCCCAATTATGCATTTAATTTTTGGATTGTTGTTATTATAATTATTATTATTATTATTATTATTATTATTATTTGGTTACTAGTTGTCTGTACATAAAATGTGTTATTATCTTAACCGACTAGTTAATCCATAGAAATGTGTTTTCATGGTTACTTGAGATATGAAATGAATCCATCTCTGTAATTTTCTTATATCTACATATCCTAATGTTAAATAGCAAAAAAAGGATTTGTTATCTTTAGGCAAAGATATTATAAAATATTGCATTGAATGATACACTTTCCCGTCTGTCGATACATGTGAAATAATGAAACGGAAGGTCGTTATACAGATACGGATGTTGTTAGTTTCTATGAGCGGGGGATACATCGGACTCCTTAAAGTCACTAGTTCCTAGCCATGGCGAAATCTTTGAAGCTTGGTCCATTATTACTTGAAGCCGGAACCAGTTAGCCAACAATTGTTGCAAGATGATGAAACAGTCAATTGAAAGATTCTTCATAAATGACTTGTCCATCTATAATTACAAAACAACGAATTAGTTACATTAAGACATCTTCGTAGCCTAAACGGATAAACTTCGAACACATAGGCTCCTTGTGAAACTTATGGGATTTCTATGTAGATTTAGTTTGTCAAAATTCATAACTTATTTCACATACAAAATATTGAATCTTACCAATAACACTGAAGACATATTTACCTCAACCGTTATGTACATATATTTACCTCAACCGTTATGTACATATATTTACCTCAACCGTTATGTACATATATTTACCAAACAGTGTTTGTTAGACTTCCTGTTTGATAATGCATTAGCCAATAAATGAAGGACACTGAGGCCAGTCTACTGATAAAGTATAAGAATGATGTCACTTCTGGGAAATTATAAGTAAACAACATCACATAATGGCAGTACTATTGGAAACAAGCAGCATTATATTTTAGCAGACATGGAATTAATAGAAGTGAAATATATGACCATCGTATGAAATAATGTTGCTCTTTTACGGCCATTTTTGTGTATGAGGTATGTTAAATGGGCCGTATAACCATCATCTGAGTATTGCTTCTAACTTGATGTGGAGGTATGTATGCATTACATATATTACATGTCATTCGAAGCATTTCCAGTTTGGATCGATACGATAAATAAATTTACAAAATTGAAAAGTTTACTGAAGATTAAGAAAACAATCAGTTAAACAACACAAACTAGAACAAACGAATTTGAAAATGTTAGCAAACGTATCGATTGTTTGTGTAAGAATGTTGGTTCCCGGAGGACCTGTCTGCCCAACATTGTACGCCAAACAACCTTTTGGGTTGAGACTGTCCAGGTTGGCCTTAAAGGCCTTTACTCACCCGTTTTAAACGTCTCCCGAAACTGTTGTTTGCCTAAAATAGTCAGTCGACAGCAACAGAGAGATAAGCTCGCATTGTATCCTGTGTGTCCCAGGATCGCTCACTAGAAAGTTTGAGAAACCGGCAACGAAGTGATTGCACGTTTAGCTGCTGTGCAAAGCGCCATTACCCACAGAACGTGTCTACGACCGCGCTTATTGTTTCCAGTATCGTGTCCAAATACGCTGCCAGCATTTTGTACATTCCGCGTGTCTCGAATCGCTTGTATTTATTTACTCTTGAACCGATATTTAGAGTGGATCTATCTCGGGGACTTTGGACGGGTGAAATATCGCGGCATCTCCACTGACGGATAGTCGATGATTAGTGGGAGGGTGGGGGGTGGTACAGCGGAGTTAACATTCACCACGTAGTGAAGATGTTCAATAAGTCAGCATCATTATTGTAGTAGCGGAGTTCATCTGAAGACGTGTATCGAAGCGGAATATAGGAAAGAGCGGGATAGCCGTTTTCCACATTGCCTTTAAACATAAAAGAGCTTGCCTACTTAGAAAGAATAAAATCGGATGTTCGTGGTAATATTAATAGCAGAGGTAGTAGTAGTGGTAGAAGTAGTAGTATAGTAGTACTAGTAGTAGTAATAGTAACATTAGTAGCAGTAATAGTAGTAGTAGTGGTAGCAGTAGCAGAAACAGTAGCAACAGTAATATGATTAGTATTATTAGTATCTAGTACAATAGAATATAAATAATAACACTGATAATGTGAAAGACATAAACAATTATTTACTATCAAATCCTGCACTTAAATCGATAATACAACCTTTTATTATGAAATTAATTCTCAATCACCTCAATCGCTCTCACTTATAATGTCACCACTGTATAACCAGAAATATTCTTTAACATATGAAAGGGACTGGCCTCACAAATGATTTGAGACATATATAATTATACAACAACTCATTAGCCATATAACTGGCGATTTACCTGAGAAAATTAATGGGTTTTATTGTGGTTTGATTTGAAAAAACTGACTTATTATATCGAATATGACATAGAACAATGTTATAAGTTAGGGACCATGCACTCGAAACGAAAAAGAATAATGTTGGATGTGATTCAAATTTGTATAAACTATTATCCTACATATACTATAAAGAATGTATCTTAATAGTTAATATTGGGTGATGTACTACACACTAAATGAAGCCCATCGAGCCTAGACTAATGATTAAGTCAAAGAGCGATGTGTCTTTTGGGAAATCATAGATAAACAACATCAAGTAAAGGCATCTCTATGGATATAAGCGATATGATTTTAGCATGCATTCCAGTAATAATGATGAAAAAGAAAACCATGACATGAGTATTATTTCTAGTTTGAAGTGAGATAATTGTAGAACTAATATACCATGTACCTTTTATCATGTATTTTCGATTTGGGTTGAAACAATAGATGAATTTAAGGAAAGGTATAATTGAGGTCTGGCTATGTCAAAAGTGTGTTTCATCATTGGCTTCACCTTGTTTCTTTTGGAATACGCTCGGCCAATATAGCCTACCTTGTGCACAAATATAGCCGTAACGCGGCAACACTAGCATGTTTACCATTTGCAAAGGGTATATGTTTGCGTTAAGGATAATGATTGTTCTCAGTCATTTCATATACAATTGGGGACTAGAAAACAACATCTGAATACACTTTCTTTTTCAATATTGGAAATACGTCATTAATCTAATCGATATTCGCCTGATACGTATGTATGTATCTTACCTTTTGCTGATAAAGGAAGATGTAATGAAATTTTCTTCCATCTTTATACAGAACAATTGTGACTAGAAATAGTAAAGCAAATTAACATGATACGTTGATATGATAGAAGAAACTACTACTAAACAAATTATTTGATACCTTTTTGGTGGTTGTGTGAATAAGAGTATTATAAGTTACAAAATTGTTAACCTGAAATATTTGATAAGATTTCAATATGTACTGAGTAAGATGTATGTCTTCACATCAAACAATAAACATTGCTGGATAATTTAGATTTATATTTTAGTATAGCATTTTGGTAAACAGCGCTATAAGTCAAGTAGTTGATATGCCAGTGAATAAGTAAATACTATCCTATTTTCGTCCGTACGCACACACAAAGAAACACATATACACACACATAATAAACACACACTTGTGGGTGTGCCTCTTTCGCCAGATGGGTAGAGCGTGAGACTATTTACCTATGGCTATGGTGAATCTGTGCGGGAGATCGCAGGTTCGCATGGGGAAATTTTCATCAAACCATGCAACTGGCTATGTTTTCTCCACCGAACATGCCATTTATTGTAAATTCTAAATTTACTTATAATCAGTCTCCGGGGGGAAGCTCTAAATTACAGACCATTTGCGTCTCCGTCATTTGAGGTTGCCAGCTACGTACCAAACTGCCATTTCGGCCATTATATATATATATATATATATATATATATATATATATATATATATATATATATATAAAATGAAACACCTAGGAACAAACACATACTCCACTGTTAGTTTGCCTTTAGCTTGTTGTGGTGTTAAGTCTATTTTCACTACCTGTGATCATTGTCTATCGAGTTGTGACTTTCAAGTCCGATTGATGTATATGCTAATTTCTTCGTTTATATATCACTCGGCTCTATATGTTTTGGCGTCAGTCTTTTAATGGCAATGAATCAAAAACAAATTATCTATAAATGATAGTATACTGAAAGTTATTTCATATTGTCTTATTCACTGTGTGTACTAACATAAATAATTTCTTTTGTTCGATATCCATTCGATCAAATATAACATTTCTCCTTCCTATGTAATTGGGTAGTCTATGGATATTAAACAGTAATTTATGTTCCCGTAACAGAGTCTTATTCGACGGTTAATCAGCATTTTACCTCGCCATATGTTCTTCCCAAATGTAATCTCCTACAGTACTTAAACCTATCATCACTTCCACGAGTGATCTATACAGGATTTCAACAAAACAAGGTATTACACATGTTGTTGTTGTCTGAAACTAAATGATATGAGATATTAAATTAAATTTGTTGCCATAGCTACATCAAGGCATATATATTAGACTAAAGTTATATTGTTCGTGTTACTCATCACCACTGGTTGGGCAAATGTAAATAAAACTTCCGCATAGTGTGATAAAAAGCCGAATGAACAACTATAATATACCAAAGTTACTTACACCGCAGTTGATTTGTCTCGTACCTTGCCAGTTAGCCTTTGATCGCCTAATGCTGCCCTTAATGAGATAGAGAAAGGCAATTGTATTTATCTAGCAGTTGGAATTATGTTGCTATATTGTTTACCGTTCGTGTTGTATCTGTATTTCACAGATGGCTTACGAAATAATGTCATATACTTATCACTTATTTTATATAAGGATATAAAAACATTCATTTATCGTCATATTTTAGAACACAGAGAGGAGTTGTAAGAGTCGCTTAAAGTTCTTACCAACATTAATAAATATTAAAAAACTTAAATTTAAAATGGCCCTATTAATGATTGCATTATCTGTCAGTTATAGAACTTATAATAGAGAAACCAGGAACCTGATAGAGATGTTGGAGTTGTACATAATATTGATAATGAAATATAATATATATATATATATATATATATATATATATATATATATATATATATATATATATATATATATATATATTTGTATATAAAACATTATTTAATGAAGTATAGTATATCTATGCATAAAATTATCTATGTGCAATTCATTCAATCGATATTTCGACATTTATTTAAAGACGTACACAATTAAAAATTTGAAAACCAATTTGACAGTAGGGCCTTCAACTAAATTATCGGTTTCACAGGTAGCCACTATAGGCTATTCCAGTTTAAAGTCATGTGATCTTTATGGTCTACATACCTTGTACCTGTTAAGGTTTGTTCCATAGTTCTTTGGGTATACCAGAGAGCAACGAGTTGCAAGAATCCAAACTGGAAGATACAAAATAATGGACCAGGGTTAGAACAGGCACATGGGTTAGTGCTTTCCTGATGAACGAGATATTTCTCAGGTGGTAATATGGAGTAGAACAGACCTTGCCGACATTAATTATCATAGTTAAACAACAGTGAGAACAACTCTTAGATTGCTGACAGACAAACCAGTGCTGTATCTGAATTTGTTCAACTAAGAATGACCCTTCTAGCTGTCCACAGCACTAAGAAGATCATTTTGAATATGTAGGAGTGCTGACTCATAACTATGAATGACTTTGTAGCCATAATCCATGTTTTCATACATATCATACATAGGTCAATAGGTACTTGCTTACACATTTTTGAATAACTGTCCCAATCACTTTTAAGACAATGGGAAGATAAAGTAGCTGGCGATAATTCATCAAGGACTCGACATCTATACCAGATTTCTTCAGCAAGGTGGTTACATTCGCTTCCCTAAGACAAACTGGAGCTTTCCCCTTTAATTGGCCTTGTTCACAATATTGGCAAAATGGGAACAATAATATTGATATATCTAGACCATGGATCAAAGCAACTAGAAGAGGAAAATCATAGCCTGATTAATTTCAATATTTTGGCTGAAGTAGCTGGTCTAAATGTACGCAGTAGACTATCTGCTGTCAGTATCAAATCAAGACTTGGACCTTCAGTAAATTCACAATGAACCTCTTCGCGAATTCTTTAGGTGTAACGCATTTATTTAATCGTGTTTTGTCTCAGGTAAAGTCCCATCTGATTTAAATGTATCTAATGTTTCTTTAGTACAACTTAATACAAAGTATAATATGTCTTCGTACATCAAGTACCTTTTCTAGATACTGCTCTAGAATAACAGTCTTATCAACTCTGTACACGTATCTTTGTAAATTTTTGGATGTACATTGTATATATCAAAGCTGATTGAATTAGAACCTATCTTGGAGTTTGTAAATGTAAAATAATAACTACAATCTTAATGCTTCATGTGACAATGTTTAAATGGAATATATGTATTATATAATTCTTAAATCAAAATACTTGGAAAGCAATATCGAATACTATGCATTAAATATGTTCTGACTTTAATCATTATATTTTCACCAGATTATTAGTAATAAAATTACATTTTACTACATTTTAATTTATTATTTGCGATATCCGATTTAATGTTTATCACCCGAAATATCTCTATAGGCAAATTACAAATCTTCGTGGAATCTATAATAGTCACCATTTTTATGGCTCATCTAAAGAAGCTCATAGGTCGTTATTTGCATCAATGAGCCAGTGCTTGGTTGTCTCGATTAATGCTCCAGTAAATATAATCGTGATAACGAATATTAACTCGAACTGGCTAATGCCATGTAAATTATTCACTAATTTCCATAGGACGTCTTAACAGACTGTACTTAATCATAACTATTTATTGGCCTATTTTGTCTACCATGTGCACAAAACTGGGCCGTAAAACATCAATCATCATGTTCATTGTACACATGTTTTCACCAATAAAATGAAGTAATTATATATGTGCCCGATAATCCTTTGAACTGATTGGTGTAATTTTTCCATTTCAGTAATCTCCAACTATCTGTTCGCAGTCTACACACGAGCTTTGTTGTCAGTGTTAGCGCTAAGTTTCTAAACATAAATACAACTTCCTATAACTTAACATTTTATCCTCGGAAGTGGTCGTTTCGTAAAGCAATTTTTTGTCCGAAGCCATCAGTCATTTAAAGTCATGGTCAATTCCTCTTGGGAGATATGTATCATTTTAGGCGACCAAAATATGTTTATTTACCATGTCGCTGTCAAATAATTCTCGGTGCGTTTTAAATAGAAGGTGGGAGATAAATATTTCGGTTGTGGTAGTCATCATCGCTAAATGGCAGGAGACTAAATGTTCTACATTTTTATCAGTTATCTTTGTTCCTCTGATAATACAGCTTTGATACATCCAGAGATCAAAGATGGAGTACACCGCGCTGTGTTACTTAATAATATAATGTAGCAGACATGAGGACAATCGCCTCAGGACTCATTTATAATTCACAGTTGAGTAATTTCCAGTACGCCTCTCCGGATAAAAGTACAATATCAAGTATTACTCATTTGTTACATTTGATCTGATCCCCTAAAACTAAGACACAAAATAATGCTGATCATCAATCATTGATTAATATATATATATATATATATATATATATATATATATATTTTGTGTTTAAATTGGTGAGTTTTAATTATGGGTCTGTTGTATGTTTAGGTGATACCGGGTTAAAGCGTGGGACTGTGTTTTACGTTTTCTGTGTGGGGGCCCGGGCGTGCGCGTGAGTGGTGTGTTGTATATATATATATATATATATATATATATATTTTTGTGTGTGTGTTTTGTGTTTTTTAGCTTGTATAATAAGGCACAGGCACAGAAATCTCGAACCGTGAATTCAAACTCTGGACGTTTCTTCAGGGACTGAATCCAGAGTGGCGAGGAACATGTTAATGTCTCACCAGAACCCCCAAAATCGAATCACCTACAGCGTGGGGTTTGGGTGTAAAACACCCAAGTCAGATCACGGCAGTAGTGAGAATGTTTAGATTAATTATCTAAGCAGCCCTATTTATAGCTATTTTTCAATTGCTGTATCTTTCTTCAAAGCAATACTATATAAACCATATAACCCAATTGTCACTGTCTTCAAAGATCAGTTTTTTACAACAGGCAGGCGTCATGAAGCGACTAATATTAAAACTGTTAATCTTAATTACTATTAAAAAAACTGACATCTGCGCTGAAGCAGAGCGTAAAAACGCGTCATAGCTTCGATACTGTTTGAATTATTTTCAAACCTGACCTAATTTATGCTATTGTAGTTCTTATATGTTATTTATGACAAGCAGATTAGAGCTAATCTTGAATGTCATAGTACAAACTGGACATAACTGGACCTAGGAAAGATAATTATATTCCCACATACAACCAAGGTGAATTTTATAAGTTGTTATATAAAACACACCAACCGCACGAACTGTACCAATGCCACCGCTCGAGATGCGATGCAGTGTTTCTATTTCTGAGTCAGGAGTACATGCTTTAAGAGCGTACAGTGTCTGCTACAGTCATTTAAATGCTAGATAACCAGGCCAAACATCTAAACGGCGTGCCTCCAAAGACGCAAATAGTGCACGGAATATACAGCTCTAGATCAACTTTTCTTGAATGCAGGGACCGGGAAATATGGTCTCCACGCATAGAAAACGGAACTTTCTCAACCGCAGCATAATATGCCTTGTGATATTTGCTGGAGGGTCAAATACCTCATAAGCATACAAATCCACTAAATACTATGACCTACTCGTCACTATTACATCGGCGATTTAGCAGACCGTTATGGCGGAATTGCCGTTCTATATATTAACATTTTCAAATCAGACCTAATGTCTGTTATACAAACTATAATTATAATATAGGGTTTTATAATGACAAGGAGACTAAGGTTAGCCTTGAATGTCATAGTACAAACTGGACATAACTGGATCTAGGAAAGATAATTATATTCCCACAAACAACTAAGGTGACTTATATATACAACTAAAGTTGTTATATAAAACACACCAACCACACGAGCTGTGTCCAATGCCACCGCTCGAGATGCGATGCAGTGTTTCTATTCCTGAGTCAGGAGTACATGCTTTAAGAGTGTATTGTGCTTGCTACAGTCATTTAAATGCTGGATAACCAGGCCAAACACCTAAACGGCGTGCCTCCAAAGACGCAAATAGTGCACGGAATATACAGCTCTAGATCAACTTTTCTTGGAAGGCGTGGACCTGGAAACATACAGTCTCCACGCACAGAAAAAGGAACATCTCAACCGCAGCATAATATGCCTTGTGATATTTGCTGGAGGGTCAAATACCTCATAAGCATACAAATCCAAAACATTCTATGACCTACTCGTCGCTAACCCTTTATATCAAATATTACAAAACTGGTAAAAAGAAAACACGAACCTCAATCTCTGGCACGGCAATGTGTGTTTTAGCTGTGTATAATAAGGCACAGGCACAGATAATCTCGAACCGTGAATTCAAACTCTGGACGTTTCTTCAGGGGACTGAATCCAGAGTGGCGACCTTCTTGCTGAGACATGTGTAATGTCTCACCAATCCCTAAGCCGCCAAGCAAAATCAAAATACGAATCACCTACAGCCGCGGGGTTTGGGAGTAAAACACCCAAGTCAGATCACGGCAGTAGTGATAATGTTTAGCTTAATTATCTAAGCATACCTATTTACAGTTATTTTTCGATTGCTGTATCTTTCTTCAAAGCAATACTATATAAACTATATAACCCAATTGTTACCGTCTTCAAAGATCAGGTTTTACAACGGGCAGGCGTCACGAAACGACTACTATTAAAACTGTTTATCTTAATTGCTATTAAAAGACTGACATCTGCGCTGAAGCAGACCATATTAGCGCGTTATAGCTTCGATACTGTTTGAACTATGTTATCATTTTCAAACCTGACCTAATTTATGCTATTCTAATTATTGTAGTTCTTAAATGTTATTTATGACAAGCAGATTAGAGCTAATCTTGAATGTCATAGTACAAACTGGACATAACTGGATCTATGAAAGATAATTATATTCCCACATACAACCAAGGTGAATTATTTATACAATTAAACCAACCACACGAACTGTGTCCAATGCCACCGCTCGAGATGCGATGCAGTGTTTCTATTCCTGAGTCAGGAGTACATGCTTTAGGAGCGTACTGTGTCTGCTACAGTCATTTAAATGCTGGATAACCAGGCCAAACATCTAAACGGCGTGCCTCCAAAGACGCAAATAGTACATCTATCTAAGCAGCCCTATTTATAGCAATTTTTCAATTTCCGTATCTTTCTTCAAAGCAATACTATATAAACTATGTGTGTGTGTGCGCGCGCGCGTGTGTGTGTGTGCGCGCGTGTGTGTGCATGTGTGTGCGTGTGTGTGTGTTTTAGGGTACATAGCAAGAGGCAACAGGCACAGAGCATCAACATATCTAAACATCCTTCGAAACATACCTCCATAAATCTAAATACAACTATACATACATTAATCTAAAAATAAAATGTAGCCTAGTAAACTGTGAACAGGTTTAACTGCATATCTAGATGATAAATATATTATATGTTTCAATTTGTTTTATTTGAGCTACCTGAGGTTGTTACAACGTGGTAGAAGTTCTTTATTCCTTTCCATCACACAGGAATATTTAGTTTGATAATATTTATGTAGGACTAAGTAATTATCTTTTGTTCATTTGATGGATTCATGAACTCTTTATTTGTCCTGTATATATAACCTATTAAAGGCAGAGGTAGGATGGCCATGTTTATATTATGTTAGAATTGTCATTGGCAAACTTACGTAATATGCTTCGAAACATCGATTACAGGAAGAACATACTTATTGAGTTCATGGACATTTGGGTATACGTGCTCTCAGCTAATGCGTAATGAATAGGTATAATTAAAACATGCATTAGCATACCAAAACCTAGAAAGACAAATGCTGAAAATGATACAGACCCACATCCATACACACCCAATCATAGCTACACATACATCCAGACCCAATGAGCATACAAACACGGAGATCGGTACAAATTTACATCATAAACATAGTACATAAACGGTGTATAGAAATTGCAATACGAAATTTCTTTTAAATATAAATTATTTGTATATATTAGTCTTAGAACACTTTCCTTTCTTTTTCTTTCTTTTTTGTTGAATGTTTGACATTAAGAGAGGTATGGAGGAATACAAAACAAATAGTTGATTATTTCATAAATCAGCTTACATTATCTATTTCCAATGGATAGACACACATTTCTCAAAATAAAGACAAAAGGATATAACATAATTATTGTAGTTGAAAGGACAAGAAAGGACATTTACTTCCTTATTATTAAATCCTGTAATGGGGGATAATGTGTCGGAGTATATTAAACCAAGGAAAGTTAAAATGGATGTGGATGAACCTTATTCAAGTGAAGTAGCAATATGTACCAGAATTAGCTACTAAGCTAAGTACATTTTGGTATTTACTCAGAAACCAGGTGATGTTTCATTTCAGTTCAGAAAAAAACCAATGCATGGTATTTTAGTGTCATCTTTGGGTTATTCAATCGAAAGAGTCGGTATTTGGAGTTTAACTTGATCTTGCTCTGTGACATTAACCAACAATCACGACTAGGTAATTAATTATCCAACATATGAAAATGCAAGCAATACAATGAAAATATATTGTATAATAATCAGACTTACAAGTCTTTGCACTAATTTATAATTAACATTCAACCTTCAATTGAGAAGCTTAACCTAATAATCTGTTTACCATTGTCGTGCTATCCTAGTAGCTGAAAACAGATTGCTTATGACCAGTACGAAGGAGAACATATTATCTCTCACGAAATATTACCATATCATAAACACACCGGTCTATTATTGTGCAGTTGTTTGTGAATGATAAATCAGGACATCATAATTCAGTAATAAACGCATTCATGAAATTACACTTATATTAACATCACATTTCTGAAACTTATGCCATAGAATACTTTATTTATATTGATAAATAAATAACAATAAATATATTTCTCATTAGGTTGTCAATTTCCCGAGTGGAATATTTCAAGTGTGTAATGTAATAATACAATAATTATCATACTGTAGATTACATTATGGTATTTCCTATGTTATTCGAGTAATAATCTCTTTAGTGCAATTTTATAGTGTTATTTCGAAACATAAATGTATCACAAGCAAATTGTTTGCTGCTTGGCTTTGAAAGATACTTACGTAATGTTTGAATAATAAATATATCTCAAATTGTATTATTTATATGTAAATATACGTTTAGCAATTAAAGTATTACCAGAGCTTGATATCTTTTAAACTTATATTACATCGTTTATAATAATAAATAAGGAATGGTGATGGACAAGCTCGACACTCGAACTGTATGAAAGTGAGAAGACATTATAACTGGAATAAAAGTCACATATTTACAGTCAACTTAGCATAGGGAATGATTATTGGTTTATTTTGGTTATCTGTGTAAATATATGTGATCATTATTTCATGAGTCATTATACAAATAAAGGCTTGTTTTTAAATTTAACTTCAATGTGGTTTTCATCAATTTATAACGCTTATCATTAAAATAACATTTTGGATTTTTACAATATTTTTATTTTGAGTTTCACGGTATCGAGCCATATAATGGCTCCTGTTAAACGCTCACTTTAATATAGTATTAATATTTTATTATTATTAACATGAAGATGGTATCTAATTCAATTCCCACAATTATGTAAAACCAGAACCTTAGATGATATTCTAATAACGTCATCAGAGCAACAGTACCCTGTGGTTTCTCACGTAATATTCCTATGATTATATTTTGTTTAGAATTGTTAAAATGTTTCATTGTCGTTGTCTCAGATGTGTGTGTATATTTTATTACACCTTGTATATAATGTATTTGTCACCCACAGGTTTGATACACCCTATTTTGTTTGTATTCTGGGTCAGTTTAATCGGTGTCACGGTATATTGCCCAAAGAGCTGTAATAACTGGCCCGGGTTTATGTGTGCATTTTGTGCTGTGAAAGGCAAAGGTGAGGGTTATCTCCAAGTTTGCGGTAAAAGTGTAATCGTCATTTAGTAATTAAAATTAAAATCCGTACTTCTATCCAACGTTTATGTTCTGGACCTCACACCTGATTCAGGTGAATCAAGGTGTTCTTTACCGGATATAAATGCCTTGACATATACATCGACATACATCTGTAGGCAGCCTTAGATGTGGATAGATATATGTAGACATCCATTGACGTCATTAGACGTTATGAAGTTCTTTGCTGATTCCAACACTGACTATATTGTCAACAATTTAAGTTACTAGATTGTGTCGCTGGTAAGGTTGTAGTCATCGTTTGCCATCACGTGTCAAATAAATGGAATATGTTGACAATATACAGTCTCAGTTCTAGACTTTCCATCTAGGGATACTCATTATTGTGTTGCGTATTGGGAAATATTGTAAGAATTTATATTTATATGTTTTGTTATGTTACCCAAGTTCTCATTTAATAATATATAATTTTCTTTGTTGTCTTGAAGTTTTTGTAAATGTTTGTATATTACCCAGGCACCGACACAGGCTATCTTGATAACATTTATGGTAATTTTGAATACAATAACACCAGTCGATGCAAAGTATTCATGTCACTTATAAATACTTGGAAAACAATATATTAATATGCATTGTTTATTTGTACTACTATCTCCATGATTTCTATGATATCTGGTTTTATGAACACACCTTATATAAACAATCTTCAGAAGTAGATCGTGTAGACCTATAAACAGTAGATTGAGTAATCTGGAATGATAAATAACTGTATTTGACAGATTCTTATCTGTAACTTATTATCCTTCCAAACTGCTTGGAAACCATTTTAGAAAAAAGATTGACAAAATATTATCTACATGAAGAAATATATTGTATAGGAAGACGCGTTGTTGTAGATATAATCTATCTGCTACAATCAATTAAGACTAATTATTCGAAAGGTGTCTTTGTCAAAATTTGACCATTTGTTGTTCCCAAATTATATCAATATAAGTGGAGTTTATCAGCAGGTTTTAGTTACCTAACAGTTTGTTGACATTTCTCAGATCACCAAATATCAGATAACATGTTTAAGAAAACTCAGACATGCACATTAACTGTTCATAGATTGTATCACCTCCTACGAAGAAACGTTTGATCAGGGGCGGTGTGACTTATTGCATATATATATCATATATATATATATATATATATATATATATATATATATATATATATATATATATTATATATATATATATATAACTATATTAATATATTAATTTGGATAAGTATAAGAAATGTACGTTCACAATCTTGCAGCACAGTTTTGTTCTGCTAGCAATCGGTATGTCAGAGAGAGGATAACATTATATAACGATGCATTGCCATAGTTCAGTGGAGAAATGTCAAAGGTTCACGCGAAAGGTTTACATGTCTCATCATTTATGAACTTACGAATAAATCCTATAATTTATATTTGATGATAAATCGACTTACATATCGACTTCACCTAATTCTCAATTCTTAGGATATTTTTCAACATAAGGTTTACATTTCTAACCGACAGGGGAAATTTTACGCAACTGGATCCTTCCATAATGCGAGGATTGTCGTTTTTTTTAAGATTACGCTTGGATGAGAAACAATAAATTTTGTCATTTATCCGCAGATCTATGAGTGCAATTACACATACAATTGAAGATAAAATATTATTTAATTTATCACCTCGCTGGAAATTCATATATACTATATACATATATTCATATACGTTCATATATACTATATATTACTATTTACTTTAGATCCCTGCTGGAAACTTAAATGCTGAATTATATGGGTGAGTTACGAATATTTATAGATTAATGCCTTTTGTTTAATTTAGTAGGATCGGATGATCGATTGCATGACATGTTGTTGATACATAAACCATAATTAATGTAGTCATTTATGAGAAACAAAACAAATCAAAACAAACTAATATTTATTTGGCAACAGATACATAATTTTAGGATAAACATAAATTTCTTTCTATAAAAGTACATTATGTATATATGTTGTCTGGCCAATTGGCTGTCTTCCAATAACACCAGCGCTGATGCTGGTTTGAGTCGATGGGAACTAGTGGAACAAGGCTGGTTATTATAATTTTTTTGCTTTTGAGTTTTATATTTGAAGTAAAAACAGTTTCGCTGGACCAGCAAGCTTATTATACACAATGTGCATATATATATATATATATATATATATATATATATATATATATATATATATATATATATATATATATATATATACATATATATATATATATATACAAATATATACACACACATACTTATACATATTCACATATATATGTTGGCTGGTGTTATTTAATTGGTGTTTCCAATAATATATATATATATATATATATATATATATATATATATATATATATATATATATACTCACATACATCATCCATATATACATATACATACATATACATATATACCTAAATACAAATTGATAGATAAACAAACCTGTATACATACCGTACGTACACACTAGACTTGGGTCAGTCATTATATCCTAATATATATTCGGAAACTAGTTATATTGGAAAACATTGCTGACATCTTCTGTTTACAAAGATAACATGATTTTTATATTTATTCATTAGTATATATTTAATATGTTTCCTGAAACAATTTTCTGATACAATTTCATGAAGAGCTGTATATGACTCATTCCATATTCTTGCATATTTATGAAGTGGTAACAGAGAAGTAAGGTTATATGGTTCTTGGTTTAGTATAGCGTGCTAATTGAAATTGTCTTGTCAGCGGTTTCTCGGTGGTTTGAAATTTTTTGTTTTATTATTTCAATGAGCGAAGAAGACTACTTCTTCATACCAAGAATTTAAGGGGTTTTTCGTTATCGTTATGACAAATGTATGTGTGTCTACTTTCATCCCACTAAAGTAAATATGTTGATTTATTATTTTTCATCACAACACTCGGTACTTCAAAGAGAACAGTTTTTGAAGAGAAACATTCTGTCATAAGGAAACTGATAACTGTCAAAGAAGTAATTGAGCAATAAGTGTTTTTCTATACGATTTTCTAATACCTTTCAAATAAACATGGAGATAAAGGAAAGATGAGCAACCGGGAGAACAATTTTCATATTTTCCTTATCTAACTCTCAAACAGCGGGATTGGCATACTAGTTTCAGATACAACAAAATCCCTAGGTATAAATTTACTGATAATTTAGGGGGATTAAATGATCTACACATTAGTTGATCCATGTCACATGCTTTGTTTGTAGACTTATTGATTACCAGCTATTAGCCTTATTTATCGCATGCACCCAGGTCTTGACACGACTGGAAATCCTCTATAAGTTCTTTAATATTTCTTACCAAGATACCCTCTGTATGTAAATCTTTTCCGTATTCAATCGGACTTTCCAGTTTTAATAATTACCTTCCATGCAATTAGACAAGAATCTTACGCAGAAGGAATTCCTTCAATGATGGAGTTTGATTGATTCTCATCAGATGAGCAAATCACCAAATCTAGCATGTAGTCTCTTTATTTGGATGTACCCTTGACATGCTTACTCAATCAATGTGAATCCAATATCAGCCAAAATCTGCGAGCTTTATCGCCAGACTTGTTATCATCAAGGAACTTTAAATCACGAATTATCATAACATGATATGATAGAATATTGGTTATCATATATAAATATTAAGATCATTCATCATAGAATAATAAGTTTATCAAGTCAATTTTCTTCAGAAGGCGGACGTTATATAATAGACAATGTAACCGTAATTTTACTTATATTGAAATAACAGTCCATATTTTCGAAATGTAACCCCATTGTCTGTAACGTACGTAACAGACAATCTCACACATGATACTTTTACAAGAAAAGTGATTTACCTTAAAGCACCAATTAATTTATGATGAGCTGATCATTGTCAATTCAAAGCTACGTTTCAGTAGGGTCTAATACGTCAAGAACTTAATTAGGCTTTACTACTAAATGATTTAGACATCATTTTGTCAAAAGGAACATCAACCCTCCAATCAAATTAGGAAAGGAGTTTATAACATATAGATTACGAAAATTTGTATTCCTCGATGAATTCGTGTATATATATATATATATTAATATAGAAAAGCAGCAATACGGAAGCCGTCTTATTTTTGCCCAAATAATGGAGACCAGCACCTGGGGTCCTATGCTAAAAACAAACTATCATTTAGTTGTTACTATATGTCTGTAGATTTGTGTTTAATGTTTAACTTAGAGGGTATATTATTCGTTTAATCCAGATCTATTTTGTCTTAAATGTCCTGAAAATAAAGTTTAAAAGTTTATGACGGTATAACTGAAGTACCACTTATTATGAATATAGGAGATCCTCTTTTCAATCATTTCTTTTTTCTTTATATTGTGAATATCCAAATGAATATATTTTGTATTTCCAACAAAGATAACACAACAGTCCAACAAGCTATCATCCATGTCAACGTGCACCAACAAGGACGTGATAACGGTATCACAACGTATGCATCCTATGACAGTGGGAGTACTGGTTGCTTTTTTATCGGACGAGTTGATGAACCAAATGAAAACAACAGGACAGAACATAGCTCTCGTATTGTGTATTATGAATGGAGAAACTAGAGTTAAAGCTGCCAAAGTGAGTCTAAACGCCAACGCGCGTCGCCGATATGTATAACGCATATGGAGGAAATCACGCACACAACTTAAAAGGTCATGATAAACTAAACAGTCCCATTTCAGGAATATACTCACGAATAAAGATAAATCTGACTTTTATAGGACCATTATCTCCAACAACTCATCGTATTGTATTGTATTTTTTAAGTTTGGGCAGAGACACCTGGCTGTATAAATAGGACTCTCCATAGAAAGGCTTCTGTTTCTATGTCGACTCACGATTCTACTAATTCAGTCTGCAATTCTTTATCCAAATATTTCAACGATAATATCACCCAAATTCATGCTTCTTTCCCCGTTTCTACTTCTAGTTGTAATATTAATTTTCCAGCTGTACATCACCATAGCATAGTATCTACGCCAGCCTCACTTACTGAAGTTTCTAAACTCATTTTATAATCTCATAATAAGTCTTGTGAACTTGATCCTATCCCTATCTTTCTGCTAAAATCTAGTCTTCAGACACTAATTGTTCCAATTACTAAGATAATAAATTTATCACTAAGCTCCGGAGATTTGCCTTTTTATTTCAAACATGGCCATTTAATTCATTTTTTAAAGAAATTATCTTTACCCGTCAATGACCTAAACAGTTATAGACCTATTTCTAATCTATTATTCATACCTAAAGCAATGTTTTTCAGTTTGCTTACAAACAAGTTCACGCTACAGAAACCGCTATACTAAAAGGTCATAACAACATAGCACTAAACATTGACAAAGGAAAGATAAAAACACTAACACGCTTAGATTTATTTCTAGCTTTTGACAACATCAATTATTCTGTTCTTCTAGCTCACCTCTCTGATTGGTATGGCAAATCAGGCACAGCACTTACCTGGATCCGCTCATTTTTAATAAATAGGTTTCAATCAATAAAAATAAGAAAATGTTTTTGGTATTCCTCGAGGCTCTATTCTTGGACCACTACTGTTTACTCCGTATATCACACCATTGAGCTCACTTACTCACAACCATAAATGAGACCATCATCTATCCGCAGATGACACCAGAGTATACATATCTTTATATACAGCAGACACTTATCTTTCCTTTAAACAAATGTATGACTGTCTCAGTGATATCTCTGGCTGGATGACTAACAATAAACTTAGGCTCTATGCCAACAAAGGGGAATTCATCATTATAGGTACATCCAGACAACGCAGCAAATTCTTCCCTACAAACATGTCTTCCCTACGAACATCCTTAGTCATATTGTCACATCATAAGACAGTATATGTAATCTTGGTGTTACATCAGATAGCGATTTTTATTTCAGAAAACATGCTTCTCTGATATGTCGCTCCCGCGTTTATCATATTCGTCACCTTCGCCGTATTCGACGCTATATTTCTCTATCGGTCGCCAAAACCATTGCTACAGCACTCATTCATTACTAGTAGGCTTCATTACTGCGACTCTATTCTTTAGAGTATTGCATCTAAGGATCTTCTAAAACTTCAGTGTATTCAGAACTGTTTGCTAGGATATTTTCACAGTCTCCTCGATTTTCCCATTCGATCCAACTTCTGAAATCTTGTTCAATCTTGCATCATTTTCAAACTCCTCGATATTGCCTATCAAACTCTTTCTTCTGGAGAACGATCATATCTATTTCCATGGTTTTTTAGCACCCAATTCCAGAGAACTCCGTTCATCTGGATTTCACTTGTTGCCTATTCCCAGAGTTAAGATTCATTCTGGGACTCTTTTCAGTTGTTGTCCCTTCTCTTCGGAATTCACTCTCTGAAAACCATATAGCATAGTTTCTTCCCGTCACAATTTGGAAACTCATTTTTCAAACTTGCCCATCATCCCCAAGTTTCCTTGCAATCTGACCATTCTTGATGAACTTTGCAACTATGAGTTTACCCAACTCCTCCACTAGGTGCGCCACTGAGATCGATTCGCTTCTAGGATATTGACGATATAGATCTGTTGTAATTATCATTATGATATACTGCTGTTCATGGCTTCGTTGTATCCGGCATAACAGGCGTTAATCCCTTATTATTACCTACATGTTTCACTCGAGTTGAAAGTCCAGTTGGACACTCTCAAATACCTAAACCTGATGTTAAGATTTGATTAGTAATAATTGTTCTACAATTCTAAAACCCACCAAAGTGATACCAGCACATTGTGAAGGGCGCATTTGCTGTGGTGTACCCACATAGACGGAACCTGTAAGGTGACATACGGCAACTGCATTACCGTGCAGGAAGTTCAAATAAAGGAGGTCATTACTTCTGACGATATCCATAGACCTTTAGACGCCAACTGTGTTGAATTAAATCTCATTATAGTCCAAATATCTCTAGGCCGTGGATATGCTACGAAAATCCCTCTAAAGGTACGATATCTAGACATCTAAGATGGCAGATAAAACATTGACGACTGCACCACAGCTGAAGACATTGCTTCCAACAACAGAGAGTTTTGGTCAGTATGACCATCGGGCTCATTACCAAGTAGCAATTTGGCGCTAAGTTCTCCAGCAAGATCCACCTAATCTCAATCCTCGTCATTTCGGATGGTCATGTGACTCCCTCCCACTTCCTGCTGATGTACTACCTGCTTCCCAGACGTCTTACAATAAATAAAGTGTGGATGTCCATCACAGCAGCCACGTTCAACAGCTCGTTGTGGTTGCTATGCCGATCGTTTGTCATGCTCCATCGTCTGTGCTTGCCATGATGAGCACCACCACTGCGATGGTGATGGATATAGAGACAATGTGAATCTGAATAATGATTAGCTATGGTACAGTGCATGTTGATAGTTCATTGTGATTTATGCTTGATAGATATGTGGCCATGCAGACACAGATACGTTTTGGAATGTGTTCCTGTGGATTGTCCAGTTGTCCTTAATTCACAGAGTCGACACGAAGCCTGTGCATATCATACAATGCTGAATTCACTTTAGTTGATACGAAAATACATATGGAGTATAATATCCTCATTTTCCTCCAACTCTCAAATTCCACCACGAAATGTAAGTTAGCTTCATATATATGTACATGTATTATCATGGTTAGTCATATACACACATGCCATTCTTGTGGATCGAAGTATGAAATAAGTTGATCAAACATGGTATTGTGGTGTGCATAACACCTTTTTGGTGTTATAGTTATATAAACTAATACACCATCCGTGTCATAATGCATCTCAATAGTTTTCCAGGCCATGCAAACATATTTTGCCACAATAAATGGCCTTTATGTGATCTAAGAGTGAAGTTGTGGGGAAATTTGTATCAATGTCCCCTCCATTTTAAATTTGACCATAACATATTTTCTTGGAGAGTCACCCGCCTGATTCAGTCCACAGACATGCTGATGTTAACAAAATAACAATAAACGTTGTATAGGCGCTAAATCCAACCTTGGTGTTACTGCTGCTGGACTATGACGAAACATAGCAAAATACTATAACCAAGCAGCAAACCTGTGGAAATTGTGGTCACGAAAACTGATAAGTAATTATTAGTCGTTCAAAACAATCGTCAATTCGTCTTGGGATATAAGTATTTTGTGACTAAAATACGTGTGTTCATCCTGTCTGTGCAAAATTATTAATGGTCGACCTTATACAGCTGATAAAATACGGTTGTCATAGTAACTACCGCTAAATGACAGCAAACTAAAAACTATGTAATTTGTCATCAATCTTATTGTCCCCTCGGATAATACAATTTTGATAGATCGGGATATCCATTCACGGTTTATTTTCAGATTAATGTAGTACAAAAAATCATTTCCATGTAAAGTATCCGTTACGTCCGTGCTAGGATATTAAAGCATATATAAAATTAAAGAATTTTAGATAATCTTATGTAAAGGTTTTCGAAAACTACATTAAAAAAGCAAAAATACATTCCTAAGTTGTATGGATATTTCGGTCTACATGTTCATAGTAAGTGCATCATATATAGGTATCACAAATCATGCACATTCATACACACACACTGATAGCACATATTGACACACATGCACATACTCAAACGACATGGAATATTTCTCGCTGTTGGGCTCTGTTTCATGACATGAACAAAGGACCAAAATACTGGACATTATTGAATGGTCATGCAATAACTCAGAGTACAATATACCTAGGAAGCTCACTGACACAGGTTGAAACACTCAAAATGCTCACTGACACAGGTTGAAACACGTAAAAATGTTCACTGACACAGGTTGAAACACGTATAAATGCTCACTGACACAGGTTGAAATACGTAAAAATGTTCACTGACACAGGTTGAAACACATAAAAATGCTCTCTGACACAGGTTGAAACACGTAAAAATGCTCACTGACAGAGGTTGAAACACGTACACTTCTGTGAAGCTGAGTAAATCCCAGAATTTAATTCAATAGCAGTGATGTTCCTTTTTCAGTTCAGTATTAATCCTTTGTACAGTTTTGACTTTGGATATTCAAACTAACTAACTAAGTGACGTAAATATTGGAAAATGAATATTTCCAAAACACAACAAAACATGGCATTTATAATGTAGTTTCTCTTTGTTCCGTGAGATTACCCAATAGTCAACTACTACTGAATTACCTAAATATTAAACTGACGGGCAGCATATTTATAATCTACTCGGTAAATAGTCACATTTTAATATCCTCTCACTAATATATCATTAACAGTCGTTCTTCGGATGAAAAGCTTAAGCGGTCCTACAAGAGTTTTCTGAATTATAAATCATGGCATGCCAATTGACCGATATTCGCATTTATAAATTTGTACTTGGCTTAGCACCGTATTTTCCTATTACTAATCTGAAAGTAATAATACAGGCGAATTTCATATGTGGAACATATAAACGGTGTAATACGTGTAACGTTTATCAGATTCTTCAATCTGGCATAACATTTCATCATTAATATGAACAAGTCCGATTGTATATGAAGAAATATCACATTTGGAAATGTCGTAACATACATATTCAAATATTTATCGAGGATTTACGGTCGTCTCAATACCTGAATGAATCTGAGGGATCAGTTGATGAGTTAGTAAAAATCAATAACAGAATTATCCAAATTATCGTTATTTACAATACTCTCTCTGATTCTAAAAGTCTCACATTGAGTCTCAAAGCACCGTAGTAATTTGTGTAGGAATGTTTTCATCATAATTTACCTATCAGCCTGAAAGTAATTTTTCAAAGAAATTCTGAGATGCATAAACATGACACCAGACATCGATATGACCCACATTAAAAAAAAACAGATGTATATCATTAGCTAGTGACACTTTTATTCATATAGGACCAAACGTATGACATTATATTCCGTCGAACATTAGAGTATCAAATAAAATATACGTTGCCTCACCAGAAGAACAAAATAACTTCGAATACAGTATTACTAAAGGCATATATCATTCATCAGCCACATTTGTTATCGAAGATGTGAGTCTATTTGTGTTTATAAAATTACACAAAACAACTCGGCATACGTGTTAAATATTCGTGTTAAATATATACGTATTAAATATATTGGTAGTACTTTGACAGTTTTATGGAGATTCAGGTGTATAAACGATATGTAATCCCCTTATACTGGCACTTTTAAGTTGTGCATAGTCACTACTGTTATACAGCAGAATCACACAAACGTCTTGAACCAGTAACGACTTTTCTAGATTATTATTTGCGAAACATCATGAACTTTCTGGAATTCGTAGAAATGTCAATACATTGAAGCGATCACCAATCTGAGATAATATACGCAACTTGTCCTTCGGGGAGGGGGTGGGGCGGTTATGGGGAGGACACTGATTGTGAGGGGATGCTTGGGTATGTGAGTATATATCTCCTAAATATTTCACTGGCGATGGCAAGGGCTTTCTAGACACATGCTTGTTTTGAAACTTATTGTACAAACTAATTTTGTTATGGTCTTTATTATAATGATTGATTGTCTAGTTATTATCTGATCTAGTATTGTTACCCTTTGAATGCAATTGACGTCAACTTCCGGGCGTGTCAACACCACGGTTGTATGGCGCCGTCTGGAGTTGGATAATGACAAAACTGTTTAATTAACAGCACAACTATTATCTTTCGTCTTATTATTTATTATATCATTTAAGAGTCTTAACGTTCCCATTATTGTTTGTATACACTTATTTTTAGCTAATTTTATGTCTCATTTACATGTATGTAAAATATCATTTTCTAAATAAAAATTGATTGATTGAGATATCCTCTGAATTTTATTCCGAAGAAAGCAACGAGGACCTAGAAATAAACACATAACTCTGTAAACAAACTGAAAGCATTATTATTTGAGGGGAAGAGGTGAATTTAATGAGGAACTGATAGGAATTACTGTAAGTCTAATACTGCCCAGGTTAACTTCTGCTGAAATACTAACAGACAAGTTCAACACTTTCTTCACGAGGGAAAACAATAGTCAACACGAATAAGATTATTTCAGATTTTCCGACTAATACCTGCTATATCGTAACGGGTGCAGATCAGGGAGATAATTACCAAATCTACTATTCAAGCTCCAGGATGGAAAATCCAGATGAGGATCAAGTAAATGACCGACATACGTTTCAGTGACTACTACACAACTGCAACTGGTACTTGAAAGTTCAGTACTACCATACCAGAACACATGATATGCCCAAATAGATTTCTATACTCAACTACGACTACTCATATGTCAGTCATATTCCAAGAGTTTCAAGACTTCAAATAGATTTGCCATATGTAACGTATGTCAAACCCGTTTTGGCCCAACCTAGTACCTGATAGAATGCCGCGGACTATCTAATATTCGTCAAAATATTACACATAAACTACTATCGGTTCACCATTCCCTTTTCGCAGTAGATAAAGCAAAATATATCATAAGACTATCGACCATCATCCACATGACCAACCCTCACGAGACAATCATATATATATATATATATATATATATATATATATATATATATATATGGGGGGGGTTTGTGTGTGTGTGTGTGTGTGTGTGTGTGTGTGTGTGTGTATGTGTGTGTGTGTGTCTGTTTGTGTGTTTTGGTACTAGTAATATCACTTCGTGCAATGTCATACCCAGCGTATCAGCACTTTCCTATGGCATTATAACCATGTTATATTATTGGAAAGTGATATCTGAGTATTATCGCCTAACGTATTTTAAAATATCAGCATCGTAAACGTATCCTAACATCCCGGATGGCTATCTGATGATTACTATTTCGTGGATTTCCAGATATCTTTACAGTATCTACTTTGGTTTCTTTTCACAGTTTTAATGTGTTGCTCATATTAATAATTTAGAGCCTTTGTTTAATATTGATTTCACATGATGCATCTATTATTTCAGCTGTTAAAGTTTAATTCATATAAATTATGAGGAAAACGACAGAATAAATTAAATATCGATTTTTATGAATACAGCAAAGTCTCCTTTATTTAATAAATGTTATTATAGTTGTAATAGTCCTTATTAGAGTATGGAAAATAAACTAACTGTCAGAAATGTATTAGTTGTTTCGATAGTCGTCCGAACATTATCAAAATAAATGGGTTTACCTGGCGCCATTAATAACCTGTCACTGAGTGGCCATTATACAACTTTACAGCCGCTCAAAGTATTACATTAATATAAGATTAATAGCTTTAAGGAACTGCATGTTCTCTTTTGGTCTTATGTCTTCAGGTGACTCTAGCACGTCTTGACATCAATCAATTACTCGTCAAAGAAAAGGTTATCTGGTCTACGTATTATTGGATTCTGCTTATTGTGTCCATTTCATTGTTGGCAAGTGATTAATCAAAGAAAGATGTATTACCTAGAAAACAACTGATAAACAACAACTACACTGTATTTAAAGTTTCAGGTTATGGAATTTCGTGCAGCAATTATCAATTGCAATATGAGAATAGATAATAAAATTGACTATCAACCTTATCTGTGATTTATGTATGTCTTCTAATTTAAAATAAACAATCATACTGCAATCATCAGCTTAAATGGAATAAATCCAGACTGAGATGTTCTTAGCTAAACCTGAATCTCATCTAAAAGAAATCGGCAATTTTAATGTAGGTGAATGATGTGCAAATAATATATTTTAGTACATATTAAAGCGAATAATTGCCCATAATTGGCTCATTCATACATGGACTGATATAAATGCAACATACCATCAAAGAGGCTAATACTTGTTGTAAATGTCTACAATCGATTTTAATGTATATCAAAATACGTTATAATAAAGATCAATAACCCAATGCAACTCCCTTTTAACTTAGTTAGAAACATGTTCTTGTTGTTGTCGTCGTACTAATATTAATAATAATAGCATTAGATATTAGATACTGAACTACATATAGTGTCCACGTTATACACAAATTAAGTGGTTTTGCGATTAGAAATGTCAAAATTAAATCTTGTCGACACTTATCACTTAGGGTGTCTGCCATCTGGCTATTTAATTATACAACAGAACATGTAAACATATTCAGTGTTGGAACACCGAACTGATATATACACATACGAATATTCATAACGATGACTTGTATTTCACTCGATTGCTACTTAAGATCCAATTTCCCGTATATATGCAATTAACCTATCCACGCATTATAATATTTTTGACGTTAAGCAAAATGTAAGTTTTGTTTTATTTTAAAAACAGAAAATCACTTGAAGTAGTCGCATATGAAGTTGTAATAAGAAATTGTATGTTTTGCAACTGGATGAAAACATTTCAAGAATGACTTTAAATAATGTTGAAAATAACTAACAGGGCAATTATTCTTAAACTTATTCTATTTTATAAGTACACCTAAATATTATGTACTTAGAACCACTTTGTTTCGACATTTGTTTTGAAATATCCCCACTAAGATGATATGTGTCATATTTTAATGGGCACATATATATATTTGCAAGTGTGTTATTTGCATCATAAATGTAAAAAACGAACGTT
Organism: Paralvinella palmiformis; assembly: GCA_025642065.1. Lineage (NCBI taxonomy): Eukaryota > Metazoa > Annelida > Polychaeta > Terebellida > Alvinellidae > Paralvinella > Paralvinella palmiformis. The sequence goes on from JAODUP010000182.1 coordinate 494,536, forward strand.
TTATATGTATTGAAAATATATCAAATCAAAATTAGTCAAGATTGTAATTTGTGTTTTAATAAATGGTTACAGGTATTTAAAAAAACAATTAAATATAGATAATACTATTTTTATCATTAAAACATTATTTTACAGGTGCTGTATTTAACAACGGTAATACATATTTTAAAAAATCATAATTTACTCTAAGACATTGTATTGTTGGCTTAAAATAAATGGTCATCTGTTGGAATTAATGAATCAATTCCGTTTGATTTACAATTCTACGAGATCACAACTTTGAAGGAGCAATAAAATGAGTGCCAAAAAGCAACGCTAATTGGTGTTCATCAAAACAGTCATTTGAGGGATAACGTGCTGACCATCGTTTGAGAAAGCACTCCGTCATTTGTCTTTTGAATTAATTTACCCCAGTAACTTTAAAGGGGTAAAAAGGGGCCAAAAAGCAACCAATTTTATCAAAACGTATTTTTGGAGGATCCAGATTAGCGTAAAGTCTCCTCATAAATCAGCTTTTTATAAGAGATATACAATAAAGCTAAACAGTTCATGTTTTTATTATATATTTATATTTAAATTATTTATCACGACATAGCAAGCGTTGTTAATTTCGAATACCATGGAAACTTAATTGCTTTGAGAGTATTACGTAGTACACTTTGACATAAAAAAACTGATATAAAATAAGATATAAGCAAAATGTGCGCATTCTCATTGCTTATTATAATGTTAATGGCTATTCTCACAAATAAAGTATGACATAAGTTGCCTATTTACTATTCGTCAAATCAAAAATTGCTTATGTTGTTATTACACTAAGTATTTATTACACTGACTGCAACAGATATTACAGTATATTAAATAACGAATGCATACACACGGTTAATTTAATTTTCGATGAATTAGTAGACACGATCAATTTTATCACGAAAATTACAAATTCCTTAAATTAAAATTAAAATTAGACCGTCGAAATATAATGGTATAAATAGTTATTATAGACCTGAAAACAATCTCTGCTTACAATCAAAGAACAAAGCTTTTTTTAATATTTATTAATAACACACTTTGAGCTAATATGCTAAATTTTACAAATGCTTAAAACTTTGAATATTTTGAAAAGACATATCCTCATCAAATAAACGTTTAATGTTTACATATACATCTAAATTCAAAACTGAGTTAGCTTCTTCACCATGAAGTTTCTCAAATCATTGCTCAATGAAACTAGGAATTAACATAATAACTAGGAATGATCTATTCCTCATCGGCAATCATAGTCGAATGTAATCGATTAATTGATTAACAAAATCATAATCGTCATATCTAGAGATCCCAATCGATTATATGTTAGCTGTAATCCTAATCAGTGATTAGGTTAGTGGCATCAGTTATTTACAATGTTTGGATATTTTTGTTATTTTGAAATATATAATTATTTAAAAACAAATAAGATAAAAGTAATTCAAGATATATAATATTCTCAATTTAACAAAACTGTGATTTCATGAAGAGCGAATTAAGTTAATTATCCGTGTGCGAAATTGTTGGCCTTTCGTCTTTCGCCGCGAGCAGGAGTCAGATAAGGCATCTCTATCATTATTCGATTATATGTCCTGCCCAGAGATTTGCACTGATCTCATCAACATGTATGTTGGTATTTTGTCTAGCTGAGCGCGTTTTGTGTGTTTGCACGCGCGTGTGAGAGTGGTGGGGTGTATGTCTGCGTGTGCGTGTGCGCGCGTTTGATTACATCACCCCTTATGTATCACAGTCCTTAAAAAACATTTATAAATTGTTGTATAATTAGTCAGCCATATAGCAGCTATGTCTAAATATTCCGTATAGATACAATCCTACAATTATATTTTACCTACAATTAAACTTAATTTATGTAAAAGTATTCATGATAGAATAATATTCACTGGAGTGAAAGTTAATGCCTTTCAACTATGTTAATTAGCTTATTTGGTACAGACACTTAAGTGGGTGTATAAAACTGTATATAGAGCGTCACAAACCTGACCTCAGTGGTTCATCTCGTTGAATTTAGAACATAAGTAAATGGTTGGTTGTGTTAATAATGTATACCTGTCCATAATATGCTGTGTATGTGCAAGGAGAGGGTAGATAGTGCATTTACCTGAGAGCCTCATGGAAACGAAAATATATTATTAAATCACATCTAATATATTGAACTGATAACTAGCTCAGCTGATAACATGATATTGAATATAAAACTTGGGTTAACCTGATATTAATGATTCACTGCAACATACGAGGTGATCGCTAAATGTTAATGTACATTGAAGGCAATTATTACTTTAATTAATATATTTATTTCTATACATATCCACTCTTTGTGATAATAGTACAATACACCTGAGTCGCTAACAATCATATAAAACGTTGATGGTTTACCTGATATAATAACTATTGTAACCATGGTTACTTTACTATTTAATTGTAATCGTTTTGTTGATATACTTTGACAATTGTAATATTTTTGTTGATATACTTTGACAATTGTAATCTTTTTGTTGATATACTTTGACAATTGTAATCTTTTTGTTGATATACTTTGACAATTGTAATCGTTTTGTTGATATACTTTGACAATTGTAATATTTTTGTTGATATACTTTGACAATTGTAATTTTTTTGTTGATATACTTTGACAATGAGTTTGCCCAACCCTTTGTATTAGGTGCACCACTGAGTTCAATTCTTTTCCAGGCTATTGGCGCTATTGACGTTCGTAATTGTCATAATAATTGTAATCAATTGAACAAATATGATAGATCTATTTATGATCACAGTCATAATCGTCATTTTTGCACATACTGGTAGTCGCAATTGTATCCGTTGCTCCTATAATCGCCAAATCTCAGGTACTTACATTATACTTATCTACTTAACACTTTTGTCAACAGTCTAGTATAGTTCTAATGGATAACAAGAGCGCTCAACATATACAAAACTCTGATGTACTTTTCGCCCAAAGATAATATGAAATGCCATATATATTTTGACATTTGTCTGCTTTGTTAATTTTATGTATAAAATTATTCTGTTTATAAATGAAATTGCCATTCGCCCTTTAAGGTCAACACGAGTTAGAAACGAACTGAAGATTCATTGATATTTATCAATATATATTTAATCTTTCTTATCTTGCTAATGTGAAACCAATAGTATAAATAGATCCTGATATTTTGATAAAGATAAATCCTCAGGTTAAAACAATAATATCAAGATGGCATTGAATATATCATGAGTTGATTGTTTTTCGTATCGGATGTCTCAATTTTATATGTGCATTTGAGTAACTACACGCTCAGACACACATGCACACATATATACGCGCCCACATACCTACATTTTAAAAAAAAAACAAAGATGACTCCTTGACTAAAATAACAATAAATATTAGAAGGAAAACAAAACAATGGAACATTCAATCGCTAAAGTAAAAATAATGTTATCGAACCAAAGATTTCACAAATCAGCTTCATTTATATCCGGCCTATTATGTGGCAGTGTAAGTAGCAAAATTACTCTAATATCTATGACCATTAACTGACAAACACACACTACCTCAGGCAGGACAATAGGCTGATCACAGCTGTAAACATTATAAATTCTTTCCCAAAAGTCAGGTCATCTAATCATATTATATTGCAATTGTCAGTGTCTCGGCTCAAGTCATATGCCGATTGTGCGTTTAGTGTTGCAGCCTCCACTCTGTGGAATAGGTTGCAGGCAGATATTAGAAATGCGTAATATCTTGAAAATGTTAAATCTCTTCTAAAGACACACCTGTTTAAGGTTGCTTTCACACAAAAAATTATTATCTTAAAAATCTTTCATACGGTGTTTATAGACATATTAATTCGGGCACTATTATATCACATATTATCTATACAATCCCTTTTCAATGGCTCCTGGTAGTAAGGGCGCTTTATTAAATATATTATTATTATTATTAGTATTACTATTATCTCATACTGGCAAATTGCATGAATCACTACAGGCAAACTCATAACTACTGATAACAGGGTGACAACGGTTGAGACTAACCATATACCAAGACTTTGTAACAAATGTCTCTGCCAGTGATAGTATGGAACATCAATAATTGGAAAAAGACTGATATCAGATAAAAGCTAACCTTTTACTTCAATTTAATTTAATAGGCTTATCAGCTTTCTTAAGCCTCTTAGAGTAATCTTCTTATATATATATATATATATATATATATATATATATATATAATATGAGTGAGTGAGTGGTGGTGGTGGTGGTGGTGAGTGGGTGGTGAGTGAGTGAGTGAGTGAGTGGTGAGTGAGTGGTGAGTGAGGAGTGAGTGGTAGTGGAGTAGTGGTAGAATGAGTGATGAGTGAATGGGTGGGATGAAGTGAGTGGTGAGTGAGTGGTGAGTGAGTGGTGAGGTGGTGAGTGGTGAGTGAGTGAGTGAGTGAGTGAGTGAGTGAGTGAGTGAGTGAGTGAGTGGTGGTGAGTGAGTGAGTGAGTGAGTGAGTGAGTGAGTGAGTGAGTGAGTGAGTGAGTGAGTGAGTGAGTGAGTGAGTGAGTGAGTGAGTGAGTGAGTGAGTGAGTGAGTGAGTGAGTGAGTGAGTGAGTGAGTGAGTGAGTGAGTGAGTGAGTGAGTGGTGGTGAGTGGTGAGTGAGTGGTGAGTGAGTGGTGAGTGGTGGTGAGTGAGTGAGTGGATGAGTGAGTAGGGAGTGAGTGGTAGTGAGTGAGTGAGTGAGTGGGTAGGTGGTGGGTGGGTGAGTGGTGAGGAGTGAGTGATGTGTGAGTGAGGAGTGAGTGAGTGAGTGAGTGGGATGGTGAGTGAGTGAGTGAGTGAGTGAGTGAGTGAGTGAGTGAGTGAGTGAGTGGTGAGTGGTGAGTGGTGGTGGTGGTGGTGAGTGGTGGTGGTGAGTGGTGAGTGGTGGTGAGTGGTGAGTGAGTGAGTGAGTGGTGAGTGAGTGAGTGAGTGAGTGAGTGGTGAGTGAGTGAGTGAGTGAGTGAGTGGTGAGTGGGTGAGTGAGTGAGTGAGTGAGTGAGTGAGTGAGTGAGTGAGTGAGTGAGTGAGTGAGTGAGTGAGTGAGTGAGTGAGTGAGTGAGTGAGTGAGTGAGTGAGTGAGTGAGTGAGTGAGTGAGTGAGTGAGTGAGTGAGTGAGTGAGTGAGTGAGTGAGTGAGTGAGTGAGTGAGTGAGTGAGTGAGTGAGTGAGTGAGTGAGTGAGTGAGTGAGTGAGTGGGTGGTGGGTGGGTGAGTGAGTGACGGTCAGTCAGTGAGTCAGTTAGTCAAAGAGTTGATTAATCAGTAATTCAATGAGTCGGTCACAAAGTCAATTAGTTATTGTTTCAACAAGGCCGTGAGTCACGTAGTCGGTTACATAGTAACCAGAGTGAGTGTATATGTAATAATTGCAAGTACCTGTTGGTAAACAACATATTCATGAATCCCATTCCTTTTCTTTGTAAAGCCTATTTTCTAGGTTGAAATAAATAATGCATTACACATATTTCTTTCTGTCTAGTTTCTGCGTGTCAAAACCTATATATGTTTTATTATAACACATTCTAGAAACACAGTTTAGTTGAAGATAGCAAAAGTTAACAGGTAAGACAGTGGAATATATATTTAGATGTACATTACATGCAATCTTTTTCCATATAAGTATTAGAAGTAGTCTTTTCTGTTGTTACCTCTTGTATAATATAGTACATGATAAGCATACTGCACCCAATCCTAGCGATGACTATTGGCTAAAAGCTAATCAATACTACCGAGAATTATGTTTCTTCTGGGAAATCAACAATAAACAATATCACACCGTTGTCATTTATCGCACAAATGTGTGGCATACTATCAACGAACATAATACTGTTTATCATAACGCAACTAGCCTGTATGAAGATCGAATTTGTAATCTGACTATTTATATATGTACGACCAATTAAAATATATGTTCAGCAGACAATTACCTTTAAAGTGATATTAATAATTTATCATATGTTTTATTAACCGTGATTCAAAAAATCGAAATAATGAGCTGAGAGTACATTGTACAGCTGGTAGAAATGTGAAATTAAATGGCCTATTTATAATGACACTAAGATTGCGTTAACAGTCTATAAAATGACGATGAAACTGTACCTGGATTTTAAGTTATTGGAAGATGACGAGAGGGAAATATTGAAAACATTTTGTAACATACATCATGTTATACTAGTCTTTCAGATCAACACTAATATCGGTTACAATTATATCAGCTTTCACTGACATACTGATTGGCCTACTGACCGACATCGAAAGTACAGTATTGATTCACTTGCGTTTTAACTCGTACAATCAGTAACTAATTTATTTACCGAATGAATGATTGGCTAATAGTCTAATTGATTAAACCACTTCATATCGTTCTAGTGACACATTTATGACTTTTTGTTGTACAATTCTTTAGGAACGGAGAACAAATCAGTAATATATATATATATATATATATATATATATATATATATATATATATATATATATATATATATATATATTTACGAATAGTTAAACTTACCAATATTTATATAAATATATCTCTCTCACTCTTTAAATATATATATATATATATATATATATATATATATATATATATATATATATATATAGAGAGAGAGAGAGAGAGAGAGAGAGAGAGAGAGAGAGAGAGAAATATATATATATATATATATATATATATATATATATATATATATATATATATATATATATATATGTTGTCACTGGCTCAGAACATCAACAACTATGCATCCTTTAAAACCTATACCTTCATTAAACTATACATAATTAAATAAATACACACATCCATCTATTCGTATCCTTAAATATGTCTAGGCTACTCACCAGCCTGTGGGCCTCCAATAATCCGCTTTTCCTACGTGATAAATATGTCACGCTCACAAGGAAGTGGTTGATGTAGGTCAACCGCAAAAAGAGGAAACAAATACAAAAGTATCATTTGACATCACAGTTCGTAGTTAAAACACCTGCATATGGTTCAATAGTATATTAATATATATACAAGATACATACTTTAACACCATATTTTAGATTCAGCAGTCATTTGCTGTGACTGAAAGGTAGCCTATACATATAATTATTTCGATACAATAGATGTTGATCCCAGTTCCATTATGGGTTCGAATACATAAACAAATCCTACCTATATCAACCGTACGGATAGATGTCCGATATGTTCGCCGTCGCCAACTTATTGTTTGATCAGAGCGAAATGTTATGCCTTTTATGGGCCCTCGGTGCGCCAACCAACATAACAGTTTACGTTGAGCACATGATAAAGGCATGTCGTGTATACTACCGTTGTTAGCCGAACATTAGTATTTGTTTATTTAATTTCAACTCACAAGATTCAGGAAATATATAGAAATAAAACCAAAAAAAATATAATACATGACACACAGAAGAATACTAAAACTGTGTATAACAATAATATTTAAATATCAGTATAAACTAAATAGAACCAACATTAAATAAGTGTCAGACAATGGCTTAATAAAATTATTACAATTTATAAGTTAACTAATTCAGACTATAACTCCAACATGGCAAATGCTATGGGACGGGACATATTTAATAAAATCACAATCTACTGCCATAAATACAGTTAAATGATACACATGTAATAGTTTTAGTTGAACTGTAACCCGATCAGGATGAAACGTTGCTCTTTCAGTTGTTGACCGACGAGGATGAAAATATATACGAATTGTATAATACGGTTATACTATCGTTTTCAATAGTGTTTGGGTTCCTCCGAGTTGTCCATTTTACAAACTGACCTTTAAACAAAATGACAATTGAAGTGTAAATTGCGAAATAATTAGCTTTTTGAAATACACCGACTGAAATATAGTTAGAAATATGAATAATTGGGCTAGATACCATAAATATATTAAATATATTAGTTAAGCTACTAACCTTTATATTATTTACTTTATGGGGTTTTAATACATTGTTATTTAGAAAGTGAAATTGGACATGTCTGTGCAGGAAAAGCAGATCATAACAGTAAGTTCCCTGATAAATTGTGAAAAGTTCGAAATCGTTTTTAAACCTTTTTGTGCGCTTTAAGTATTTCAAAAGACAAAAATAACAATCTTGAAGATAAACACACAAACATACACGAGTGCGCGTGCATACACACGCACACACACATATATATACAAACACACACATATATACAAATATATATATATAGAAAGAGAGAGAGAGAGAGAGAGAGAGAGGGAGAGAGAGAGAGAGTTATTAATCATTTCGGCGTACATTAAATTTACTTTTGACTAAATTTAAATAGCGTAAACATGTAGGACGGAAAGTCATCCAGGAACGTGATAAATTAAATATATAAAAAGATAAAGGAAGTTAAAAATATATATATATATGTGTGTGTGTGTTTTAGCTGTGTATAATAAGGCACAGGCACAGAGAATCTCGAACCGTGAATTCAAACTCTGGACGTTTCTGCAGGGGACTGAATCCAGAGTGGCGACTTTTCTTGCTGAGACATGTGTAATGTCTCACCAGTCCCTAAGCCGCCCAGCAAAATCAAAATGCGAATCACCTACAGCCGTGGAGTTTGGGTGTAAAACACCCAAGTCAGATCACGGCAGTAGTGAGAATGTTTAGCTTAATTATCTAAGCAGCCCTATTTATAGCTATTTTTTCATTTGCTGTATCTTTCTTCAAAGCAATACTATATAAACTATATAACCCAATTGTCACTGTCTTCAAAGATCAGTTTTTACAACGGGCAGGCGTCATGAAGCGACTACAATTAAAACTGTTTATCTTAATTGCTATTAAAAGACTGACATCTGCGCTGAAGCAGACCGTAATAGCGCGTCATAGCTTCCGTACTGTTTGAACTGTGTTATCATTTTCAAACCTGACCTAACGTCTGCTATTCTAACTATTGTAGACCATTAGAGACCAAATTCGTTCCATGCTTGTGTTACAAAACTACTATATTCTTATTGTAAATTACCGTACTATAAGATGAACGTTAATTCTTGTAATCATATAATTGATAACACCGTATACATCATATATAATGGGAATGATAATTTTATCAAATGGGAATAATTAATCACAGAATTTAATTAGCTTATCCAGGTTTTCCCCAATTTTGTTTTTGAATATATGAAACAAAAGCACGTCCTTAAACAAACGTCATTTAAATGCACAACAGCGTTCCTGTTATATCTATATTACATTTCTTGCTTGGCTAAAATTGGCTGAACAAAGATCCGAGTAGAATTTAATTATTTTTGACCAAAGGTTTGAGGAACTGGAAATTACTAACTTGTGTGTGTTAGAAAACCTTCCAAATAACAACATACTGAATTGCTGAAATTGATCATTGTTCCTCCTGTTATTTGTTTTTCGATTTCGTTAAATATTCAAAATTAATACAACATCCAATCGTTATGAATAACCCAATATTGGTGTCGAATAAAGATGTGTTTCCACTTTTAATGTTTACTTCGATTAAAACTACTTTTCTTTCTTCTTACAGAAGGACCCTTAATTTCATCTATATAACTGCTGCCTATTTTGGTGACGCGGTATTGGATATATATTAATTAAATAATCTAAAATATTAGTTTCGATTCAAACACGTGAGATAAAACCGAATTAAACATACTAGTACTACCCTTCAATAGTCAGGTAATTAATGTTGAAAACATTCGGGTAGGTACTGCCCCCTGTCGGTCTCGTTAGTCTTTCAGGAAGACGAGGGTTATTTGTGATTGTCGTTTACTACTGGAAATCAAGTCAAAAAGGGCTGTTCTACTAATTATTAATTTCTAAGAAGCAAATCGTCCATTTCAATGTCCCTAACCCATGATTCTGTTGCAGCTCTGGTTCATTGTTTTACTCTCTCGTTGACTGGATTATTACAACTAATTGTTTTGTTTTTGTTTATTCAAGAAACACTTGCACAAACTTCAATGATTACAAAATATATCATTTAGAGAATTTAGCTCATACAGTTTAAGTCTCTAAATTGGGCTGGATCTGTGTTATATTCGTTGAAAATATTGAACAAAATTCAATCCCCAGCTATCAGACACTTGTTTTATAATCTCATCTCTCTGATCACTCAACACAATGACCTAATATAAACTAGCAGTTACTATTTGTGCATTTACCTCGGTTTCCCAAATTTATACAGCTCTGTGTTACAGAAAAGAATAGTGAAACGTCTATCCGGGTGATTTTATATGTATATTTGACTAAAACTTGAATGTTAGTTTCCTGTTGGGCGATAGCCTCATTATGAATATTTAAATAAAGACTATTATTTCGGTTGTCGTAGTAACTACCGCTCAACGAAACGTGAGTAAAGGCAATCTATTTTGTCACCAATCTTCTAGGTTCCTCTGATGACGTATTTGATAGACCGATATATCGTAGAGGTAGTACAAAGCTTTTGTGTTGCTAAAAGGTCCATAACTTATGTCAAGTGTAAAATCGCTCATTTGTTATTTGCAGTTCAATAGGTTCTATGACAGCATTCGGCGTCGGCATACTAGAACAATACCAAATAATATGCATTTGGAATTTTGTTTTCTTTGGCGCATTTTGGGAAACAAACATTAAAATACGGGCTATAGCCCAGAAACAAAGTCATGAAAAATACATAACAAATATCAATGTGCTAGGAAAATAGGTGAGTGATGTATGAAAGCGAGTAATTAATAATTAAATAGAAATTAAAGGCGTAGTTGGAATTTCTTGTCAAACTAAGAAATAGTAGACAGATGTGTGAGCACATTGAAATAAGCATCCATAGCAGAGTATAAAATCGATGTGTTTACCATCCAAAAAACAAGGTATTAATAATTAACACACAATTAGATGTTTGTATTACTTGATATGTATTGCAAACTAAATGGTTCTCTCTCTCTCTCTCTCATTCTCTCATTATCTCTCTCTCTCATGTTTTGTTAACACCTCCAATCTTCCAGATTGTGGCTAAATCTGAACACAATATTAAAATTAAATATTAAAGCAAATTTTTCTTTAATAAAAGCAAGAACATTTAGAGGCAAGTTCCTTAACACTGGAAATTGCTAATTATCTGATTATATTTAAATATTTATGTCATAAGATGTCGAGCTTTTTCATCGACACTCATTTCATTGTATTAGAGCTTCTTTAGACTATTTCTCTTATTGGCATGGCATGCGACAGGACTTTCTCTCTAAATATGATAAACGCTGCTCCCCTGTTTCTTTGAGATTATAATATGTAGATACATCTATGTTTGTTTATGAATGATGTAATCAGGTAGTAATTGGTAACTGTAATCCATCTTTAAAGAACAGACTTCAACTCCATCGGGTATATATTATTAGGTGTCCCAAACGAACTTTATCTTGAACTTTACATTAATTATGTACGATTAAAAAGATATATAGATGGTGATATTATTATTTAACGGCTAATGCAGTCATTATTGGCATATGAATGCATTCAATATTGATAGTGTACTTATGAAATGTTTCTTTTCAATACGCTTGTATTTCCTTTTCGTGTTTTATGATACTTCTGTATCAAATAATAAATACATTTTAATACAGACCTTTTACCGACAGTTACGAGACAAGAAACACGTGTTAAAAACTAGCTAAAACAACCGAATTACTGTAGTTATAGGGAAACGTCCACTTAATTATAATAAATAGTTCATCGAAAATAAGTCCCTGTAGTTATCTTTTCATCACGTGATTAGCAGCGGCTAATAAATCAAAAAGATTTATTATAATTGAGGCAGATCTGTTACAGCATTTATTGACGGAAGGTCATCGTATTATCAGTCGGTACCTTAAATATAAGTACGATATTATAATGTCAATTGATCAAGGTAAGTTAGTATTACATGTTCTCCTGCACTAGCCTGCTGCATGTAAAACAGTTCTTCATAAATTTGTTTGCTCCAGGTTAAAGAACATTTGTGGCACGAACTCATCGGTTATTTTAAGTCATAGGTAATTTATCATGGAACTTCATATCAGGATTTCAAAATGAGCTCACTCATCGTGTTTCTAAGAAACAATTAGTTATGAACCTATTGTAAAAGATTACCGATAAATGTGTCGGTTGTCAAGGTAACAACTGCTAAACGACAAAGAAGCAAAGGCCACATATTATGTCATCAATCTTCTTCGTTTCTCTGATAACACAGTTTTGATACACCGAGAGATAGAGAAATGTTGTAAACATCACTATATTACTTAATGGTATATAATTTCCGTATTGTGGACAATCTCTCATATGAAATTCGTAGTGCAATAAATTCAATCACTTTATAAATAATTAGAAAGAAGACACCATTAATACTCAAATTGGAAATAAGTATATAGTTGGAATTTAATAACCAATAACAAAATGATATAGAGAGTTGGGAAACGTTGATGCACCAAAGTCAAATATAGCCCAAAACAGAATATAAACGATTTTTTCACAAATTAAGATCCATTAAGATAAAGAAATAGTTGTAAATGTTGATATTTATATCTTATTAAACAATTCTCTCTCACTTAAAAGTATATCATAAAGCAGATCGAGATTATCTATTAAAATAATCTCACTGGAGTTTATTTTATTCCATATGATATGAAAATGAATTTTCCGATGAGACATAAAACACTTTAGATTGGAAAAAGCGGCTACCAATATTTTAATAAAATATTATAGCAAGACCCATGGAAAGGTCAAGCAGAACCAGTATAGCTAGCATGTTATTCCTAGAAACATGTCTATCTAAACTATTTAAAGTGAAAATTTCCATTATATAAAATACACTGCGGGTAACACAGTTGGAGGATGTTTTTGCATATTTGAGTCTTGTCGCTTTCAGAAAGTGCATATATATATATATATATATATATATATATATATATATATATATATATATATATATATATATATATATATATATATATATATATATATATATACCTAAAACGCACAAATATATACCTATACACACCTAATACATACTAACACAGGTACAATAAATGCAAATTTAGCTTTACAAAGAAATATATCAAAAGGAATCGATGAATTAAATTTTTTCGAAAAATAAACTGTTTGAGATTTATTTGTCGTTCAGCAGGTATTTTTTTAGCGTTATTCTTTTCAAATACGATTACATTATCTGTTTTTCACAATAGTTGCCCTTACTGCAATAACATCAACATTCTTATATTACTACGTCATTATTAAACATGCAATAGCCAGACAACGTGTAGACGTAGATTAAACGTTTGTAAGTTATGCCAGTCGTATTTCAAGGTTCAGCAAGCAAAGAATCAGTAAATATGAGAGTTAGCTTATAAGGTTGGGTTAAGGTGGCATTTAATCAAGCGTAGTTTCATGCTACATTCCATTATCTTAGTAATCTATTGTGCACTGTTAATATTACGAACTTAGATTATTAAATCGAACAAGCTGAAAACTGAGTGAAGCAAGTCCTGATAAATAAGGCTTTTACAAATATTTAAAAAAAACGACACTAGGATTATAGCTCCGTGGCATTAACCAATAACCACTACTATGATAGTACCCTATCAGTCAACTGGCTTGGGCTATGTTGATAGTCACTTGAGTAAATACTCAACGATCATAATTCATTGTTGATTATCTTAGTTAACTTTAGGACTACTCTCCGGATTGTTGTCTAACGAAGGCATCAAGAAGAAATATATTACCAGATACTGAAAGGTGAATAAATTACTAACAGGTCTAGTTATAATTTATGGGAATTATCTTATTGATAACTCCCTGTGTGTTATTTACAATTATTTGACCATCATATACTAGGAAGTTAAGCAATCTGGAAATTTATGTATAATAATACATAAATACTAATACAGTTTAAAACGTATCTATGAAATAAGAGTAATAATCCTTCTGCCAAAACAACACTTTAGTACAAAGTTCAAAGGTTAAATTATATAGTGAACAGGTAATTTACTAACGTATTTCAGATTTATAAATTGTTAGTTTACATTTTTACTATTGAATACAATGATCCGATTATTTTAAATATTTATATGTATTATACGCTTACAATTACTTTTAAATAAGCAATATAGATAAGTTTTAATAACCGTGTCAAGAATATCAGCATCAATACGTCTAGAGTAAAATTTGTTTGATGTTTCAAATTCACGAAATCATATTTTGTCTAAAGAACTAGAGATTTACCTCATACTATGCCCATAAAATTTAATTCCTGGGAACTATAGACTATCTGATTTATATTATTGGAAAGAAATAGTGATTAAATAACAATGATATACGGGTTAATGTGAAACAAATATTTGTTTTAACGGAATGTTTGATTTGTATTTTCCGTATTCAAATAAAGTTTTTGATTCATTTAATAGTTACATCAACAGTTATAATTTATTTCATTATGAATTTTGGATATGCTATATAAAAACTTATTAATTTTACATGACCTACGGATTATGAAATGTTTTTCACGGATTTCAAAATTGCACACTCAATGATTTTGTTTCTACACTATCGTTGATAGAGATTATAAAGCAAAATCTCACCAGCCGAGTAGAACCGCTTGGTTATAGTGATTTTGGTATTATCAAATAAATTTTAAAATATATAATATAATGAGAAAAGTTTAGTGATGTTCGTATTAATTCAAAGATACTAATCTAAGCTTGAACATAAAATGCTAAGTCGTTATTAATGATATGGCTCAATATGTCCTGTTAGGAAATGAAGTAGATAGGATCCGAACGACGGGTTAAAGTATAAAACAATTATTAACACTGACAGTAATGCTTCCTTTGGGAAATCACAAGTAAAGAAGATAACATAGTCATGTATCCTGTATATATGCGACACAATACAAACAAACAATAACGGTCAGCGATGAAGCAGAAATTCCTTCAAACTAAATGCTGTATTTTCTAAGCTTAAACTCACAGAAACAATTTTTCTAAATACAAAGCCAGGATTAATTTTCAGTGTGAACTTATTCAAAGATATGATGTTGCAAATATTTATTTATTGGGAAGAATACAAGTTAACAATTTAAAATACCAAGCGGATAGTGGTAATCATCGAACGCGTTTACGCCTAATGGGTTAAGAATATTGCAGTCTTTATGCAGTTTATATAATTGACAAACATTATGTTACACATACACACACACACACACACACACACAATATATATATATATATATATATATATATATATATATATATATATATATATATATATATCACACACAACTTTTCTCATTATGCTCTGTGTAGTTCCTCAATTTCTCCTGTTATTTTAAATATAAATTAGGACCCTAGAAACAGAGTCGTTCGTCTCATTTGTCTGGTTAAGCCTTTTTTTGTAATATAAGCTACACAGCTATTTAAGTTAATCATCTGATGTGTCAAGTACAAAAATGTCAGCCTAAGTGATTTTGTGACCAGCCATCATTTTGCATTTGATATCATTAAAAGATTAATTATGTTTTTAAGATTTTTAGCCTTTGCTACTAACTAGGTAATACGTAAATACAATTAAATTCATTGTTACGAATGTCCTTTACATAAAGTGTAATTTTAATTTCTGCTTCATGTGCCAGTATTTTGCAAAAATCCGTTACGATTTATCACCTCTCCATAGTCAAGGGAGCAACAATGTAAAGTCCTACGTTTGTCACTGACAGTGCTTTCCAAATAATGTTTTCTCTTACGCGCGTGTGAAATTTGTCAGTTATTCCCACCTGGTGTTTTGATCTGAACATAATGAGCTATGTATCTCCTAGTTTAACATAAGTATATTTACACTTATCCAGACACTCATATTAGCCATACAAACTGATTTTTTTCTTTGAATCATTTAACCATTTTTCTTTTGGCATTATAAACTAAATACATTTGAATATCACCCACATAACAATAATACAGCAAAATGTGTCGGGTACATATCTCACCAGCTGGTGGTCACATTTACGATATTTAGAGTACACCAGTCAGGCATATCCACACGAAAACGTCATTACTACATCAGCACACACATAAAAACTATCATTCAAGTTGGACTGCGTCAAACATAGGGGAAACATGTTCACTCACAAAGAGTATTCAAACCTACTTTCAAAAATTGCTTGATCATTGTATGATTAATCAAGCTTTGTATGACATAAAAACAACAGATAAACAAAGACCAACTAACAGTACATGAGTTTGTTATATAATTCTTCAGCAATATAACGATATAACGAGTGACCTTTAAAATAACCGAAAGAAGATTATCATGTAATCGATAACCATTCATGCACTTTAAAATAATGGTCGGTAGTTTGTTTTATCCATATTTCTTTTTTTAACATTGGTCTAGAATTGCCAATTTTGAATTAAACCTGAAGGTTGTAGTCAATTATTTAGTAATGATTATAGTAACTACAGAGAGTGTATATATCGATACTTGTTTCAACGGGGTTGTGAGTAGTGAGTAAAGTTTACAAAACTTCGACGGAGACTTCAGGAATATGTCACATACTTATATCTGGCCAGCAGGTGCATATTATATTTTCAGCTTGTTCGAGTCTAACCTTGACATTTGGCAGATTTCTAATTTGCAATTATTTACACTCATGTGAGTTCAATAAGATTCTTTTTAACTTGAACATGCGTTCACTTTTTTGTAGGATTTCACAAAATAAACTCACTCCATTTGTATTCATAATCGAGGGATCAGATTCGTCTGACAAAGTTTTAAAATCTTATAACAAAGAGAAAATTAATAATTAAGAAATAATAAACAATTCGTGATTTTATTACTGTGTTTTTTCTAACCTTATTCTAATTTATTAAATGTAATTTCGCATTTTAATATTTTCATCTAAACATTTACCAGTGCCAAATCTAAATTTTAAAATAGACCATTTATATTGCCTAACAAATTACCTTCTAACATCTTAAAACATGTTAAGGATGTAATTATTATTTTGTTCAACCGGTTATGATGAAACTAAATTATTTGTGATAGATACTTATTGTATGATACTTCCACTGGCCATGTTTTGAAAAAGAGGCTAAACTAGATTTTGCTATATAAAAACGTAAGAAATATACTAGAATGTCTAAACTACAAATTTGATAAGCATAAATGATACTGACCACCAAAAGAGGTTTAATACAGTTATATGGCAGCCAAAACCCTTGTATCAGAGAAATGAAACGAAGGTACCAACTGATTGGCTTTTGCTATTTATTACCTTTTCAAATTAAATATCATGATATAACGAAAATTGTTAATTGCTATTAATTATATATATATGTTTCGGTTTAAACGTGCGAATTGCTTCATTTTTGTAGTTTTTTTGTTCTACTTGTATGGAGGCAAAATACAATGAAAGGATAGTTATTACAAAGAGTTATTAATAGACAGGTATGATAAACCTTAAAAAATAATCATAGAAACCTGTTTAAATTATCCATGAGCAAATTACCATATTAGTGGTTATTCTCAACGATTTGTATAATACATTTACTAGTCTTCAAAATGAAGATTTATATAGTATATTTGTTGTGTTCTAGCACTCAGCATATTTTCCGCAGCATATAAAGTTGTTTCTTAAATTAACTTTATTAAATTAAGTTAGTCTTACCTTTTTTATCAGGCAAAACAACAATTAAAAGTCCTCACGTAAGGCATCAATTATTCCATTCTAGCAGTACCCTGGTTAACTCTCTATTGTCGAATGTAATAAAATGATAACGTTTTGATTATGAACTAAATAACAATATCTTTGTTCGGAGCCTTCGCTGACTGTTTCACAAGCCGATGTGGAATTTCTTTATTTTGCCAAAGATAGGGTACTTCAATTCCAGTTTGCATGGAATCAAGTATTTTTAGGATAGTGACTTTTTAGTGTTGAGAAATACCTTGACTGCTCAAGAGGGAAATCAATCAAAAATAATGTGTATTGCCCCATTAGAATACTTTAAACAAAATAATCAGTTTGAAATCGCAACATAACTGCACTTGGTGTATGATGCAGTCTATAATTTCCTGAAGAAATATTCAATTTTCATAACTTTCATTAGTGCCCATTTGTTATTGATGTATACAGATATCCGTTGTGCAGCGGAATACATCTGAGTCTTTGGGAGAACCGGTCTATGAAGAGGCGCCAATCACCTTGTCCAATATCCTGTTCTTGAAGCAAATTATCAATGTCATTACGGAAGATTAAATCATCTTTCACCGAATAATACTTTGAGAACTTTCATATATTCTCATTGCAGCTATTATTCGACAACATTTGTATAAACACTTCCACTCTATCACTCTAGATGTTACAAACTCTTCGTTAGGCTTCTCGAGCATGAGATATAAAAAAACCCAGTAAAACCGAGGAAAATGTGGTTGCTTCATTTCTTCGTCAGCATGATCAACATAGGGTTCTTCACATTCTGATCTAAGGCCTTCACCTTTATAATAAACATCCTTAGTAGGAGTTCATGGGTCAGACAGCTCTTCCGGGTAACTGGAGCAGTAAGTGGTGGAATATCTCAATATACAGAAGTAGAAATTATTCACATGGTTATGTGGTTCTATCCATATTTGGGATAAGGCAAAGTTCATTCAGAGACGGAGACTTGGGACCCATTCCTTTAAGTTCAATCGACATGTATCAGAAACGACGTGCGGAGCCCATAATCTACAAAATTTACTTTGATTCCATGCTGTGCAAAGCTATGGCTTTAACAGAATCCACAAACTTTACAAAATGAAGCGAAATATGGTAAGCAGCTTTTCGATGAAGACATTGTGCGACTGAAATATAATAAGCTGAACTATCAACATTGAATTAAAGAACTAATTTGATATGTTGGTATTTATAATTAAAATGTATTTTAATATTATGTGGAATACAGGTTTAACAGTTTCCTCTTTATCAGATTAGGAATTTTACATGTGCCTATTTTAATTTGTTTGTTGTCCGTATCATCAGAAAACAATGATAAAATGTAGTTTATGCATTATTGATTAATCTGCACTTTTATTACTTATTACAATAATTCCGTAAATAAAACTTGTAACAAGATAAAACATAATAAGAAGGAGAAATCCAAACATGTCAGGAATATTTTCGTACGGTTATAGATATCTAAAATTATGTAACATGATTGTACTATTATATTATACACTAACAAAGTAGTCTAATTTGGGTAGAAATTGTGAATTGCAAGGAAGTACAATACACTTAGGAATATAATATAAAGTTATGCGAGTCTAGCATTTTTCTATATTCCATAAGTTTGGCTTCTTTCTGTGTTCATTATATATTCAAGTCAAGACTGGTAAGATGTAAGATGTGCCTCTATGCTCTTCCTCCTGATATTTTCATTATTAAACCTATGTAAACGAGATATGACAAATAAGGTTGAATATCGTTAGTGACTGTCTCATTTAGGCGAAATAGCATTTCACTTTCATTTTCAGTTCATTTTGATACTGGATATACATTGCGTATTATAATTGAAGTGAATTAACCGTCTTGAAATTGCAGATGAAAGGTGATTCGAAATATGCATTATATCTTATACGTTTATACAGATAGTAGATATGATGCAATTTGTTCTTTCCTTTTGGGTAATGTGATGTATAATAAATAAAAAATAATTTGGCCTAAATATAATATATAGGATATTGCTAATGATTAACCATGGGAACGATATAGCTTCTGGGAAATCAAAAGTAAAGAGTATCGAATAAAGTTTCACCTAGAGAAGAATAAGCCACATGCTATAAACAAGCATGGCAGTAATAACATTAGCTCGATATTCTCCATTTACCACTTTAATGTAAATTTGATGTCGAAATCTAATTAGAGTTAAGTTTTAACCTACATATGTATGTCACGCCCACAAGAAAGCGGCTACATGCAGGCTACGTACAAAAAGCGGAAACACGTAAAAAACATACCATTTGATACCACAGCTCGCAACAAACAACACGTGCGTGTGGTTCAATGGTGACTTGCTACATACATATCATAAACTATTTTGACACCACAGTTTACATTGAACAGTAATTTTCTGTGGTCCAAAAGAAACCTGTATATAAAGCATTTCGACACCTCAGATGCTGACCTCAGCTTTATTCTGGGTTCGAATAACTGAATAAATCCTACCTATATGAATCATGTATCAATACACGTCCGACTAATGGTAAGAAGAAGAATGTTATAATTTGATTATAATAGCTCCACAATGTTTCAAATGGAGTTTTATGTATGTAGCAAAGTAATACAGCATTGCAGGTTATTCTATCTTCTGTTTATCTGTATTTGTCTTGCTAACTTTCTATTTCTTTCTATCTGTATACATTTATTTGTATTTGCATATATATTGCGTGCGTATGTGTGTATATGTGTGAATGAGTGTGTGTATGTGCGTGTGTGTGCATGCGAGCGTCGGTGTGAGTGTCTGTGTATGTCAATCTGTGTGTATATTTATATGAATTTGTATGTGTATATATGTATATATTTATATGTATATATATATATATATATATATATATACATGTGTGTGTATATATATATATATATATATATATGTGTGTGTGTGTGTGTGTGTCTGCGTACGTGCGTCTGTGTGAGTGTCAGTGTGTGTCATTTTGTGAAGAGTGTTTGTATGTGTGGGTATGCGTGAGTGCGTGGTTGAATGCATGCTTGAATGCATGCGTGAGTGTGTGTGTTAGTGTGTGTTTGTGTGTGTGTGTGTGTGTGTGTGTTTGTGTGTGTGTGTGTGTGTGTGTGTGTGTGTGTGTGTGTGTGTGTGTGTGTGTGTGTGTGTGTGTGTGTGTGTGTGTGTGTGCGTGAGTGTGCGCGTGAATGCGTGTTGGTCTACGTGTTTATGTGTATCGGGGTGAAGTCATCGTCATCAGTTGTCCCCGAAACAGTAATAGATAACATTTCAAATATTATACATTTACGAATATTATATCACCATACACACACAGTAGTATATATTTCTCGATACACAAAGAACTCGTTTCTAGTCTACATAGTAACATGATATTTTAGGTTTTTGTTTTTCTATGACTTATATCCAATAATAAACTACTTCAATTTCGAATAGTGCTTTGGTGCACGATTATTTTACATAAACAACTTCTTTTAAATTATGATCGAAGTTAATTGCGAAAATAGGCGTAACAAATGTGCTATATTTATCCTATTATTATAGTCTTATTATTATTATAACGATGACAAATGTTATGCTTCTGTGAGATAATAGCTTAACAAATAATAATAGGATTATTTGTGATATATATGATAGTTTCTAAATACCTTTGCTAGGCTATTATGTGTAAATATCAGTAAGAAATGTATCAAATGTTGTAAAAAAGTTTAATAATAGCACTAATAAACTCTTAATTGAATTTAATGTTTAAAATAAAAGAAATTAGCATCCAGGAATGTAATTATCAAGCCAGATTAAAACGTAGCTTGAGTAGAAAGCAGTTTGGAACATATATCATGATTATGATATTTACACTTAAAGGAACAATTGACTTAAGTCGTTCATTAATATTAGGCATAACATTATGGCTTTTTAAAGAAGAGCAAAACTTCAGGACACAAGAAACTGCTACATATAACATGGATCAACATTGAGCTAAAGATAAAATAAGCAGGGACTATTTATAAACAACGATAAGTATATAATTTTCATACGACAGGGATAATGCAATTTTAGCTAAAGTGTAAATGTATTTAAACGCAATTCGAATATTTGTAAACCTCCATTACGTTGATGTGAAATATCTTTTTACATACATGAATAATTAAATGGAACAAATTAATTATTTTATACGTATTTACTCTAGTATACCAGATTGATAAAGATACAAAATTAATAAAGAAAATAGATAAATAAAACATTTAGAAAAGTCAGAATATTTCAATTATGTCTTTCAGCTATTATAATGATGTAGATCCAGAGAAATCGGTAAATATATTTCAAATAAACGCATATTTAAAATAACAAAAAAATGTGACTCACCGACTGAAGATTGATTTACGCCTATCAAATAGTGACAACGATTCATTCAATCAAACATGGCTAGGGTAAAGTTGTTGAAAATGAGCTAAAGCAGTAGATATTGTTTCTAATCTTGGATAAAGCGTCCTTTATTGTTTTAATTATAAAAAAGTAAAATCATTTTAATTGTTTAATTGTTTGTTTTTTGTGTGGTTTTTTTCTTCATTTTATAGATTTTGTTCTTGGTGACACCTTACTTTAGGTGTTCTTACTATTATCCGCTATTTATGATAATCTCTTTAACTTATACTAACGACTTACTTAATAACTTTAGGTTTAACATTGAATTGTCACTAATCCGACAATCTT
Source organism: Paralvinella palmiformis (assembly GCA_025642065.1). Classification (NCBI taxonomy): domain Eukaryota; kingdom Metazoa; phylum Annelida; class Polychaeta; order Terebellida; family Alvinellidae; genus Paralvinella; species Paralvinella palmiformis. Next base: position 517,029 of record JAODUP010000182.1, read on the forward strand.
TATATGAGCATTTATACAAAATTACATTTTACCTTTTACAAAGATACTAATTATTTAACGTTATAATTATTTGGGAAATTAACATTATAAGCAAAACAGGGAAAGGAATATAAATATATTTACATTTCTTAAATAAGTTTTAGTGGACTGTCATGCGCTGAATTTGAGACTTCCCTTCACAATTTCCATTAATTTCATAATCTTTGTAAACGAAATATATTATTAAATAGGACCACTTTATTTTAATTGAAGATAGCGAATTATTCTAAATATTCACTTTCATTCTTATGACTTACTCACTCACTTATTCTTTCCCTCATTAATTTAATGACTAGTATACTGACTCACTCATCAAATCAATCACTAACTCCCTCACTCTATCATTCACTACATCAAGCAAGCAATACATCAGTCTCTAATTATCTCACTCGCTCATCCACTCATTCACACAATCAATCAATCAAATTATCAATTAATCAATCAATCAGCAAAACAAACTTTCTACCAGTCATTCACTCACTCACACATTCATTCTAACAATCACTCAATCGCTCACTCATTCTATCGTTCACTCAAAACCTCACTCACTCTTTCACTCAAACACATACTCATTCACCTACTCCTTCATTCATTCGCTTTTCAATCATTCACTCAATCACATAATTGGTAATTCACTCATTCACTCAATAGTTTCCTAACTCACTCACGTATTCACTATTTCACTCAATCACATACTTCTTCACTCACTCACACTCTCACTCACTCAATCAGTCACTCCCGTGCTCACTCACTCATATGGTCCCTCACTCACGTACTCACATATATCCATACACTCACACACTCATTTAATACTCTATACATGTGTTACCTAAAATACGATATGTATGGTATTAGTGTGTGGTGACATAGCTTTACCATCCTGATTCATAAATTATTCCAAACTATTTAACTCAAGTCGAACGAAAATGCCATCTTTAGGGTTTCGTGTCTTTGGAGAACAGAAAAAGCCTCGTATCACCGAACTAATAATAAAAAGGGTACTTTGTTTTAATATCTCATCTCATTATAGTGCTACAAATAGCTGGATTACTCTATTCAGTCAGCATATTTCGGGCTAAAACTGTATTATTAAGAGCAACATGATCTTACATCAGAAATAGCGCACCACAACATGACTCATATTACACTACTTTGAGATATATGTTCAACCTCACTTAATAATGCTCGAACAACGCACAGTAGTAGTTTTTTATTTCGTTTTCGTCGTGATGTAAAATAATCACCTACACATTCACACACTTACAAACAAATTCAAACACAAATACACACAAACCTACACATATACACGCATACACAAATAATCATAATGAGAAATATATATATATATATATATATATATATATATATATATATATATACATGCCAGACAAATATCCAGAATTTGCAGTATATGACTTCTTACGTTTAACTGTTAGAATGGAATTGTTTAGTATCTAAAGCAGTTTGTATCTACTTGATGCTATTACTTTTATTTCATCCCTACGCATCTTTATAGAATCCAAGAATAGCAATATATTGGAGAGAAGATAACCATGAGAATGAAGCTGCTAATTTAAATTATATATCGTGCCTGATATGTTGTTTTATTCCTAAGTTATTACTGTTTAGACTAGGAATAGTTGAGTTAAGCCGACATAGAGAAAGAAAGTACTCACTTGAGGGATAATAAACAATCCTGACTCCGAATTGGAGCACAAGCTCGTATCTGGAGCAGCAATATCGGTCACAGATCTGTTGACAAGGGAGGTTTTATATGACATCACCCACTGTGCCCAATTTACATTAAGACAATAATAATGCTTCCGATATGCCAGTCTTCGTTGTCACCAAATGAATACTAATTACCCATTCACACACATAGTAGACAATGATTTGAATGTATACGGTCCATTCATTTATATGTATACACTGATTTAAGAATACGACCATGCTTTTGCCTATTAACAGGCTCATGAAACACAGTCCTCGTGTTTTTGAAAAGATGTCTTCATTAGTACTAAGATCACAATCACACATTTTCCATGCATGCGTAACAATACTAGTAACTTTTATCGTGCAACACCTAGTAGAGAATACACCATAAATTAATGAAAATATTAATTTTATCACAGTTGAATTATTTATCTCACAATGTCATTATCACGTGAAAGCTTTATCGCCTGGATTGTAGTATATTAAATAACAAGATTACAACTTCAAATATTAGACAGAGAAAATATTTCGATGTACTTTAGAGCCATAGTATTCTAAATATATGTAAAAGTATGCTAATGGCCCAACCGTGTTTGGGCAAATCTGCTCACCTCTAAGTCATGGGCTAGAATCCAGGTTATACCGATAAATGTTGCATCTTTAAACATCGCCCCTAAATAAGAACTAAAAACTAAGTGATTACTTCAACTCGACCCCACTCGAAATATTCATGCTTTGAAACTGATGGTAATACGACATATTTTAGTACTTTTAAAGTTTAAAAATTATGTCTTTGACAAATACCTGTTTGGCATAAGAAAGTAATTGTAAGAGAAATGATCCTACCAGGTAAATGTCTGTCCTTGCGACCAAATATCTGACATTGGGTACTTTTTTCAAGTTTATAGTGCCTAGTTCCATTTATCATTTTAATAACGGAATTGTTGCGTACCTTGGTTTTAAGACTGTTTTTCTCGTCTTTCAGTTAGCAAACTTGTTTTGTACAAAGACATAAATAACCACAATATAGAAAAAACATTATTTGTATGTGTATATACTATCTTACCAATTGTAGCATTTCTTAGCAAAAATTGTTTTTATAATTAGCGGACTTTCACATGTTATGGTTCTCCAAGAAGTACATAGCCTTACTATTTATGAGCTAATATTTTCTCCATACACGTTACCTGTATTTAAATATTACAATATTAAGCAAGTTGCCGTTACGTGAAATCATGTAATTGAAAGTATATTTCCATTTTATATTTTTAGTCTACATATTTCGTTCAAATAATAATCTTAATGTCTGTGATTTAGCATTTAATCATTTTCTCATCCGGAATATCTTGTAATATGTATGGTTAATGTTTATTTTTACAATATAAATAAACATTCTTTTAAGCAACCTTTATATAACCTTCGTTAATATTATCAGTGACATTTCAAGGATATACATTTTTCGCATTGTTTCATCATAAGTAGTCAGAGCTTGACATGATTATGGATGCAGGTTATTATATTCGTATTCTTGACAAATACTCATTAATATATGTTTATACTCAGTTATCTTTTAATCTATGACTAATACTAACCCCATATAAGTGCACCCAGCTGTTTGCCATTTTATGGCATTGCCTAGACAAAGATGTTTGCGGAATTCAATTATTATCCAAAGAAATTATGAGTTTCTCCAAATTGGTCACGTTTTATATTTAGGAAACCTTCCACAAGCAGCTTGATGAATTGCTAAAATGACTATTGCTCCATGTGTAATTACTTGGACTTCATTAAATATTCAAAACTAATACCACATCAGATGTCTATCAATCATCAAATATTGATGAGAAAACAACAAAAATATTCAATTATTGCTCATGGCTATTTTCTTCAATAAAATCTGAGAGCTAAGCAATACATTATTAAGTTTTATATTAATCAAGTAGTTTAAGTTTAGCTATTATGTAAAAAAGTCATCGAAAACTCTGGACTTAAAGGTTTTGTTTTACTTCTGAAAATATATTATTTATATTTAATAATATAATTATTTCAATTATATCTCAGATTCAGTGCCAAACATTACGTCTTGGTAATATAATCATTATATCTTCAAGATTGAACCATATGCTTCGAATAGCATTACGCAATGTATTTTGATATTTACTACTTTTGTCCTAGGAATGGATAGGTATACATTTCTCTTTGAATATGAATCGCTTCATAATGGTCTAAAGGACTAAAAACATTAAGGTTTTTACTCTCCTATTCAAACTACCTTTTCGTGCCGCATATGAAATTCACTACAACAAATAATACATAATGAATTAGCGGACTCATGAATATAATAATGAAGTAAGGTTCTTAATTAGTTCAAATGTCTAAATTGTTTCCTTTATTTCAAAAATCCATTAACAAATGTCATTAAATAAATTTGACATATTAACTTCAAAGAATTAAAATGACTAGTAGTTGCATTTATTAATGAGAGCTCACATAGAGGAATGCAGTTGAAAATATATCTCAGCAGATTTTGCTATCGTTTAAAGCAATATAAAATAGGTGTTTCCTCTTTAATAAACGTTTAGAACCATAATGTACATATATTATGAGTTATGTCAAAATGCATTAAACAAACCAGATGTTATTTCGATTTTTAATTGGAATATAAAGTCGCTAATAAAGTGATGACGTGACAAGCAGTAACATCAATTACTGAACTAATTTCGGTATTCTGGATCCAAGTACCGTTGGAACAGCTAATCGAAATAGGTAATAGATCATATACGAATTTGTGGTATCATGGTACAGGGATGCCTTGATAATTAACAGTCAGAAACACATTTAAACATATATTATTATAGCATGACAACGAGTTAAAGGTTTCAGTTTCCTATTTCAGAACATTACAAATGTGATATACTATAAATGATCACTGAAATTCGTCTCAAATTAAACGATGTTAAACAAATGTTCTCTATTTTGCTTTATAATATATTACGTCTAATCCGTAAAATACTGCCATTACAAATTTCGTCTTTACTATATATAACTATATGTTCAAATAATCATTCTACCGTCAATAACTTCAAAAGCCGTTAATCTTGAATTCATTCAAAGTTTATATTAAAACTAGTATCAGTTGTTCTGTTGGCGGTTTTTCATCATAAGGTCATGTTTTATTGGAGAAAATAGCCTTTCTCAAAGTATGCTGAACACAATATGGTGTAGGTATCGAAACAACGAAGTAACTCATGTAGATATCGACCTTAGGTTTAAACATAACTTATATTAGTGACATAAAACCAGGTGTGATATTAAGATCGAAACAACTAGCAGCACACACATACGCACGCACGCACGCAGGAACACACACACACACACACACTCACATTATTTGTAGGATTAGTTGGAATAATGTGGCGTTGTTGTATTCCTTTTGTAGTTCCTTTTGCATAATGAATGAGACACTATCTGCCATCCTTCGTCAAAATCTGTAATTGTGATTTTAGACTTCAGGATTCCTTGAAAAATCTATGTTTAGTGCGAAAGGAATCCTTATGCAAGAGTTGATGTGTTTCTATCGGTTTAAAGAAGACAATTGTTAATAAACCATTTACATCTTCTTGATCTTTAACTATGGTTGTATCAAAGTAATCAATTTTCTTCTTATTTAATGTAGCTTTAAATCTAATCGGTGGTACGTGATTATTTCAACTATCCAAAAATCCATAAAAACCCTTTTATCCTGAAATCCGCTGTTCTCACCCATGGGTCAAATAATTCAAGCGGATAGGCGATTTACTAACCTAGCCTAGCTGAGGTGTCGAAATGTTCTGCATATACAGGTTTCTTTTGGACCACAGATAAATACTGATGATTGTAAACTGTTGTATCAAAGTAGTTATCATATGTATATAGTAAGTCGCCATAGAAACACACGCACGTGTTGTTTGCTCCTAGCTGTGGTGACAGATTGCATGTTTACGTGCTTCTACTTTTGCACGTAGCCTGCATGTAGCACTTTCCTGTGGACATGACATATCATATTTGTAGCATACGAATAGCGAAGTAGCTGTTCCCCAAAGGCTAATGAGTAGCCCAGACACATGAAAAGGTATACGTACATATGTATCGATATGTGGAGGTCCAGAAATGTTTTACTTAGATTGGTGTATATATAGTTTATTTATATTTATATTTATCGAGGTAGAGGTGTCAAAGCATGGTTAGAGTTGTTGATGTTCTGCCCCTGTGCCTCTTTATATGGATCGCAAAATACACACACACAAAATTATATATTTGTATGTGTGTGTCCATGCTTTAGCATTGAGTTGTTATATTCAGTGAAGTATAGAAATACATACGCTTATTACCAGAAATTACACTCCTTATTTATCCACTAAATTAAACAAAAGATACTACCTACCCTATTATGTTTATGTTTATTTAGGTATCAAGCTATAACCGAACAAATTGCCTTCTACTCATGGACACAATTAGTGTGTGTGTGTGTGTGTGTTTGTATTAGGGTACATAGTAAGAGGCAACAGGCACAGAGCATCAACATATCTAAACATCCTTCGAAACCTATCTCCATAAATCTAAATACAACTATACATACATTAATCTAAAAATAAAATGTTCCATACCTCCACATATTGATAAATGTGTGCGTATACCTAAGCATGTGTCTGGTCTACTCATCAGCCTGTGGGAACCAGCTAATTCGCTTTTCGTACGCGACAAATATGTCACGCCCACAGGAAAGCGGCTACATGCAGACTAGTCTGGCGTCGAAGTTCTTCTCTAACCTAAGTGAAAATTTAAGCCTTTTATATACCCTCAGTGTGTTAACAAACATTACAGTTTGCTTATAACAAAGAGAATGTACACTAACTCAGTATGAACTCACTGTAGTGATTTAACTAAAATAAAAACAAGGTAGCAATACCGTACAATGGACTATTACTGGACTAGAACGAAATATGTGCGTGTGCGTGTGTGTGTGCATGCGTGCGTGCGTGCGTGCGTGCGTGCGTGTGTGCGTGCGTGCGTGTGTGTGTGTGTGTCATCTGATATTTATTTAAATTGCATAAGACTACTAATTCCCTTTCCAAACCTTTACTACAAACTATGCATTTCTGGTCAACCTGCAGCTCTTGTAAATGCTTCGATCTGAACTAAATGTCTTAATTATGATTGTACAAGGGTTTCCTTCATAAGTAATCCTTTGTCCCGGTTGTCGACAATAAAATAGGCTATTTTCGTCAAATCAATTTCGTTTGATCCGAATTTATGTGAAACCAGATGGCAGTCAATGTACACAGACAAATACTATCTAGTTAAGCTGCCCGTTTTTTATATGTTATTAATCAACATTTACTTTACCTAATTTCTCATTTCTTTCTACGACAAAGTTTTATGATTGTCGTTGCATCAATGCGAGACTCATTTACATATATTGGCCAGTACACCATATAAAACCATGATATAGTGATGTAAAAACAAACATTATATTTGAGCCTAAGTCGCATTTTCCTTCTCCATAACGTTGTTTGTTATTTACATTATTTACATTTCAGCTAAACTTAAACAAACAACACTAAAATTAACAAAGTAATATATCTTACAGTAAATTTAACAGCAATATTGATTTTCTTTCCATTTAGATTAAATATATACTTAATTTAGAAGTACCATATATTATCACTTATTTCTAATAATACTGCAAATTATTCATTAGATGTAAACAATTGTCAAAGTGGCCTAGAACAGATGCAGCAGCAGCGTCAATGCAACACAATGCAATTTCATGTGTTGAGTATGAATGATACATTACTCACTAATTAACCATATCATAGATAATAATTATGAAGTTATAACCAATATTACATTTAATAAGCACATACTTCCATGCACGCCTGTATAATGCACACATACGAATTGATCACTTTGAACACCACACATTATTATCTGGCGCCAGTATGTGTGCATATGCGTTTTATGTGTCGATGTAATGTAGATATTAATAGAACTATCCATAGAAACTCTGCTGTCAATCTGGTTTTATATATATATATATATATATATATATATATATATATATATATATATATATATATATATATATTATTACTTCCAACTGTAAATAAAAAACTGCAATACTTGTATAGGTAAGATATACAGAGCTGTACTATAGGCTTCTCTTACTCTCGAGAGAATAACATTTTCATGCTGAAATTCAATGTTTGCTCAAGAAGTATGTGACATTACAAGGTAAAATTGATTATATTTATCTGGTTTTCTACATATTACTGACCTTCTATTGTGCAATTATCTCGAAGACATTAGTCTAAAATTGTAAACGGAATAAGTATGTAAACAGTTTAGAAATAATGACAACCAGGTTAGACAAGTCGCTAAATGTTCATTACGATGTAACAGAAAATATATAGCAACAACATGAACATCTAAACATCTAACATTAATTAATCAGTTAATTTATTCCTTTTATCCAAATTTAGTTTACCCATAACCCTTTACTATCAGGGTTGGGATAATCCTAATCAGTAATCGTAATCTATTGTAATCGATTACATGATTTCCAGTAATCGTGATTGCAATTGCCATTCGTAATCGAATACATTGTAAATGTAATCGTAATCAGCGATTACTTTCACGATTACACAAGATTTGCCATGTTATATCATGCAAGAGATATGGTTTTGTATGTAAGGAAAAAGCTAACAATAGAATTGATTTGCCCACTGACGAACTGCTATAATACTTATACATATGATGATTTGTCGATTTATTTTATCTATGAACATGACAAGAAAATGTGTTGAAACACTGGTTCAGATGTTGCCGCTATTTTAGTAGCCAATTAAATTAAGGCATGCTATATCTTAGACACCGAGAGGCTGTGCTGATCCCCTGAAACACAAGTAAGTAAAGCCCCCGATCAACATACGGGGTTACACACTTGGGCATTAGACATAGATCAAAGGTTGAGGTACGCATTTGGGAGGGGGCCTGGTTTTTGAAGAAAAATTTATTTTAAAGAATAGCAATAATTTAAGATTGTGAAAAGTGGTCCATTTACTGAGTTACAGAGGGACAATTCATTAGTACCTTTAGCTCAGCGTTTTTACCTGCTATGCAGTTTATCTTGTTATGTATATAGAAAAGCCCTTCAACTATGCTATATATTATACAAACTATCCATTCTATCTATAAATTAAATGTCGAGAGTGTGTCAGTAGGGCACGCAGGATGGAGAAGAATGTTCTTGCTTATCCAGATTTGGTGTACGAGTTTATCGACGAAACGACTGGTAAGGAAAACGAACCTGATTACTACGGAAAAACGGCTACCACTCACATTACCATACCAGTCCTTCCAGAGTTGACAAAACCAAACCGAGTCACAGTCAAACTTTAAATGTCAAGCATAAAAGCAGCACTTTCATTAATCATAGCCTGTCTATGTGTCCTCTATGTAAATAGAGGAATGATCTGTATCAATATCAATTCTTTATCAGGAAGTATATGGATGACATGCGAATGGTCATAACAGGCAAACATCTATATTTCTGCTGCTATGGCACCCAATACTTGCATCCGTAAGAGAAAGTGCATGATATGCCTCACGCTTCATCCTGCTGCAAGACACATTGATAAATTCTAGTTAGCAAAGCCACCGCAAAAAATACCTCACTTGAAATTGATATTGATTATCATAACGCACCCAAACCAAGACAATTCTAGTCATAAGGGCTACACAGTGAAAAGCAGTCAGCATACGGTAAACAAGAATGTGTGCACAACTTGTTTAAAAGAGTATGTGCTGCAACATACAATAAAGCCTATACGTATACATCAGAAGGAGGTGGCGGGTATATAGCGACATGCTGCTTCTGTTTTAATAGAAGTAGAGTATGTTTTATTACAAATAACCTCTACACATAACTGGAAGCATCTGAAACAGAGACCCGACTTCAATTAGAGACTAAGCATGGATGTAGCTGTATAGCCAGTATTGCTATGAACGTATTGATTATAAAATATAACATCCGTAGACAAACACCCGCGAGGAAATGTAAGACAACGCTCATCACATCCACGAGCCTAAAATGATACAGTTATGGCATCACCTACAATATTTGGGAAGTAAATTTCCTGAGTTTATACGCAAGCTATACGTTGAGATACTGATACGAAACAACTACCTTTCCGTCAACATTGGTACCAATATATGGTATTACTATGAATAGACACGGTCAGTTTGCCACATATATCCACCATGGCTGTACAGTACCAGGTCCCCATCACTCATTAAAACCAAGAAGTTTGTGGCCTAGCAAACGAACCTTATTAAACAATTCATAACTCCTGCTCGACATATCACAAATATTTTAGAAGGATTTCAATAACATAAAGGAAGCTAGTTTCCAGATGAATGTAACTTTTTCGTGAATACCACAAATTTATGGAATTGACTATATCTAACGTAGTCTTTAATAATGGAGAATAGACGTTGGTGTTTCCTTAAAGCAAAGGAAAACCCGTCTAACACCAAATTAAAGGCACTGAAACGAGCACTATGGCAACAGAAGAAGATGACAAAATATATATAATACTATATATAAGTCTAGAAGGTGTTCATGTAGAGGTTACTGGATAGTGACTATGCTTAACTTGTCAGATCAAATGGTGACACCATCTGCACACTTTGGTTGCCTACCTCAGTATTGCGTGGAGAAACCGAATTAACCGAATAAAATACACGTTGTTTTTATTGTCCGTGTTAATAGTCCAGGTTCATTTTTTGGATTTTAAATTTGATTGTACCAAGAATACAATTTTGTACTTAATTATTGTATATGATCAACACATGCAATATATTTCATGCCAACATATACCGTATGTAGTGTGCCTCTGGGCTTTAAAACAACAGCTGGTCTGTATCCCTGGTAGGAAAAACGACAATTTGTGCAATAAATATGAGTTTCAAGCAGTTTCTTGAACATTGATTTCAAAACTGAATATGGCATTGGATTCCCCATATATGAAAACCTACAATAGCACATTTCATTAAAGTTTCTATCTTGCTTGGTTAAAATGATATGTATGTAATTACATTTTATCCCGGTTGTGGAAGGCCATTTTGGATTTCTCAATTTCAATTTTGAGGCATTATTGGTCTTTGGTTAGCTGAGTATGTAGCAGAGTTGTGTCCAGCACCCATCACCACCCCTAAAAAGCTTGTATGCGCTAAATTAACACTATTTGCCTGCAGCACTTTAAAATGTAAATTTTAGCAAATTCTGCCTAGCCTACTAAATTTATTATGTTTGGCATAAATATCATTAAACCCGTTTGCACACTACCGAACACATGACGCAATAATTGTTTCCTTTACATCCAATGACACCTTAAATAATACCAATAATGGGATGGTCCGATTTCACAGTTGATAGAGCATTGCGCGCTAATTATAGGTTTGTGAGTTTCAATAATGCAGCTCACACATTATTTATTGATTATTTTCCATGCTTCATTAGACAATCTCACCTAGTCACATGGTATTTAATGTATTGGCCTGTACAGTGAAATATAGTTATAAATATAGTTGGCGAGGTAATTCATATAAGCATTGTCATAACCATCTTTTTCTGACTTAGGTGACTCATATTTTAAAATTTCCAACACGGTGAGTTAGGCAATGATGAGTCACTATATCTTTGTTTTTTGCCACCGAAATGTATATAGTCCGTGGGCCTGATAGCCTCCCAGCAGGCTCCCCCCCCCCCAAGAGCCTATTAAACCTATTTTATTTTGTTCCAGGGACGTCTCCCAATATGAAAAGAGGATGCCACCATCACCAAATGGGGATGTAGTACCAGTGTGAGGTCATTTTCAAAATGGTGTCAGTGAAATTAGCGAAATTGAGTTTTCGCCTATAACTCGGTCCTTTTTTTTGAAGATGAAGAATACAGTGATGACACTGAAAAATCGCTATGACTTTTGGTTAACTCTGAATTCAAAATTGCTGTCATTGAAACCAGCGAAAATCACATTTTCTACCATATTTTGACTTTCAGGATATATATATAATAGTTCTTGGGTTTTAAGCCTTCATTGTGATATATGTGATTTAGCCTAGTGTTATTTGATACCCGTCTTGTATTTTACTTTTCTTTTGTAACCATTCATCCTTCTTGTGACAATCATATCCTGTAGGTCCATGACGCGTTCCATTGCCAGTATACAGAGCAAACTTTTTTTTAAATTCTAGTATGCATTCTTGTGCTCTGTAAAGTGGTGGAGGTGCATTTGACTCTGTTTGGTGTTAATGCGCTGTCACTATTATCACTGTCACTATCTGTGCAAGGTGGAGCACATTCAGCCTATAACAAAAAGTCAACAAAAGGCTGCTACATTCGGATATGGTTGTCCATACCTGGAAGGTTGTCCTATTTACAGATAATCAAATCCGTTGATAGCCGCAGCATACACGAAGGGATTTCTGACTTTATGTAAAAAAGCAGCTGCACTTCTGGGTAATTGCTGGGTCCACAAATTCCATGTGTGGAATCCATACAGACGATCTTCGTTTCTTAAAATCACAATGTTTAATCTGTTGGGAAGTGAGCAAACGTTGGAATATCAAAAGTATTATGTGATTAATTAATGTTGCTGAAATTTAGGTTAGAGAACCCTGGCTGTCGCCTATTGGGCACAGCCGCGATAATTATGAACTTTGCTGACAATTTACATCCAAACTATTGGTAGAGATTGCAATTACAATTGTAAAATAACGCCTTTATTAGTTTTACGTTTGCACAGATCTAACAAGAGTTGCTCCAACAGCAATTACCTTTAATCTAGGTATATTGATATCGCATAACAATTACATAACATTGCACATATCACGGCCGACTAGCCAAGACATCGTCAGCACAAAACGTGATACACACCATGGCAGGCATAACTGGGCAAAAGCTATCATTGGTCAATTTGTTGGCGATGTTCGGCCAATGACAATCAAGGCTCAATCATGCTAATAAATCATCAATCAAATTATCGGAACTGGTGGTTGCTTGACACGTAATATTGTTGCCAAGGGACCCTGACACTATGGTGTCTGGATGCGTCGGGCAGGTGACGGCTCTAGACAGATAAGTTTGAATGGGACTTGCAACGGGACTCTGGAAAGGTGGCATTTAATGGCAGGTGGCGCTTCCAAGACAGTTGGCGTTAAGAGCAGGTTTGAAAATATATATATATATATATATATAAAATATATATATATATATATATATATATATATATATATATATATATATATATATATATATATATATTTTGAATTAACACAGAACCAAATAATTGTATAGTTTATTGAGAAAATGTCTGCTTTAATAGTGGATGTAATTTCATCAACAATTAGCATGTCGCTTGACTCCACTCTCATTCACAATTTCTTAAAAAAAAAAAAAAAAGGGGGGGGGGAAATAACGAAACCAATAGTGAGGCCATTTTTTCATTTATTGTACCCACTTTTAGAGGTTTTTAAATTAATGTATTATCAGATTTGAAAAACCAACTAATAAAAAAAGATTTAGTCAGTCCTTTTCATTTAACCAGCTTTTAGATGCGTATTTTACATTAAGTGTACTTTTATTTTCCGATAACCAACTAGCAGGCTAAATATTAAGACTTAGACATTACCTGTTTATTTTCAACCACTTTATCAAAATTTATTTTAGTTCGGTAAACAATGATTGTGTACAGATAGAACACTTTGCTGGAGGTTTCGAAGTGAATAACTGAAAAGATATTTATCGATGAAGGTAATATTAAACACATCATAATGATATTGCTAACAACGTGTTCTGAAGTTAGAGGAGTTGTATTTGAATTATTGAGCACTCAGGCATTAATGATGTTAACACACACACACACACACACACGCACACCTAACCACCCACCAACCCACATACGCGCACGCACACACGCACATACATACATACATACATGCATACGTACATACGTACATAAAGTACATACATACACATACAAACAAACGCACTGATACACACGCATACACACACTCACACACACATACACACACATACGTGCATACATACACACACACGCACACTCACACACACACACACACACTTGATGGCACAGACAACCATATCCTCCCATATTGATAAACAAACATATAATTGTCGCTCGGTTACCTTTCGAACTATAGTCTGTGATTCAAAAGAATCATCGTAATTATGCATGAAATACGATAGCTATATACGATTACACACTTTTAATTGAACGATGTTGTATGGTGTAAGATTTAAATTTATGATAATTGCGTTGACTAGGATATTAAACAATAATTGTTCATAATGTACGGCTGCGACAGGCTGATGAGTAGCCCTAATATATATATATATATATATATATATATATATGTACGTACGTATGTATAGATGAGCGGGATTTCTTTGTTGTGGAATGTTTATGTTCAAGTATCAAGTATATATATATGTATATGTATATATCAATGGGGGCCTAACTTACTGCAATAACTTGTTGATAAGTTCATTATTCATTAATATATTCATTTACTGAATTTCTGATGAAATAGACAGAAAATATTTTAACATAGGTTTAGGTAAAAACGCTACATTTCTGCTCTGTCTGCAAATAATCAATACACAAATGTTAGTACTAATAATTTTAATAGTAGTCATTCAAGGGTAACCTTGATGGGTCTTCGAAAATAGCTATCAATACGGACAGATTATAAATAGTCAAAATTTAGATTATCAGGAGGTTTGAATTTATTTTGTCAAATAATGTTAACGTTTAGGACCATCTGGGACAAAACTAAGATAGGACTTCTTTGGGAACTGTGTGATATAAGTATGTGAAAGAAAGACAAACATATATTTCTTACAGACGTAGAAATCTTTACCATTATGAAACAACACAGTAGAAAAATGGAGAGATACTGATTAAGTATAGTTGATATATTTCGTATTATGAAATAATTCGAATTACGCTTGACTCGATTTAGGCAACTGTTGTTATATACTAGTTTTTCTAACATTTAAACTCTGGTTTGAGTTTATCTAAAATTTCAAAACCTATTTCAAAAGTGTTATAATATAACAGTTTATTGATAACACCATCCCATTGTTTAACTAAATTTTACCTTAGATGCTTCAAATCCAAATATTACGCTTTGGTGGGATTTCAGTACTTATTTTCGGGTGCACGTATTTGAACAGCTATTATATAGCTAATAAATACATCTAACTCGATGATGGAAAGGTAAGGTTTAAATATGAACATCACATTCTGGGGGTTTTTCCTCCATAAAGTTTTAGACAAACTGAAAATGTATTATTTCATATATTATTAGTTCGCAACAATGATGTTTGTTTACATTTGGAATAATGTAATAAATATTTCACCAATAAAACACGATTTCTTAAAACATTTATTATGAAAATAAGGTAGGTTCTTTAATAGTCAATAAACAATTGTTAACGTCACCCGCAGTAGTTTCTAGCTCGAGGCTGTCGTGTCTACCTGAAAGGCCACTCATACATTAACACGTTTGTATGGGTTAAGCTATAAGTACAGCTTTCTCACCTACAGGTTACAAACGCATAAATATATAATACATGGTTGAAACAATTATCTTCATACAAACCCAAGAATGGGGGGAGAGATAGAGAGAGAGAGATCAACGCACCATAATGAAGGCTATAACGTACCTATATATGGTGTGAATATGTGCGTATATGTGAGTAACATGTCTTAGTGGTATAGATATTAAAGTAACACTGCGTAATATCTCAACTGTCATTGTATACATCTGCATGTACGTGTGTGTATTTGAGTGTATCTATGTGTGTATATTTCCTAACGGAGTTTAGACTGTGACAGGACTACCAATGACGAAGTATATTACAAAACGTACTATATATATATATATATATATATATATATATATATATATATAATTGAAAATTGCAATTTAAACACATCTTAATAATGTTATATGTAATAATATTTTCACGAATAGAAAGAGTCAAACACACTCTCTTTTCCAGGGAAATACAAATACACATACACACACACAAACACACACACACACACATACACACATATGTGTTGCATAACCCTAAGTTAATAAACGTTAAATACCTAGATAGAGAATATTGCATTGTTGACATATTCGTGCAGATGTTTGTAGTTATCTTTAAGCAGTTTATATCAACTGCTTGATGGACACCTGTGCATGCCGTGTTTCGCTCCAGAAATAAGGTTATTATTTAAGTGTTATAGGGTGTTGCTGGAGGACGGTCATCATCATTGGCCAAGCAACACCCTGGAACATATACTATGCTTAGTAATGCCACTTTATATGTAAATATGAAATTATACCTGTATATGGTGTTAATCCTTATTGATTGATTGATTGACTTGGTATCGACTTATCCAAATGGAAACTATTGTTCTGGTAAAGTAGCGCAATATTAC
The DNA here is from genome assembly GCA_025642065.1 of Paralvinella palmiformis. Lineage (NCBI taxonomy): Eukaryota > Metazoa > Annelida > Polychaeta > Terebellida > Alvinellidae > Paralvinella > Paralvinella palmiformis. The sequence continues at coordinate 533,342 of JAODUP010000182.1, forward strand.
AGTAATATCCACACATACACATACATGCATGCACACACACACACACACACACACACACACATACTGAGAGAAAGAAAGAAAGAGATAGGGGGTGAAGTGGGAGAGGAGAGAATGGGAGGGAGAAAGAAAGAAATATAGAGAGGTGGGGAGGGAGGGAGGGAAGGAGGAGGATGGGTAGATGGACGGATGAATGGATGAATGGATGGATGGACATACACCCAAACAAACAACCACATACTCACATAGACACACTTATTATCTCTCTATCTAGCGCTTTCATCCTATCTATATTCATATTTATATATCTATGTATATATCTATCCATTTGTCTAACTACCAATACATTCATTTATCTAACTGACTTTCCATCTATCTCTCTATCTTTCCATCTGTCTGTCTTTTACCTAATGTTCAGGTTATATATTAGTTGAAAATATTATTAATAATTAGAAACCACAAAGAAGTGGCACATTAAAATGACTTTCGAGACATATATCAGTTGCCTTCTATGACAATAAGGGCATCAGCTATAATTCCGGCAAAGCCAAACCTAGTATTGCCTTGATCACATACTATTTTAATAGTCACCTTGACGAATGTCGTCCATACCGGATTTATTTTTAGGACATCCTTTGCCCCACTCCCGGTATTGCATTTCAGGTCAAAGAACTGTGAATAAAAAATAAACTAAATTAAGCCATTTACAAAGCCATGTCATGTTGTTATCAATTGGCAAAATGCATCTAGAATTAAACTAACCAACTGTTCAGAGTCATCGCTGAACATTAAAATCACTCCTCGAGGGCCTGTAGATACGCCACGTCGATGTATTAAATCTATTTGAAAGATAAGCTTTTCGGCATTAAAATTCACTTGGATCCAAATATCATTTCCTCCTCCATTTGTAGCACTTAGCCATTGAGTATTCATATTATCATCAATAGCTTTAATACAATAATATAAGATATATGCAGAACTGGAAGTACAGGTTGAACCAGCACTCGTTAGTGCAACATTTCCATACTGCAATTTGGTGTCTGGAATGGACGTAAATGACCATACAAAGTATACTTGACTTTTTGTAATGTTTGCTTAAATATAAATAATTCACAATATAGTATATTTGGAAGAAGATTGCTTGAATATTGGCTTACTTATAAAAACACACGTTATTCAAATTTTGAATATACATCGACAATTACCTGATGATTTCTTCACGAAAAGCTTAGAATTCTTTTCTTGTACAGCAAGCCTGAATGCATAGTTATCTGATGGAATCTCTCTGTACGTGAGTGGAAAATATTACTATTTAGTGATAATGATATGCTTTAAACTGTATATCACGCAAAGTTTCATGTGTGAAAAGAATTTCAAAATTCTCCTAGATGAAATATCAACGTTAAAAACATCGAAAACGTTAAATAATTACATGCATCTAATATCATGGGTGATGTGTAATAAGTAGTTGTGGTGATGACACAGATAAATAAGCAATATTTTCAACGTTCTAGGAGAAATTGCCCGATATGTACTAGAACAGATAAGAAAGAAATACTTGAATTATCAGACAAGTTACTTATTTTTATAATATTTCACATCATAATTACTTTTCGTCTCTAGTATTTAATAAGATATCAACATATTGTAACCTGTAGTACT
>JAODUP010000182.1:537500-711435 GCA_025642065.1 Paralvinella palmiformis
ATTTGCAATAACAAGTAGCATAACTTCACATTTTACTCTTCAGCCTTTTTCCACTTGTGGGCCTAATCGTTGTCGAGTATTATACTCGTAAATTACAGCATTTGTAGAGAAAATCGTGAACCGTAGGGTTGATAGTGTATAATGTACGTAGAAGTGCATCAGTTTGCACAACTGTAATTTATAAATACCTTGGTATCTTGTTTGCTTAAAAAACCTCTGGAGCCTTTCATGAACTTTTTTTTCTAGTATTTTTTTATAATGAAGGTAATAAGGACATTGGCCTGTAATAAAATCGGGTTTTGTCTTTAGAATTGTGTATTAATATCACCTTCGCAATCTTCATGCTCCTGGATACGTCACCTGTTTGTAATGATTTGTTTATTATTATACATATAGGAATACATATCGATTACGTCAGAGTTTTGAGGAGTTTCGAACTTACACCATTATGACTAATGCTATTCTTGGGTTTAAGGGACATTATGATAAAGGTTATTTCAATGGGATCGGTTAGTGACATAAAGAATGATTGGTTACTAATGAGAAGTTTTATGTAATGATCATACGAATTTTCAGGAGGGGGGATGTCTTTGGCATATTTTGATTCAATTTCAGAGAAATACTTACAGAACATATTCGAAATAGTTTCAGGATCACTGATGACGTCATTTCCACTTCTAAACACTTGTGAGATATTGCTCTTATCGTTTTGTTTTAAACAATTATTTCCTTCAGTTTCTTCCACGTTCTTCTCGGGTCATTTTTAAAATGAGCTAATTCAGTGGCATAATATTTTTTATGAAGCTTTTTTAATTTGTTATATAAATTTCGATATTTAATTAAATTAATATATCCTTTGCCATCTTTGGGTTGACTTTTTCTAAACATTTTCAGTCATTGATGATTTTAGTAGGGACGGGGTCATTCAGTGTTCTCTAATAATATTCTATATGGGATTCTCAGAGTTTTATTCGGGGAAAATCGATCCAAGGCATAATTAAATTTGCATCATCAACGTTCTCAACATCAAGAGAGGCCCAGTTATGATGGTCTGATATATCTACAGTCAGAATACCAGATGATATATTTTTATTTGGGTTAATTATTGTGTATATATTATCAATAAGAGTCGATGTAGGATGGCAGATTCTGTTGGCTTTGGTAATGGTGGGAATGAAATAATTTGTTAGGAAGAGATTCAACAGATCTCTAGTGCTTCCGTGACGCTCAATGTCCATGTAATTGAAGTTCTGATAGGTTCCTATTATAACATCCCCGTCGAAAGTTGACAATTTGCGCAGAATGGTTTCATATCTATTGATAGAGAGTTGTTCATTGGTATTGGGAACTCTATACATCTCTCCCATGACAAGTTTGTGCATGCCATGAGTAATTTCAGCAAATATCGTCTCAAATTCGAAGATATGATTTACTGTGAGATCAATACGTATAGAAATTGAAAATTAATACAAATGTATACAGCAACCCCCCTCCCCCTCTCTGCCACTATTGCTATTGTTACAGATAAATTGATATCCTGGAAGCTGGTACTTGTGAAAATTCAATTCTTTCAAAAACGTTGACATACCAACATCTCTCATATTTGACACGAGAGATCTGAGTCGATCATATTTTCTAGGCAAACTCCGTATATTTACATGAATCATTATATATTGACAACCTCGGCGAGACACAAACAAATCTAGCCATGTCTTCAATATGATAATATTCACAATTTTGATGGAGTTTCATGAGATAATCGTTATAATTATCATCGTCATCATCATCGTCATCTCTTACATAATTCATTAGGTACTCATCAAATTCGAAATTCACAGATACATGTAATTGTCATAACGGATGATTTTTAAACAAGTTGTGGGGTGGAGTAGACTCATATATATACAGATGCATAGATTTCAACATTTAAATTGAACGTCTTGTATGGATATGTATAGATTATATAAAAACATGAAAACAAATAAACATATATAAGATAAAACACGTGCAATATATGTAATAGGTGTACAAACATGGTGTGAGATGCACATGACAACTCATTCTAATGCTTCATTCGTGGTCTGGATTTGCCAAATTATAGTGCCATTTACTCTTAAATTTAATAACGCTATGATGTTGTTATAATGGTATTGCAATAGTAAGAGACTAACATCATAACGGTACAACAGTATCATAAAGGTATGGTAATAATATCATAATGCCTTCAAACTATCATAGTGCATAGTATTTTTGCTCTCAGAGCTCTAACCCGCAATAAACCCCGCTGTAGCAGACCATGCGCCATGTCGGACAATAACCCGCAGCTCCGGCGTTTATTCCCCATAGAATCGTCGGCCTGGGGTTCTACTGGGAACAAACCCAAACCCGCGGGTACTATCCTATGCATAACGGTACTACGCCGGTAATACGGTGGAATTTCTTCAATAAATCACTTATGGGTTTCGAACGTTATGAGCATACAAACAATCTTTGTTAATATGCGTCAATCGTTTCCACCCAATGTGTGAATATCCAGAGTTGCATGTACGCGTTGCTATACACACAGCATTCACAATTTCGTACTCCCTCATCACTTTCAGTAACTCACGACCGGTCCCCAAGTCTCTATCCGAATCAAAGTTTTCTTATATTTCTCCCCGATGTTCCAGCCTATAAGCATAAATGATATGTGTAGCCCTGCCCATGTCTGGTTTGTTGTACATGAGGTACTGACGCACATCAGTGACTGCTTTGATGTCAGAAACATTAGCGCAGTATCCACAAAAATGCTATCGCTATTCTTTTTATCCTTACTTTCAGTGATTTGACAGGGTGGCTGATCAGCTAAGGGGCGTTCTGGTAGATGAGGCTTCATATATTGTGTCTGGAGCTTGGTTTTAAAAAGCGTTTGTCTTGTATCAATACAGCCTTGTTACGCACATCACCTTTGAGAGCCTTGTCATCTATAGCACAATGAAAAGAACAAAGTATTCAAGATAAATCAAAGTTCTGTTCTCAGTTGTGTGATTAAAGTACTACATATAGGGAAGAGGTGGGGAGGTTCGACCAGGCGTGGAAAATCAACCACAATATTAAAACCCTATTCTTTAAATTGACACAAATAGAAATTGAAAGAAATATATTAAATTACGAGATATTAAATGAAAAAACAAATACGTCAAAACATTCTAAATGAATGCCAATCAGAATTGTGTTCCTTAGTTACTTATACAATAATGTGGAAGAGTTTAATTATTTAAACTGTTATATATACACTAGACTTGGTATCATTATATATTTATAGTATACATATCGTTTTATAAAATTAACTTTTTCTATGTATCCAAATTATTTTAGTATACCACGACATGTTTGACAAATCTTTGTTGTAGCATTTTCAGAGGCTAAAGGATGAGTTGTAATTATACTTTTAACATGCTCTATAACAAAATAATCTTTCAAAAATTATATATCTTTGGTTCGTTTCAATAAAGATATCCGATTTTTTCCAAGTTTGTTGACAAGATAAACAATAGTCCTGTTATTTGACGTGGATGATAATTATACAAATACAAAATTAATTTTTAATAAATTGTCTAAATTTAGCACTCAGAATTAATATAATGCAGGGATATGGGATCAAGTATTTTTCCATTATTGGGTAGGTAAGAGCATCTAATGTCAAATAATGTATCTAATCTCAGACCTAGGGCTAGAGCTTGATATTTAGCAGAAGGCTTTACTTTGAGTTTGACTTGTAATGTTTGTCATAATATACTTGTAAATATTTTGTTATATAATTAATACTAGAGATATTTATTATGTGATTGTATTTATTGCTTATTAGCAGCTATTCGTATGTACCCTGTGGATGTAGTACGTTGGGTTTAGTTTAGAAGAGCCACCATCTGTATGTTAGACATATGTTAGACAGTCAGATACATTATGCTGAATATTTTTCATGGAACAGTGAGATGAAATGTTTCGGATGTGGCTAATATTTTATAAAGATAGAGGTGATAAATAGAAGACAATTGTTTGATAAACGTAAGAAATAAATAGTGAAGAATACCTAGTATTTGTATCAGTACAATAGCTAACTGATCAGTTTGGATATTTGAATCTTAGCTTATGTAATATATTACAACATCTGATATAAAGTGAAAGATTGAACAGTCTTGTGATTATTAAAGTGAATGTAACATGTAACGAATATTCAAGTCATAAGCCTTTAACTTAAATACAAAACAGCTTTAATATCTCAGGCAAGTGTTGGTTCACTAACAAGAAAATAATAAAATATTAATTACAACACGGTTGTCAAAACTCCCACTAAATAGCACACAAATAGATCAAGAGATTGTTCACCAATAAACACATCGACTAGGCAATATTCAAGCATATGGCTATGTTGCCTAGTTTGTGCTGAGCACGACCATGGCGTAGGTCTTTGTGATCAAATATGGCTTAAATTCAAAGTTACTTCTGACATGAGCTTTTGGTGCACGCCGAAGATTGTCGTTTACACTAGTTTACATGTATTTAGAGAAGGGCAGAAAAATCCCTTTTTAATGAATCAACACAGCTTTAGTATCTGCCACTACATGCCAGTCATCGTATAATATTTTTACACTAATTTCCTTTGCGTATCGCTGACCTGACCAAGACTGACCTAGTTTCCAGATATCTCGATTACTTATTTCAAATGTGATTTATAAAAAACATATTATATTTAATCAATAGTTATTTTATTTCAATGTGTTCCATAATATGGTTAATTATTCATAAGACCAGCAAAACTACCTCTATTGTTGGCCTCGCTTTCTTCATTAATGAAAGTTTTACTTCTTAAAATTGTTTGAACGATATATGAACAACTGGCTCGATCATCATTATTATCTATGCTTCTTACTGAGGAATATATTTAATCCATTTCCATACTGATTTTTTGTAAAGTAAAGTAAAATATAAAAAAGTTATCTCATTCCGTATATAGATAATACATGTCTCAGCTGAGTTATAATTATTATCACAATAGTGATGCCATAACTGTGAAGTGAACAAGTAAATCATTCACATAATCGGCTTGCCTTTATCTTGCTTGATATTGTGACCCATTTAATATAAATGAAGATAGCCATTAACAGATAATATGTAGGCAGATTTACTATTCGGCATATCATTAATTTTCAATTACATAATCAGATTACAGTGTAATTGAAAAGTAAAATAACACCGAATCATAGTTACATTACAATTCAGGAAAAGAAATATGGTAAATCCAAATCTCCCAGTATTTATTATTATTATTATTATTATTGTTTATTATTATTATTACTATTATTAGTGTTTAGTTCCAATTAACGGGTACTCTAGTTTCAGAGAGTGGACAGATCTATTGATTACACTGATCCTTTCATGAATAAAACGTGTTTACGCTACAGTTGGTGATTGTTTAAAATAGAAGAATGAACATGTTATGACAACAGCATTGTCTACCACCTTGGCATTCGAGAAAGGAATCTGTTACACATGAATGCAACGCTTATATGGTACACAAACATATCGGACTCATGCAGACGGCCACCTGACATTTATTAGTCTAACATAGTGCAAGTACAAACGTTCTAAGAAGCAATGTAAAAGTTGTAGGGCGATCGGTAGCCTCAGATATTTTCTCATTTTAATCAGATATATAGTAATGCCACATTCGAAGATTGTTTTCGAAACTTTTAATAATGAAACGTTGATAATTCATTTTAACATTCTGCGTCGTGAAGAGATGACATAAGTATAAATACATCCGAGAAAAACAAACCTTTAAACACGATACACAGGAATAGGCAATACATATTGGTAAATGTTCACGATGATTTATGCTTATCAGTCTAATTTAAACCTGGTCGACGTGAGTCATAATAATTCTTGGAAATCAAATTATGAGATGACACCATGACCATGAGAATGTGTCACTTGCCACACCTGAAATGTCACACATACCAAACCTCTATACAGCTAACGCGTTGTACGGATCCTTTTGCAGCACAGTCAACCCATTGGTTTCCACCATGTAAAGTTACCTGCTCAAGAGTCTGTTAACCCACTAATATTTGTTTGGAGATCTACTAGATATTAAAAACCACCAAATATGTTGAATGTATAAGTATTGATATAGTTAACATTTCAACAGACGTCAGTTATAAATTTAAAAGAAAATTGATAAAGTATAACATATTATATGTATTCTTACTATAATATATATATAATATATATATATATATATATATATATATATATATATATATTGTTTATAAATTTTTGAGCATACAAAGAAAGAATTTAATGTAAAATTATCTATTTCTTAAACTACTATCATCAAATGGCTGTAATCAGACGACAAGTCTATGTTCACAAAATGAATGAACTCGCTATCATTTTAAAAAGACGTTTCTTGAATGAGAAGATTATATTAGCTACCTTTAAAGGATTGTTTTCTATCGTTTTACAGTTTTCAAATGTAATCACCGGAAAATTAATTTTATTACAGAAAACTCTGAATCTGATAAGATCATAGACGGAGACATGAGAGCGCCACAGTCATAATACATTATTTACAATAACATAACAGAAATAATCCAACTTACAGAATTTCTCAAAGTAAAGTAAACCAGAGTAAAGTAAAGTTATCTTATTCCGTATATAGATAAAATAAACGTAGCTTACAAGTGTCAGCTGAGTTGGAATAATGATCACGATTGTGATTCTATCAGGTGTAAATATCGCTAAAGTCAGAATGATTGTTGTCTTTGTTAGTGACAGATGTATCCTCTTACTTTTCTTTGTCTTATTACAATGATATTATATATTATCAACCAATTTATTACCTTGAAAAAGTACGTTATCCTCAGAATTATATGAATGTAACTTGTAATGAGAACAAAATAATATTAGAATACTTACTGGAGTTTACTTAATTTCAATTAAATAAAGCTCGAAAATATACGTATAGTCCTAGGAATTCCATAAAAATATTGTTCAAGTTGCGAGATATAATTGTATCCTTCTTTAAGCAATATATTACCCTTTACTTATTTATATTTGAAACGATATGTCACAGCTACCACAGAAAGAGTTTATTATGACACATAAAACAAAGGAACATGATGAAATAGCTAAATAGCAATATGTACATATTGAATATATCTCGTAATATGAAGTAGAAATGAAGTACACAATCTAATTTTTGTAATAAAACATTTTATGTGGATATACTATGATTAACCAAAGAAACGAATTTTGAACACATTTTGAACACAATATTAAGTTTCTCTATCATGATAATATCTGTTTCTCTTTTACATATTTTTTTGAAAAATCCATGATTTTGTACACATATTGATGAATACTGAGCTTAGATCTGACATTAAAAATAGATTCTATATGATAATAGCAGTAACACACTATAAATATGAAATATGAACTAAAAAGAGCAAAACAAAATAATTCCTATAACCGTTTCTATTAATTAACCAATATTGGCCGTATAAGTATTCATAATTTATTGACTTATTATATCTATAATTATTGCATAAATACATATAAATATCTGATGCAAATACAACAAAATATGAATAAAAAAACATTTTATACAGCGAGATATAGGTATTCAAATATAATTTCTTTATCACTAGCGACTGTTTCCAGCTCAAAACAATTAGCTATAAATGTGAATTACTAGTATCTCTTTCTAACAATATAAGTAGACTAGGAGATATATGTTATGCTCCAAGATATAAACCATAGCATTTTAAATGTTTATCTAATTGCTAAAGAAATAATAAACAACATTTATTCATTAATTGTATTGTCTTATTGATAATTTAGATAAGCACAAATTCCCATACAAACAGACAAACCTTTTTATCTTGATCATGCCTATCATTGATGACAGTCCACTCTAACAGATCACTTTACTTGTCTCATTGTGGCCTACGATATCCGTGTTCAAGAGCAAGAAGTGGATCCTCATTTAGTGTGTGAGAACCTATAGTTTGTTGCTGCATTTGAATCCTTCATTTTCCAATTACTGATTAATCGCAGTAACCAAAGAGCCAACAAGATAGAAGCAATAACACCAAGGTATTGATTGGTATGACAGTAGTTCATGCCGCCATCGAAATATAAAGGCAGCAATAGTATGGCATAAAACAAAATGCTCGTTTTTAATAATACTCGATATTATCATGTCGCTGCTCTGCAAAACGAAGCACATTAGAAATATTGTTCAAGAGAAGAAAAAAAACATGAAGTCTCTAAACCTGTTTAAATTAATCGGCTCTAAAGTGATCCACGTGTGTGAAGGTAATAACTAACAAATTATTAATAAAGGGATATAAAATAGGGTGTTTGAGTTGGAAGGTTGGAAGGATAGATAGATAGAAATATAGATCGATATGTATATAGGTAGATAGATATATAGGTAGATAGATAGATAGTTAAATACATAGATGGATAGAAAAATAGATAAATACGTAGTCTACCGCTACATCAACGTGCAACCTTTGACTTAAAACAACACGTGACTTTCTCGACACGCATTCATGGTCATTGGATTGATCTCATAACTCGATCTACACTTAACTATATCCACACACTAACTGCCACATACGGTTTATTCAATCGTTTTACTATCATAGTAGAAATACAATTTAAGCATAACTCAGTTGACTCTAAGTGTAATATTCTTTATATGTATGCTTACAACATCGATGTTCTCCCATTTAATGATGACATAGAAAAATCTGAATTTATCACCAATTCTAAAGCTGATTTATCACAATTATGTGAACAACACGACACTAGACTTCATACTTTACTTGACAAAGACGCACCTGTGAGACCAAAGCCCATCAATATTAAACCACCTGCACCATGGATGTCCCCTGATATTATTAATGCTAAAATGCGATATCAGAAAGAGTGCCATTTCTGCAATAGACTCATCAATAAAGCTAAATCTCACTTTTATAGGAACATGATCTCCAACAACTCTGACAATCTTCGTCAACTCTGGAACTGTATAAATAGGACTCTCCATAGAAAGGCTTCTGTTTCTCTCCCCGCTCATTATTCAACGAATTCACTCTGCAATTCTTTTTCTAAACACTTCAAGGATAAGATCACCCAAATTAATGCTTCTTTCCCAGGTTGTGCTTTTAGTTGTAATATTGACTTTCCAGTTGTACATCACAGTTCCACAGTGCTTAAACGTTACTTACTGAAATTTACAAACTGATTTTATCATCCCCTAATAAGTCCTGTGAACTTAATCCTATCCCTAGATTTCTGCTAAAATATTGTCTTCACACAGTAATTGTTCCAGTTACTAAGATAGTAAATTTATTACCAAGCTCCGTGGTGTTCCCTTCCCATTTTAAGCATTCCCATGTAAACCACCTTCTTAAGAAATCATCTTTATCAGTCAATGACCTAAACAGTTATAGACCTATTTCATATCTAAAGTATTAGAAAAGGGCGTATCCAGTCATTTGGACGTTCACCTAAACTATAATTACCTGTCTAACATTTTTCAATCAGCTTACAAATTTATCACTCTGCAGAAACTGCTCTACTCAAAGTTCACAACAACATATTACAAAAATGGACACATGAAAAGTCAAAGTACTAACACTATTAGATTTATCTGCAGGTTTTGACACGATTGATTACTTCCAGATCGCCTCCCTGATTGGTATGACATATTAAGCACACCAAACATTTGGATCCGCACATTCTTATTAATAAATAGGTTTCCATCAATAAAAATAAGAAACGATTTATCAAAGTCAGGGCCTTTGTTTGGCGGGAGTCGTAATACCACACCACTAAACTTTCTTATTCGCAGCCATACATTAGACCATCATTTATATGCAGATGACACCCTAGTATACATATCTTTATCTAAAGCAGACACTGATCTTTCCCTTAAATAGCTAGGTCACTGTCTCAGTAATACCTCTGACTGAATGGCAAACAATAGACTTAGATTGAATGACAACAACACAGATTTCAGAATTATAGGCACATCAATGGGTACATGGTAAATTTACTCGTTTCTTCCCTTCCATCAGACACTGTACGTAATCTTGGTGTTACACTTGGTGGCGATTTTAATTTTAGAAAGCATATTTTCTGACATATCACTCCTGATTCTATCATATTCGTGACCTTCACCGTATTCGGCGTTATATTTCTTTTTCAGTCGCCAAAATCATTGCTACAGCACACATTACTAGTAAGCTTGATTATTGCGACTCTTTTCTTTATAATATTGCATCTAAGGATATTGCAAAACTTTCCTCTGGTGTCTCCTCCACTCTACCTCAATCAAATAGAACTCTGGCTCTAACGTGGACTTGTATGAACAATACGTCGTCCTGTTTACAATATTACTTAACTAAGTTTATTTCGAGATGTCGCACATGTACTGTTTGAATTTGCTAATAAACATTTCTAAATTGCCACCCCTTCTGCTATCCACGCCTCACCAAATCCGTTGGAAGCCAAGACGTTCTTTATTTGACTAACTCAGGTACGTTTTCCGATGTCAACTAATCTTTTTCACCACATCATAATTGGTTTTGATATAACAATGCTCAGCCCGAACTAATGTCAACCAAAATGTAATACATTTCACTATATACATAGAATACAAGGGTAGGCTACCTACCTCACCAAGGACAACATCATCTGACGTACTAGATGCCACACCGAGTAACATTTTGATATATTTTCGTTGTACTAGCTCAATTTACTCCTTGTATTCACATCCGCACACTTCGGAACCGTATAACAAGACAGGAATGAAAAGTTTATGGAATAATTATAATCCACATGATTATCGACCATCAACAATTCCAGTCAAAATCTGAAGTTAAGTACACGAGTAGAATCATTGAGAAGCTTACATTTAGATTATATTCTATAATCTAAACATTAATGGTTTTTACAATGGTAACTTTCTTTTTGGGAAAATACCCATGGATAATGATTTATTGATTATCTTTATAATAGGATTATTCAGAACATCCTGATATTTTCTCATAAACCATTTAGGCGTAGTATCAACTGACCAAAGAGAATTGGAAGATATTTTCAGTAACGTGTCTGATATCCGTCTATATAAGAGCCTCAAGTGTATCCATCAAAGACATAACTCTTCTATTGATGGAATACATGGTGATAAGATGCTGGAAGGGAATCCATAATGTATATTTAATATCTTTTCTCCCAAACAAATTATTAAAGCAATAAGTTAATGATATTTTAGAGGACAGATTGATTTGTTTTGCAGCATGTTATTCACAACATCGAGAACAGTTCTTTAATTTCCCATGCACGCTTTGATGATTATTTTATTGATATATTTATTCAGCAAGCATTTACTCAATATTAATACCATAATACAGGTTTATTTTTCAAATACATATGTACATAGTTATTTGTATACCTGTGCTGTAATTAGTGATGGATGAGTGACGACAGAGGCCCTGTAGTTCAACAAGAGCGTGGAATGTGTCACAAAATACCTGGATAAATACACCACAGCTGTGATAATTATTAATAAGTACCTTCTTAAAATGATTGCTAAATGACTTCATTGTTTTTAGAGGTACACGTAATTTCTCTTGTGATCAAGTACCATATAACTGGACTCTTGTGACGTAGACTTTTGGATGTTATTGAAATTCGTCGTTGTACTACATGCGGATTTTGTCTATTTTGTGCTCCAGTTATGATTCTGATTGGATTTTTGGCTTGATGAACATTTTGTTCAAAGGTGTTTTATGTGTTGAACCCCATAGAGATATGCCATATTCAATATACGGTTATATTAGAGAATAATATAATGTAGTTAGATGGTTTGTGGTAAAATATTCTTTACTTTTCTCAAGGCATATAATAAACAGTTTAACTTATATTGAATATATTCCATTCAAACTGAGATTCAGTTTACAAGCCAAGGAATATTATAACATTCTTGTGTTCAAGAGTGCTGTTTCCTATTTCAATCTTCAGATGTTCATCTAATTGCGTAGGATTTGCATAACTTGTTTTCTCTATATTCAGAGACAGTTTGTTTGCTTGAAACCATTATGCTAATGGTTCAAGGTCAGAGTTAATTTTATAAATTAAATTTGGAATATTTTTATGTTAAATAAACCGTTGTGTCATCAGTAAATAGGATGGCTTTAGAAAAGTTGAGATGATTTAGAAGATCATTTGTATATATTATAAAGATTAGGGGGCCTAGGACAAAATCCTGTGCAACATCACATGGGGTGGTGTGAGTTGATGACTTAATATCTTTATTTTGTCATTCTAACTCATTTAATAACATTCTATGATCAATTGTGTCAAAGGCCTTGAAGAGGTCCAGAAATACACCAATACTGGTTTCTTTTTCATCAAAAGAAGTAATTGCTTGATCTGCAATTCATATATAGCATGAGTAGTCGAGTGCATTTGTATAAACCCATATTGGCTTTGGTAGAAAACTGATTGAGAGAGTAAGAAATTGTATAATCGTTTATAGAACATATTTGCAGATCGTTGGAAGTAGAGACATTGGCCTATAGTTATTTAATTGTTCTCTACCCATAGCTTAATAAATTGTTATAACATTTGCCGTTTTTAATAAATCAGCAACTGTGCCAGCACTAAGGGATTTGTTAATCAGTATGGGTAGTGGAAGACAAATTTCGTGCTTAATATCCTTAATTAGCGATGAAGTTATTTCATCATATCTTGAACCCTTTTTTGGTGTTTTAGTGAGTCTCTTAATCTTGAAATTTCATACGGATCTTTCGTGAAATTTCATGACAGGAAGTGATGGCTGTGTGTCTGAGTAATGGTATGCACCCATAAAGGCGGCATGCATTGCATGTTTCCTCGGGAGTTGAGGTGTGTGCTGGATTGAAACAGGTCTGAGTCTGGGATAATAATGTTGTACGTGACTCATAACTGCTTTGGGGGTTTTTCATATTATGTGACATTATGTGCGTTCTTTCTTGCGCATGCTGCCTGAGATTGGCTGATGTGATATAAAATGTCACCTAGTTCTTTGGTATCTGCATTCATTTGACAATCTCAATGTATCTTAAAATAACCTAACACCCACTGTTGGTAGCGAAAGAGTAAACAAATTCCGGAAATTCGTTGAGAAAATAGGCAGTTTTCAAAACTAAATTTATTGGAAAGAATATCCGGCTTGAGTCACATACTCAACACTTTTCTGGCCTGAAACATTGCCAGACAGCCAGCTCTCTGTAACGATGAGAGCATCAAGATACATATCATTATCAATATTAGATACTTTATCATATTTGTCACAGATCGACCAACATATTATGACACATTCTCCAGTCACATCTGTACTACTAGATGGTGTTATTGATAGAGTGATCAAATTAAGGTTAAGTCTTTTAATTATACTATAATTCATGATCTGTTTGTGCATGCATACATGCGTGCATGCATGCATGCGTGCGTGCGTGCGTGCGTGCGTGTCTGATAACAACAGCTACCGATCACAAATCGTAGCCAGTATTTTCGGTCAATAATCTCTTCCATTAATTACGACTGATACAGAACCAGCGACTGAAGATCTCGTCGGCGTGTCAACAATTTTCTATAATTATCACTCGTATTGATCACACAATGATCCAGGTCATCGGATGCCACCAACCTAAGGTCATCAGCTCCTACTGCTGTATCTGGGCTTCCTTACAGTCACGGCCCGTCATAAACACGGCCGGATAAGGACAAACAGCAGCTGTCCTTAATAGAACGGGAGTGGACAGAAATAGGCCACACGAAGGGGAACCTTAGAAGTCTCGATTGGTTGTCGTTGAGAAATGATAAGGATACAGGCTCAGACTAGTAGAGATAATGTTGGATGGCAGCACTGACTGATAATAAACAAAACTAGATAATTAAATTACTTAGGTAAAAATATGTCAAAGTATGTGATTAAGATGATGATGCTAATGATTACTTGTAGTAGTAGTAGTAGTTTAATATAATAATAATATTCATAAATATATTATAAATATTATTTTCATCATCAATAACAAGAACTAGAATAGCAATGGAGTATGTATGAATCATACCCAAAACACAACAACAACGACAACAACAACAACACGAATCTGTGTACGAGCGCGTGCGAGCGTACGCGCGTGTGTGTGTACGCGTGCACACCCTTGATCGGTTCAGCATTTGAATCACAATTGCTAACAATATAGTGATCATAGGATTATCATAAGCATAAACGACTGTCTTCACACTGATCTTTGTACCCAAAATAATGTCTAATGATATTTTTAAATCATAAATTTATTAATAACAATAAGAAGAATACTAACAATAACAACTACAGCGGGAAATCACATGTCATAACAGATGCGCTCGCTGACAATATTTACATACAATTCTCGTCATTAATTATAAAATATTGATTTCCTACGATCCAGGGTGCCATATCACAGGATGTCATCGTGCTATAAAACAACACACCTGCCATTAGACTGAACATTGTAAACATTGTATGGCTTGACTTTATATTAGAATGTAAACATATTTTCGGAGGAGACAATTTCGTATATAAAGAGCTGAATTTCCTTGTATGTATCACTATTTGTTGACGATGTGGCGTTGTGAGACAGTCGAACAGATCGATGCTCCGGAATTATGATTCGAATCCAGAATCTGCTGCCTGAAAACGGAAAGATGAAGTGATTCAGTCGATGTCCAGATGAATACCTAACTATTGCGCATCTTTCAGCTGGTATCATATCAGCTGATGTGGTCATCGTGAAGATGCTTATTAATAAGAGAAATATCAATTCGTTTATTTAAACAAACTGTAGTTGATACTTCGTAATGGGAGTATTATGTTTACATAATAACAATCATCATGTGAACACAATCGAATGAGGGTCTGTCCAAAAACAATAATGAGGTAAGTTAACATGATTGCAATTGTGTGCGCGTGTGCGTGTGTGCGTTTGTTTGTGTGTATGTGTGTAGTGTGTGTGTGTGTGTGTGTGTGTGTGTGTGTGTGTGTGTGTGTGTGTGTGTGTGTGTGTGTGTGTGTGTGTGTGTGTGTGTGTTTTAGCTGTGTATTATAAGGCACATGCACAGAGAATCTCGAACCGTGAATTCAAACTCTAGACGTTTCTTCAGGGGACTGAATCCAAAGTGGCGACTTTTCTTGCTGAGACATGTTGAATGTTTCACCAGTCCCTAAGCCGCCAAGCAAAATCAAAATACGAATCACCTACAGCCGTGGAGTTTGGGTGTAGAACACCCAAGTCAGATCACGGCAGTAGTGAGAATGTTTAGATTAATTATCTAGAGAGTGAGAGTGGGAGTTGGGAAGCGAGGAAGGAGTGGGGGAGGGAGATAGGAGAGAGGGAGGAGGAGTTTATATATTGGCTACATAAACTAGGTAATCCTGCAACCCCTCGCCACATATCCCAGGTAAGATCAGCCCAGAATGTAAACAGAACGATCGCTGATTGGCTAGCATAGATCCATGTGTAACGACCGAGTTATTATTAGCAGTTTTGTTACATGATTACCATTTCCGGGAGCTTCCGTAAAGACAATATCCCGAAAGGTCAATAGCTTATATTTAGGACGACCGTGATATAAACAAGTCGGCATGATTAGATCTTCACTTCGATGCTAATTTCCGCGAAATGGCGACTCTAACGAAATTGGACCACCGAATCAGTACTTTTATCCATCCAAGTGGATGATGTTTGTTGTATCCTCGATGGCATCATAGATAAATGGATTAGGATCGATCGTATTGGTTAGCCTGGATTCTAGTCACATCTGGGATATATATATATATATATATATATATATATATATATATATATATGATTGTATCGTCGATGTCCTTTATTGGCGAATGAAACATCCATTAAGCAACGACGATGATCGGGATTCGATCCCAAGGCGCTAAAAATGACAAATAACACAGAAAGAATTATAGCTGCCATTACACCACGTGGACGACCCAACACTCTCATTGTCTACTCGGTACTTATATCTACGTGCCTTTAGATGTCTACCCGCGAGAGTGGGGCAAGATGATTTTGTGACGTGTGCACCACGTATAAGTGAATCACTCGCAGCACGTTCAGAGTGGACACTACAATGTCCTGGGTCTTTTGTTTTCAGTCGTCCTGTTGTCGCCATTAGAGTACCTGACCAGTTGTGAGGCGCAGCTGCTTATAACAGCCAAATGGCCGGACGTGTTTGGCCGATCTCCTATGTGTTCCACTTCTTAACCTGGATAAAAACAGTTCACATTCTGTGCTATGGTCAAATGTAGTGCTTGTTTCCAAACATTGTTGGCCTCAATCGATTATTAAGCGGTTTTATTTGTTTGTTAAGAGGTTAAGAGTAATTTATAAAAGACCACTAGACACCTCCAGTCAGTATTTAATTGTGATAGCGCCAACGATTTGGCACGATTCAATTATTGGAAAATACCGAAAACGCACAGTTAAATCGGCTTCGTCTTTAAGTGATAATACTTACAGTAGACTATGATCATATTAGAACAAAGATGTCACCGATCTGACATTATATATATATATAACAGTTAATCTGTATAATCAGGTAACATGTATATTACCGGAAATGTTAAGGTAATCTGTATTAAATTTCAGTTATTTATACACATATACATATATTACCTAATTATACAGATTACCTGTAACATATTTATGAGTTAGTGGCTTGTTTAGACTCAGTGGTGATCAGTTCCAGGCTTCGAGTCCATAGGAAACACCCATAAACACAGTCATGAATCGGATTCGAACCTATAACCTGAAAGTTTGCAGCGGTGTGGTTTAACAACTGAGCTATCGAGATGCCCTCTCTGAATAAATATATATTAAACCTTAAAATGATAATTATGCCATTTTATTATTTGTTCCAGTTTTAGGTACATCTAAAGCAAAATGGTCAAACACGTTAGCAATTTACTGATAGGAAACGAATCATCTTTGGTTATTGTTTTTGTATGATTTCAGTGCTGTGATGACAATTTAAAGATGAGCAGTAAATGATGTCACTTTAATAGGTATATAGGTATATTATACAATACCATTCTGTTTTATCTGTCTACCTGTCAGTATGTCTCTCTATTCTGGGCATACCTATGTATGTAAATGTGTGCGATACTACCTCGCGCATGTGTGTATGCCGATGACCAATATTTAGGCAGAAATCCATAGTTTAGAATATCTCTGACAAGTAATTATAGGTGAGAGTGAGTGAGTGAGTGGGTGAGTGAGTGGGTGAGTGAGCCTGTGACTCTGGTCACAAGTGGAGCACATTCGGCCAGGGAGATACTCATTGAACGAACGTGTCAACAAGACGACGCCCTCTCCCATTTCGTAGCTTAACCACCAACTTCCTCCTCCCTTCCACATAAATATCTCACTGAATACCTGCCTCGGATATGACAATCTAAGTTGAGTTCACTTTCATCTGTTTATTGTTGTCTCATCATTACCGATTACACGATATCCGTGACTGATTAAGTCCTCATAAATGACCAATCAACTTGTTTTAATAATTCGGTACAAGGTCAATGACAAGAAGAGAAACGATTCTATACGAGCTGATATCACCCCGCTCCATTGTCCAAAAAACGATCTCGCTTTCATAACTGTGTCAACCTCGGCTCAGTATTCGTTGTTTGTTCGTCATATTCTCGTGATAACATTGGCCCGCGTCCAAGATGACCCAAAGCTGACCCCATCGACGAATATCTCGAGAAATCAGCCCGATCCTACACCCCCCCTCAAGCAATTCGATTTTGTCGTTCTCACATCAGAATACTTCGTGGCGCCAAAGGAGAGACACACATGAGCATATCATTGACCAACATTAAACAAGAAGAGCTATAATCAATATGCACGATTCGAACCAACTAATTCGTTCAAAAACGAAGACGATTCATCCCACAATTTGGGAGACTTTAATTCGTCATGATATCGGGGAGAACTTGTTATCGGTAAGATGTTACTTATTGGTTTGCTTGCCAACTTGGCTATTAAATGATATTTGTGAGAAGTAGGGTTCTGCATTATGTCTGATTCTCGGCATTACAAAATAAGCTGTATTATAGCAAGTCTCTACTGTATTTTGGTTCTTCTCGAATCGTCATATTTCACTAACTGTTTGAAATCTAACTTAAATCGGACTTCTCGCGTATTAAGTTGATTTCTTAATCTAGTATTTGGATGGTGCAAGTATTTCTATCATTTATATCTTGTTTTCTTTCAAGATAAAATATAGAAAATGATGTATAATTAATAAACATATTTCGTGTTCATTACCTATCATATATATATATATATATATATATATATATATATATATATATATATATATTATATACATCTTCACAGATTGCTCTGATGGCTTAATGGTTAGAGTACTGCGCTGTAAACTTCCAGGTTTTGTGTTCGAATCCGGCTCACACTGTATTTGTAGATTTCCTTCATTAGACAACCCCCCCCGCGTGTCATTTATCTCAGCCAAGGCTACACAACTCAAATAAAAAACAACAACATATTTCAAATCTTGTTTACTCGCAGAACGATTGTTTACACTGTAGTAAAGAATTATTGATATGTGTATATGAATGATTGAATGAGTGAGTGAATGAATCAGTGATTGAGTGAGTGAGTGAGTGAGTGAGCTATAATGGTAGGTCGACCCAAATTCATTCAGCGTCTCTTCCATTGACTGGCCTCATATAAGATTCTGGAGTTAATTTAAAATACTCTCGTTTTCTATATTATTTTTTGTCGGAAATCTATCAAAATGGCGACGTTCCGGTTGAGTTATCAGTGGAGCACTACTGTAGTACAATCAGTTGGAGCACTACTGTAGTATAATCAGTTGGGCACTCCATTTGTGTAAATCATCATAATCCGATCAAAAACCTCCTAAACGGTCAGTTATCAGTGGAGCATTACTGTAGTGTAATCAGTGGAGCACTACTGTAGTGTAATCAGTGGAGCACTACTGTAGTGTAATCAGTTGGGTACTATATTTGTGTAAATCATCATTATCCGATCAAAAACCTCCTAAACGGTCATTTATCAGTGGAGCACTACTGTAGTGTAATCAGTTGGGCACTACATTTGTGTAAATCATCATAATCCGATCAAAAACCTCCTAAACGGTCAGTTATCAGTGGAGCACTACTGTAGTGTAATCAGTGGAGCACTACTGTAGTGTAATCAGTGGAGCACTACTGTAGTGTAATCAGTTGGGTACTACATTTGTGTAAATCATCATTATCCGATCAAAACCCTCCTAAACGGTCAGTTATCAGTGGAGCACTACTGTAGTGTAATCAGTGGAGCACTACTGTAGTGTAATCAGTGGAGCACTACTGTAGTGTAATCAGTTGGGTACTCCATTTGTGTAAATCATCATAATCCGATCAAAAACCTCCTAAACGGTCAGGTATCAGTGGAGCACTACTGTAGTGTAATCAGTTGGGCACTACTGTAGTGTAATCAGTCATTTCATTATCTTACCCAGTGGTTCCTCAACAAAGTAGTCCGGCCAAAAGTAGCCGTAAAATATTAATCATCATCATCAACAACAACAAGAGAGCAGCCCTTGTATTGTTAGGTAGAACAAACAGTGGATAATTAGTCATTAATTAACACCTATGGCTATATGTTTCACATATAAATCGACCAATATCCCTACGCCGTAATGGAAGAAACGTTTGACAGAATTAAAGTCTCTTATGATGTATTAAAGCCAGCATCCCACAATTCACTACCTAATGGTATACAAGCGGTGGTCAGAACATATATAATGTTATCCATCTATTTGATAACGGTCAGAATCTCTGTTTTTGTTTTGTCCTCCAGTTGTAAGCCTCATCATAAGCCATTGCTTTATCACATGACTTCAGCGGCGATGGAACGCTCGCGCGCGACCTGGGACGGAAAAAGGCCGCCAAGAAGCATCTACGAGGTGTGGGACTTCATAGGAATACACCTCCGTCGGCTGAAGGACCGAGTTCACGAGAATACCGAACAATTCTACGGCAATGAAGACCGAATTCACTACCTCTGTAACGTCAACGAGGCTCTGAAGGTGGCGCTCGACAACGAGAAAGACCTGAATAGGATCGGCAATCTCTTCGAACTCGAACAATTGCTACGCCTCTCGCCGAGCGACTCCATTAGGTCGTATCTACTGCAGAAAGCCGTCGACGTCTTGAAACCGTACGCCGACAGGACGAAGATCGCTGCCGCGCAACTGCAGGAGGTGAAACAGTTGTTTCAGAATGACGTCTTACGTCCACTTGAGACGTACTGCTCGACGTACGTAAAACTGGGCATCACCGACGATCACTTCTACTCAGCGCTCCGGTCGAAAACGGCCAAGATCAGAGCAATTCTGAAACACTTCGACAAGGTGTCGAACAGTCTACGCCAAGATGGCGCCGCTTCCGGGGACCACTTCTGCGATTCGCACTTCTCCCAGGAGTTGTCGCTCCAGTTCAACTGCGACACGGTCGGCATGATACGCGTCGTTCCGGATCTGATTCAGAAACTCGAGATGGTGATAGCCACCGGCCAGGATTGGCTGCGCAGCGATAAGGTCTATGTGGAACAGATCCGGGAGGAGATCGAGACTGGACACCTGGTGCTCAAGGAGAGAGAGTCCGATTTTCAGAAGGCGAAGTTCGAGTACGATCGGCTCTTCTTGATGGTGAAACAGAAACAACTGGAACTCGACGAGATGGACGACGATCGGGACGTGATCCTGAAGGAACTGTCCCGACTGGAGGCTAAAAAGACCAAAGTCGAAATGGAAACGTTGGCCGTAGCGAAGACGCTGCATGGATGTCGGGATCAGATTCGCGACCTCTATTCGGCCACCGGGAGACACACTGCCCAAGCCGATGACGTCGATGGAGACAATCCGGATGATCGGACAATCAGCCAATCGCATTCCAGCTACAAGTCGCGACTCTGCAAGGATGCCAGTTCGTACGACGCCAAGTTGGACTATCTGCGTCGGAAGGGCAAGTATCTGGAGAAGAAGCTCGCTCATCGGCGAACCGTTCTCGCCGAACTGGACTCCGCTGAGGCCGAGCTCCAGAAGCTGGCGAAGAAGCTGAAAACGTCCGGCCGTCGGAAGGCGAAATGTCTGGAAGAAGTGACCAGCCAAAAGGCGCTACTCGAGATCCTGGAACAGACGCTCGGCAAACGTCTGAACTTGATGACAAATGACGTCACGGACGGATCTCAACAGAGAAGCTCGAAACCGCGACGAAGGAAAGCAAAACAGCGAAGGAAGAAGATCAGATCGAAGAGATCGGAAGGTGAGCTCGAACTAATTGCTCATTGATTACTAGAGTGACGCGTTCAATTTTGTCTTCTTAACGTTGTCGATTTATCGTGAAAGGCGTCTTCGTGACTGAACTAGTACCGCTGTTGGCCACAATCCTCTACGATCCGGGTTCGAATCTTAGCCGGCATATATTTGAAAGCGCGTTTCAACTTTCATTCAGGGTCATTGCCTTCGGAGAGTGGTTAGCCATGAGTTACCATGATTAATCTTACACAAATGTAATATAAAGTATACTATTATAAAATCAAAGAGTGCTATTATCTGTATGATTTAGTTTAGAGAAATTATAATCAATGTGTACGTATATAAAATGTGACTTTGTAGAATCTACAAAACAAATGTTACTTAACTAGGTATATATATAGAGAGAGAGGGGGGGAAGAGAGAGAGAGAGAGAGATAGAGAGAGAGAGATGGATTGATAGATGGATAGACGTCGATTCTGACGAATAGGTAGACAGATAGATATACAAACAGAGAGACATAAACACACAAACAGAGGGATAGATAGATATAATGTAACTGCAGATTGAATATATATATATATATATATATATATATATATATATATATATATATATATATATATATAAACAACAACAACAATAAGAACAACAATGATTACAGATTTCAGCCAAGCAACAATAATCTCTATATGTCCCCTTCTCCCGAATGTTTCAGAACTGAGCAGAGCGTTTCGGCTCGTCAAGAACAACATTGGTCACAACTGGAAGGACTTAGCCCGTACCCTGCCATACCACGACGAGAAGGAACTGTCTGAAATCGACATCGAAATCAAAGCGATCGAGTACGAGAACCAGGGACAGCTGAAGGAGCAGGCCTACCAGTCTCTGGTGCGATGGTATAATCGGGCCGGAAAGAGGGCCTCCGTTGAGCTACTAAGTGAGGCATTGAGGGATATTAGACAGAACCGACTTGCTGATACCATCGAGAAGGAGGTCGTGGGGAAGACACCAGATTACTCGGAGACAGAGGTCACCCAATGACGGATCGTATTCCGTTCTTGTGGATTTCAGGATTTCAGTTCACTCTTCAAGGCGTTGTCATGGGTCTAGCAGTAGCATGTTGGACCACAGATCACTACCACCCGTGTTCGAACCCATATATATATATATATATATATATATATATATATATATATGGGAGTTCTGATGTTCATTTGTAGGCACAACATCAGATAAACTGTTTATTGTGATGTGTCCGGATTTGGCTTTGCGAATGAATACACCCAGTATTAGGGGAAAACACGGGGTATGTAAGGACAGCTAATAGGCCTACTACAATCAGCATAGTCTATGGATCAATATTCTGGTTATAATCTGCTGATCTCGATGCTGCGTTATCAAATTTATATATGTTAGTGAGGTCTGCAAAGCATGTGACAAGTTGGTAGTGACGTGGAGCTGATCCCTGGCGAATGAATACTCGTTAAACTGTATTGCATTATGATAAGACAAACTGTACTTAAGTGAGTGAAATATGAAACTACGTGTATTTTGATGGACCATATTTATAAACCTGTTTGTGTGCACGGGCGTGTGTGTGTGTGTGCGTGCGTGTGTGCGTGTGTGTGTGCGTGCGTATTTGTGTGTGTGTGTGTGTCCGTGTGGGCCCGTGTGTGTGTGTAAACATGATATATGTAACACACAGTGCCACTCTTTATTGTGCCATAATCATGAGCATGAGGTAGTGTTTGGTAAGCGTTATGATCAATCAAATCATTGTCTTTGAAAATTATTTATTTACTTTATCAAATATATCTTACTTGAACCAAATCTAATTTGAGTTTATTTTAGCAGTTCATGACTTCAGTGTCATTAATGTAAATATTTATCTGCACAATAACATTTTCGAAAAGGTTGCTATGGATCATCAACATAGACAACTCAGAACTTACTCTCGATAAATGGCTATTATTCAAGTCAATGTTTTGGAAACAGCCCTCTTGATGAATTAGCACTAATGCTGAAATGAGGCTGTCAGAAACAGAAAAGTTACTATTTATTATGAGTTTGCTCATATTACATCTCCTTCTCTAAGGAAGAAAGACATTGTATTTAACAGGGATATGTCCAATGTTCTGGTAGTTCAATTTTCCAAATATTGTAAGAGTCCATGGTAAAGAAGTCACACGCAGAAATTAGAATTACCTGGCAATATAACAAACGCGACATATACACCCTACATAGTAGTAATAGGTGGTCTCAATGGCCTAACGGGTAATGTAGTCGATCACAAAAACCTCAAGCATCTGTGTTCAAATCTCACCGTAGCCATTGCTGGAGGGCGTTGCATTTCCCTTGGAGGTCGTTCGATGCATTAGGCCTGTCGTGTTCAGGATAGGCTTTCCTTTTAATTCCCAGATTATTGTCAGCGGTGTGATACCAAGATCCACACCCTTTCGAAACATCCGGCCGTCGGAGCGATGGGATAAAGGAATATAGGAGAGGGCGCTGTATTGACTGCGGTGAAAAATGGCCACCCGTATTTCTTTGTTTGGATATTTTACCAGCCTCTTTTTGAGGTACATTTCGTGTTCAGATCAAATAACGGCCTTATTTGAAGAGGTTTCATTTTCGGCGACAAAGAGGCATTGGTGTTTCAATTCTTTTTTATTACATCCCAGACAGCTATCAGTCACAGGTGCTCAAGGTGAAATGTCAGATCTGTGTTAGAGGTTTATGTTTTAATTAGGGGCCATCTCATTAACAAACCGGCTTTGTGCGGGTGTTGAATGAAAGAAATAGAAATAATGTGTTCACTTTTACAATGCAAACGTTTCTTTCCAAGGTGGCTTATGTCCTTGTGTGTGCACGTGTGTGTGCGCGTGTGTGAGCGCGTGTGTGTGCATTGCATTTATTAAGTGTCATAACTGTGCTTTAGTATTCAGGATTCTACTTGTCTGTGTAATGTATATTAATATTTCATTTATATATATATATACAACAAACCATTCATGTTATTACTTAATTCTAATTGAGCTGCCAGCTCCTGGTGATTTCCTACTAACTTATTAATTATAATGTCATAATTGATTTATTGATTGATTGTAATGGAAAATGACTTAAATGCGGATACAGTCATTGATGACTTTAAAGTGAAACCAGTGTGTGTCCGTGCGTGTTTGTGTGTGTGTGTGTGTGTGTCTGCGCGCGCGCGTGTGTGTGTGTGTGTGTGTGTGTGTGTTGTCATGTGCATCTGTGCACCATTATTTCGATTGGTGTTTTGACAATTAATAAACCGATAGATGAAGAAACATCTATAAAGGTGTCCGTGTGTCATAAACAATTCTAATCTGACAAATCTATAAACATCATGTTATCAGAAACCTGTCCCGAAGTATCATTCTTATTCTTTATGTACTTTGGGTACAACAGAACATAATCCAAAATCTGCATAACAGAATTGACCGGATCAATGCGTAACTGATCGATTAATTGATTGATACGTGATCGATGTATCGAAGATGTTTTCTCCACAAACAATATATGGCGTACGTTGCATCATATCGCAAATCATCACTAAGAAAAAATTCAGTAAAATGCAAGACGTAAACAAAAAGTAGCGAATGAGTGATTGCCCTCATACAATAATTGTTTCGCTTGTATGTGGGGAGTGGGGATTTCGTGGTATATGATTTGTACATACAAATCTAATATATTTAGGAAAGATACGCACAAGAAGTCATCAATTTCATAAATCAATCAATAAATAAATATATATATATATATATATATATATATATATATATATATATATATATATATCAAACCATAAAATGCGTTACTGAAGTGAAGCCATTGTAAGTTTTAGACCACAACATGAATGTATAAAGCCTAATATTCCCAAGAAGGGCACTAGTTTCCGTCATCGAGGTACGGATCTAAACATCGGTGTAGAGGTGTCAGTATCTGCCAGATTACCATCATCCGTTGTCAGATCGTCCTCGGGACCGTCGGCCACAGTTCTCTTTTTCGTCCTTCGTGGCTTTGTGTTCTCCTTCGTGTCGTCCACCTTCCGGCGATCGTAGCGAGTACCATTGTCCTTGTCCTGATTGTTGACCTTTTTAGATTCCCTAGTCTCGTCTCTCCTAAGGCGCTGCTTCTTGTGGTCGTCGTTTGCTCTTCGATGCATTTCCTTCTCCTGGACACCATCTTCTGGGTCGCGATTACTCCTGTTCGTCTTGTCCAATGCGTCTCGCTTCTGCTCTCTCCTCTCTCCGGTCGTCGGATTCTGGACGACGGTCAGTTCCGGATCGCATTCCTTCCTCTCGCCGGAAACTTTCTTCTTGTTCTTACTTCCTGTTCCGTCGCCCCCCTCCGCCTGTCCCTGCGCCTTCAACACTCTCTTCATTACGACACGCATGCGCTCGCAGTTCGTCTTCAGAAGCGTCAGCCGCTTCTCGCTGTCCCGTTCTTCACCAGTCTTATTCAGGATAGCATCCTGCGTGTCCTCGATCCGCGTTTCGATGTCCGTCTGGAACCGGATCAGATCGGGCCTCAGTTGCAATTCCATCAGGAAGTCGCTCTGTATCAGCTGGAACTGGAAGGTGAGCATGCGCAGTTCGACCTGCGCATCAAAGAACCTCCGCTCCCACTGTCTCAGCTCTTCCTGCTTCGCTTGGTATTCCGGAGAGCACGGATTCAGTCCTTCCAACGAATCCTTCAGCTGGTTCCTCTGCGCCAGAATCCTGTTGTATCTGTCCCCCGTATCGTTCTTCCTGCCCTCCAACGACTCGCACTCCTTACTCAGCGACAGATAGCGATTTTCCCGACCGGTCAGTCGTTCCAATTCCACATTCTGCATCAACAGAAGCTCCTCGTGGCGTCGGATCTCATCCCTGATGTCGGTAAGTTTCTTCTCGAGGCCGAAAATCCTCTCCGTGATCTCGCTTTCGGTTCGTTTCTTGGTCTGCCCCTGGGGCAGGACGTCGTAGATCTTGTTCGCCTGGGTCCACCACAGTTTTGCCAGCTCGACCGACTTGTACGCCTTGACGAAAAGATCCGGAACGAGGCGGAGTACGTTCTCGAACTGGTCGTAGTTGGTGAACTGGAGGATCTCGTGCCGACTGTCTGGATCGAACAGCGCTGGGTCGATGTCGGTCTCTTCGAATAAAGCATCCCACCTGTCGTTTATTTCGAACATCTTCCTTACGGCCACCGAGAGCTTCTCTTTGTCGGTCAACTTCTCGAAATAGAACTCGAGCTCCACTTCCGGTGGTGATTCGTCGCGCGCCGACGCCAGTTTGGAAGTTCCATCTTCGTCGCTTCCGGGCAGCGACGAGTTGCCGGAATCTGGCTCCACATCGAAGGTCACCCGACCTCTCTTCTCCCGATCCAGCACGGCCCTCGGATCCAGAGTGTCGTCTTCGGGATCGTAGAAGTATTCATACAGGCAGACGTAGACCTTTTTGTCGAAGTAATGTTTCAGACTCTTCAGATAGTAAATGTCCTCAAAGAACGTCTCGAAATACTTAGTGACGTGAGTCTCTTCGTCCTTTTCGATGCCCCTTCGCTGCGGATTCTTGAACTCGTCGACGATCTCGCGCACGTGAGCTAATGACGAGACTTCGTCCGAGGATTCGTCGGCGTGCCTGGCTCTGGGGTGGGTTGGCCTTGGGATGTATGGAAGGGCTGAGAGGATGACGTGCATCATCTGATACAACTTTTCCGTCGAGAATCTGTTGATGGCGTGCTGCAAGAGCTTCTCGAAGGCCGCTATTTGTTGATGGACATTGTCGTGTTGCTTCAAACGGGAAGAGCCGTCCATCTCCCGTGGGGCCGTCTGTAGAACAGAATGAGAGAGGAGATTAAAATGACGGGATCATCATCATCACATACATACACATTCCCATACACACACAGAGAGAGAGAGAGAGAGAGAGAAGACACACACACACACACACACACACCCAATATATATATATATATATATATATATATATATATATATATATATATATATATATATACACATATATATATATATATATATATATATATATATATATATATACTTGACACACATATACATGCATACAAAGAGAGAGGGGGTGTTAATTCATACCAAAATACAATTTATTGTTAGAGACAAACAGTAATTCTAGAAGCCACAGAATGAATTTAGCGGTAAATATAACCTGAACAATAGCCCTAAGCATAGATCCTAGAGTACACAGTCGGGATAATTGCACACACACACACACACACACACACATATATATATATATATATATATATATTCACTCATCCGCGTGTGCACACACAAGCAGAAATAGCAGAATTGGTGCTAAAAAGTATGAATAATACGGTACTCAGCCTTTGTCTCACCTAATTGATTGTCGGTTGATAAATTTGTGCTATATTATTATAAACACAAATAGCACAATCATGTAAAGTAACACAAATAATAGCAACATTTAAAAAACTTCAGTGATATATATATATATATATATATATATATAAGAGAGAGAGAGAGAGAGAGAGAGAGAGAGAGAGGGGGAGACATAAACACACACACAGATTACTCTCTCTCTCTCTTTGTTTGTGTGTGTGGTGTGTGTGTGTTATTAGCCTATCTCAAGTTTTAATACATATTGCAAACAGTCATGTTTCCTTACGACAGTAATGCGTCCCGTCTTCATTGTCCGACCGACCTCAGTCGTGGCCATTACGAAACCTTAAAAAATATCCATAAATCTCTAACCGAGACCAGAATCCTTGTCGGCGCTAACAATCCCTCATAACCACCTCATTGCCGTCCTAGCCCTAACATCCTCAAACCTAGCAATGTTCGGAATACGTATAGCTGTCGCTGGTTTGTACCAGTCAGTGTCTAATCCGAGCCAGAACTGTGCCAGAAGAACGATTGTATTAGGTCGTCGGTAACGTTGACGCTGTATTGTTTAGACTTAGCCGAAGTCTTAAGCTGAACGAGCGGCGAATTATCGGCCGTCAATTACATTTGGCTCAGTCACCGAACTGTGGCTAGTCGAACAATAGACTGAACAACACGTGAACATTGTTAAAGGGACGGCTGCCTAGAAAGACGGTGTGGGGAGTCCACGAACGGTTTATGACTTGGTTCTTTGATTGATTTATTGATTGATTAATTGATTGCTTGAATGAATGATGGTTTGATTGATTTATTGGCGAATGGATGAATTGATGGATGTATTGATTGATTGATTGGTGGATAGATATTTTGACTGATTGATGTGTTGATTTAGTGATTGGTGGGTGGGTGGTTATGTTGATTGATTCATTCATTGATTGATTGATTTATAGATGTATGTATTGATTGATTGATTCTTAGATGAATATGTTGATTGGTTGATTGATGGGTGTGTTGATTGTTTGATTGATTGACGGATATGTTGATCGATCGATCGAGTGATAGATATATTGATTGATTGATTGATTGATTGATTGATTGATTGATTGATTGATTGATCTGTTATTGGTTGATTGATTGATCTGTGATTGATTGATTGATTGATTGATTGATTGATTGATTGATTGATTGATTGATTGATTGATTGATTGATTGATTGATTATTGATTATTTATTTATTTATTTATTTATTTATTTATTTATTATTTATTGATTGATTGATGCGTGTATTCATTATCATACAGTAGCAGCTTTTTATCTGAATCTACTATGAAAGTCAAAGGGAAGATGTTAGAATTGTAATGTAATTCACTGATAGAAATTTCACTGATAGATGAGGGATTAATTACACAAATAATACATATGAAATACATACACATATGCACATGTGCACACACACACACACACACAACAGGCACTTGTAGCCAGGTTATGGTATGTAAAACGACTCATCTGAACACATAGGCGAGTCATCGACACAGAAATTTCCTATTAGTGATGGTAGAGAACTTAGTATATACATATATCATAAAAAGAGACACGGAGAGGATTAGCTATCAAATTAGAATAAATGTTTTTCTTGTTTATAACTGTATTTTAATTACTAATGTAAAGACCATTAAAGGATTATGTCGCAAGCCAACAAGTTGAAAATTGCCCTGAAATAATGTTCTTTTATCTGAACTAATCATTAAGACAAGGGTTGTGTGTTTAAGCTGATCAATTATTGGTCAATGTAATGTGTTTTTGTGTTGTTATTATTATTATTCGAACTATATCAGACCGATTTATGCAGTGCCACGTCGTGTACATCACCTGAGAATGATTAATGGCTAAGTAAATACTTATATCGGTGGGTATATATATATATATATATATATATATATATATATATATATATGTGTGTGTGTGCGCGCGCATGTGTGTGTGTGTGTGTGTGTGTGTGTGTGTGTGCATGTTTTTAGCTGTGTATAATAAAGCACAGGCACAGAGAATCTCGAACCGTGAATTCAAACTCTGGACGTTTCTTCAGGGGACTGAATCCAGAGTGGCGACTTTTCTTGCTGAGACATGTGTAATGTTTCACCAGTCCCTAAGCCGCCAAGCAAAAACTAAATACGAATCACCTACAGCCGTGGAGTTTGGGTGTAAAACACCCAAGTCAGATCACGGCAGTAGTGAGAATGTTTAGCTTAATTATCTAAGCAGCCCTATTTATAGCTATTTTTCAATTGCTGTATCTTTCTTCAAAGCAATACTATATAAACTATATAACCCAATTGTTACCGTCTTCAAAGATCAGTTTTTACAACGGGCAGGCGTCACGAAGCGACTACTATTAAAACTATTTAGCTTAATTGCTATTAAAAGACTGACATCTGCGCTGAAGCAGACCGTAATAGCGCGTCATAGCTTCCGTACTGTTTGAACTATGCTATCATTTTCAAACCTGACCTAATTTATGCTATTCTAACTATTGTAGTTCTTATATGTTATTTATGACAAGCAGATTAGAGCTAATCTTGAATGTCATAGTACAAACTGGACATAACTGGACCTAAGAAAGATAATTCTATTCCCACATACAACTAAGGTGAATTTTATATACAAGGAAACTTGTTATATAAAACACACCAACCACACGAGCCGTGTCCAATGTCACCGCTAATGATAAAATCATGATCTCTGAAATAATAGTGGTAATAAGTTCATTATGTTCACATTTTTTGTTGTTAATTTTGAAAATGTTTCGAAGTGCTCTCAGGATCTTAACACAACTCTCAATATTACATATGCTCTAGAGGAGAACTAATAATCTGGAGGTTTGCAGTGCAATGCTCTAACCACCGTGCCACTGGAGAACCAATCAATAACAGATGGGTGTGTGTGCTTGAGTGGTTACGTGTGTGTATGTGTGTATCTGTGTGTGCGTTTCTGTCAGTGTGACCTCTTGGTTCACAATAAGGCATTCAACTACTTCAGGAATAGGGTCAGTCGTTCATAATGAATTAACTAATTAATTAGCCAATTCATTCGTCCATTCATTAATTACTACATTCATTCATTCATTCATTAATTCATTCGCAAAACGACGGCCGCGAGACTCTAAATTCAAATTCAAATCTCCTCAAAAGAACATTGAAAATATCCTTTTAAAATCGCGAGCCCTGAATAATAATAAACTTTATAACGCCAAAATCCTCGAAGAGGATCGAGCTCAGTGGCATATCTAGTACAGGGGTTAAGCAATCTCATAATAAAGGTACGATACAAAATTCATCAACGAATGATTGGATTTAGTGAAAAGTTAAGAAACTTAGAAGAGATAAGCGAGTCTGAAAAGGTGAATTTTTAAATGGTGACGGAAAGAAACCATTCTGTTTGGTGACTTACATGTTCAGGGAATGAGTTCCAAAGAGTACAGGCAGCAATTGAGTATGAGTTTTAATCCTGGAAACAGACACTATTCAGTGGATGTCGTATGACTACCTTTACTATCATTATCCCAATGCATTCACCATAACATTTCTCTACCGTTCGTTCAATTGACCGTGAGCTGGCATCGGTGTATGTTCAGTTTAGTAAACGGTCGTGTTTGAGGTCTGCCAGGCGTGGAACATCTAGTCGTTCGTGTATATATTGTATAGAGCGGTGGGACTTTCTATCCAGTGAGCTCCGCTGGCTTCGCGGTTAAGCACTCAGCACTTGGGAGCAAGGGTCACAGGTTCGATCCCAGCAAGAGGTCGAAACTCTTCCAGAGATTAATTTCTCGGCTCACAACATCGTGGGTGGGTTACCACGTTAAATGGCGCTGTCTGAATATCAAAAATAAAAGGGGACGTTAAAGACCCCCTGACCACCCTCAGGATATTTCGGCTCCATCTTTCCGTACTGCTCCATGTGAGTGGTGGCGAAGGAGGTTTCTCAATAACTCCATAAAGCCGAATAAGCGACAGCCTGTGGATTCTCCACGAAAAACAAAGCAAACAACTATTTTTATCCATGCACGGCCTTATTTATACAAATAACCTTTTTCTTGGGCATGCTGATATTTTTACGCCATCTTGTATGATTCGATCAACATTGGCGACACATCTTGTCCCGCTTTCGGCGGTATGACGCTGGAAGTCCATCTACATAAGGGCATCAAACATTCACATTGCAACTTTTCATGTCTGGATATGAAGCGCACACTACAAAGCGACCAGCTCGTCCGTTGCCTGAAAACTTGTATAAAAAGCGAAACTTGTGTCGGTGTAATTCGATAGATGGCATCATCGTATTTGTTTGGCGGCGAAATACAAACACGAAGAAAGCGATCAACATAAGAAGGGATACACCGATATGTACTATATATGGCATCTATGTTATAAGACGCAAGGGCCTTTTAATAGTTTTTTCCAGCCTTCTGCCGACCGCCATCTTTGTTCTTTTCCGATGCTACACACAAGATGTTTTGACGACTAAATGCTTCGCTAGAACAGACATCGTTTGAACTCGTCGTAATGGAGATATCGATGTGCGTTTCCGATTAGTCTCCGGGGACGTCCGCCACCGAAACCTTTTCGTCACCGGGTGTATTCG
The DNA here is from genome assembly GCA_025642065.1 of Paralvinella palmiformis. Taxonomy (NCBI): domain Eukaryota; kingdom Metazoa; phylum Annelida; class Polychaeta; order Terebellida; family Alvinellidae; genus Paralvinella; species Paralvinella palmiformis. Next base: position 569,981 of record JAODUP010000182.1, read on the forward strand.
CCACTGATGGATGGGATTATTCGCCACACACAATCGTTGTAAAGTAATTGCATAGAAATCAATTTACTGACATTTGACCAGTATTTTCTGTGATGTTCTATTGTGGTGGGTTATTGTTAATATCCAACAAAAATATCAAACCAAACTGTATCTAAACATTTCCGTGCGAAGTACGAATTCCGGCTAGTTATAGACAAGGGACATTCAGGTGATGGCATTATTGTTATACTTACGAAATATAGGGACATCAACTCATCATCTGATAAATCATCCAGCGCCATTTTGGTGAAGACATCAGTGCGCCATTACCACCATCATTATGGCCGACGACATATCCGAAACTGACAACATCTTCCTTTGATGCACAAAGCACAGCGTCCTGAAAACTATATATATATATATATATATATATATATATATATATATATATATATATATATATATAAAACTGTTCATTTATTATAAACTACACCATGACACTAAGACAACAAAAGAAAAACTCGTATAATTAATTCCAAAGAGGGAAAAAATAAGAGAACAACGTGAATAGATAACTCTGATGTGTCAAATAGACTTTCGTCTCATAACACATATACATCCATTTAGTACATATACAAATTATATCGTCCCTTACACGTAATCACGATGACGTACATACGCAGTTTAGGGTGAGTATGAATGAGTTCTTTATTTAGCCTCTGTGTTGGTGTCACATCTGTTGACACATGGCCATGGGGCTACTTCGTAGGGAAACTAAATTCCACATTCTCCTTAATGATTTTGCTATGCGTCAATAGATACTGGTTTACGTTTGCTAGCCATTGCGATATTTGATTACTGATTATATTGTATTTTTGAAGTTTGGGGTAGGGACCCCTGGCTGTCCCTTGGCTATCGCCTATTGGGCACAGCTAGATTACTAATGTTTGTTTGTTTTGTTGTTCGGGGAGAATCCCCAGGCTGTCTTATTTGGCATAGCCTCAATGTTGGAGTGGTTAAGAAACCTCCTCCCCCACCACTCACAGAGGAACGGTACGGAAATATGGAACCGAAATACCCTGCGGGTGGTCACTGCCAGAGTGTTTTACGTCTTCAGGGGCGTTTAACGTCCCCTTTAATTCAATGGAGACGGCAGCGCCATTTAACGTAGTCAGCCACCCACGATGTTGTGAGCCGAGAAATTAATCTCTGGAAAGGTTTCGACCTCTTACGGGGTTCGAACCTGTGACCGTTGGTGCTTAACCGCTAGGCCACCGGAGCTCACTGCCAGATTACTGATAGAAAATTGTCTGTATCCAAAGTTCGCAGTTTATCATACATCACTATAGCTTTTGAAGTGGCAGGTGTCAATATCTACCTACATCTACTCAAGCCCTAATGTAACAATAAAATTGCATGTTTATGTCGTCAAAATAATCAAATTAAATTGATTGTCTTCTTTATATTGGTTATTGTATGTACGATTGAAATGATCACAACGGTCGTTGGACTGACGGACAATTGAAATTTCAAACATCGTATTTCGTCATAAGCAGCGAGATTTATATTGATTAAGGGCTGCTGGGACCGAAACAGCACTTCGAATTAAGCAAGTAATCGTTGTATAAATTTCGTTATATCCCAGTTTCTTTACAATGGAAGTGAATGGACATTTGACCGGACCAGCTAACCACTTCGAGTTAAGCAACTATTTCGTTATATCCTAGTTATATATAACCAAGTTTTACTCTAACTATAAACATAGGTGACAACTGGACACAAACACAGGTGATAACTGGACACAAACACAGGTGATAACTGGACACAAACACAGGTGATAACTGGACCTGAATCCTAACCGCGCTGTGTATAGTAGAGGGAATAACTCAGTACCTGATTACCTTGATTGGTTCATTCTATCCTTTAATATAACTCATCCATATCAATGTTTTTGTAACCAATGAAAGATTATACCATCGACGATGACAGCTGGATGTATTCCATTGACAACATTAATATATACAACATATATACAGTTTATAAACTCACTTCTAGTTAGGATAAGGTTGAAACCACATAATATTGTTTTCTCAAAGCTTGTGCAAAACTTGTTTAAAAGCTTGTGTAATTATGACAGTACCAACATTTACAATTGATTACGATTGCGATTACATGGCATTTGGAAATGGCTATTAAGATTACTTGAGATCGTGCAATCGATTACAATCTATTGCGATTGCCGATTATGATTAGTCATTGCTTGGACAACGACAATGACTGAGAAACTCTCCCAAAATACAGCTACACTGCTACGGCAAAGATCTACACAATAAAACACAAAGATTACCTACCAAACATTGACATAAACAGACTTACTGAATTTAAGTAATGAGTGCGAGTATAAAGATGTTATATATATATATATATATATATGTATATATATATATATATATATATATATATATATATATATAGATAGATAGATAGAGAGAGAGAGAGAGAGAGAGAGAGAGAGAGAGAGATGAGTGAACCAGTCGCCACATGACAGCACTGAGGCTACGGGTCCTACGCTCTAACTAATTGCACCACCAAGGCTCGATATTTTCTGTTAGCTGGTATGTAAAGAATTGCCTGCCATGTTTCTATCAAGTTTTCATATCCCACTGATATTAAAGAATGAAAGGAAAAAAAGATTTGCGAACATGTTGCATGTAGTTATAAGGATATATTTAATTGTTTTCCGATGTGACACATAATATGTGTCCGTGAATGGCATGATAGTCTGTTCTATTAAAGGAAGTTAAACCTCAACGTTTCCTTAAACGGGCCTCGAGATCGGGAGCAGAAATGAATGTCTGTCGTGACATGGGTATCTCCCAGATATATTGACGTCGGCCACTGACACTGTCGCATAACGTACCTTCGAGCATCTTCTCTACACTGTCACTCCAACCGTTCATTTATATCTATCTAAGACTCTAGTTCTTTATGGCAATTCTGGAAGACATTCATCGAGACGATATGTTTTTGTGGCTGAATATCCTAACAGCTACTTCGTAACTGAAAGTAGATCGGTTTCCATCAGGTCATTGAAGTGTTTTATATCCTAACAGCTACTTAGTAACTGAAAGTAGATCAGTTTCCATCAGGTAATGGAAGTATTGTATATCCTAACAGCTACTTAGTAACTGAAAGTAGATCGGTTTCCATCAGGTCATGGAAGTGTTTTATATCCTAACAGCTATTTAGTAACTCAAAGTCGATAGATTTCCATCAGGTAATGGAAGTGTTTTATACCCTAACAGCTACTTAGTAACTGAAAGTAGATCGATTTCCATCGGGTAATGGAAGTGTTTTATATTCTAACAGCCACTTAGTAACTGAAAGTAGATCGATTTCCATCGGGTAATGGAAGTGTTTTATATTCTAACAGCCACTTAGTAACTCAAAGTAGATCGATTTCCATCAGGTAATGGAAGTGTTTTATATCCTAACAGCTACTTAGTAACTGAAAGTCGATCGATTTCCATCGGGTCATGGAAGTGTTTTATATCCTAACAGCTACTTAGTAACTGAAAGTAGATCGATTTCCATCGGGTAATGGAAGTGTTTTATATTCTAACAGCCACTTAGTAACTGAAAGTCGATCGATTTCCATCGGGTAATGGAAGTGTTTTATATCCTAACAGCTACTTTAGTAACTCAAAGTAGATCGATTTCCATCACGATTTGACATTTATTTATCTTGAACATTTCTACACCTTACCAATATTATATGAGTCTATTATTATAAACAGACAATCTAAACACTGGGATGTCGAAATGTTTGATTATCAGTAAAATGTCCTCATCACGAACATAAAACGTGTACGTGTCGAGCCGTGATGTCGCAGTTAGTTGGTGCCTGGGAATCGAAACAAAGGATCCCGGGTTCGAGGCTCCGGAGCTGTAATGCCGCCATGTGGCTATTGGTTCTCTCAGCCAGAAATTGGATCCTGATAAGACGTGACGGCTATTCGTCTGAATAACGCCTTACGCCTATAATGGCAACATATGTTATATACTCCCCGGGGAGTTAAGATGTGTGCTGGATTGGAACAGCCCTGAGTCGGGGTTAATAATACTGTAAACTGACTTAGAGTAGGTATCTAGCTGGATAAGGTGCTATATAAATATCACGTATTATTATTATTATTATTATGACAAGAAGTTAGTAGACCAACCTCACTTAATCGGTCTATTAATCTGCCCAGAAAAGATAAAAATCGAAAACAACGTATTTATAAGAATTTAAATTAAGTATATTTTCAATTTCTACGGCTACTTACCTCATTACAAATAACAAACTTGTTGAGATCATCATACTAGTATTAAATAATAATACAATTAACATCAAGTGTAATCCCAAAATTTATAGAATATTTTACTTACTTTATTTTTAGAGAGAAATAACTATTTCTTTAATACTATCTATCATCTATCATCCACATAACAGAGTGATAATGATCGAAATGGTGTTAGAATGTCCGTCACTTCAAGCCTGTGGCCTTATGGTTACTGGTCACATTGTGTCACTTTGTGTGTCACGCTGCGTGATTCTAAATATTACTTATTTAAATATCAGGGTCACTGAGATAAAAGGATCAATAAGTAAAGAAAATCACACACGAAACCCCTTTTATTATTTAGACAAAGATTCTCCTTCACGTGTGTGTGTGTGTGTGTGTGTGTGTGTGTGTGTGTGTGTGTGTGTGTGTGTGTGTGTGTGTGTGTGTGTGTGTGTGTGTGTGTGTGTTGATCAGATCAAAACAGTCAAGGTTTCCTTCTCTGGCTGCTAGGGTTACTTTGTAGCAGCGTCCTGGAATCCTGAATGTGAATTAATCGAATCGTTCAGTGAAATGTTGGCTGCTATTCAACAAGTTATTCAGACTATGAATAGGAAACTGAACTCTGAATAGGAAATCGGTACAAATCTTGGATTCTTCTTTGACTGTGTGCTAAAGAGTCCTGACGGTCAGTTCGAGATCGAAAATCATTCAAAGCAATTGACGGAATACTTTTTCGGCTCACCAGTTCGTGGGTGGTTGGTCCCTCCCCACCCAACCATTAAATGGCGCTGTCGTCTCGTCTGGATTTAAAAAGTTGGGCTCGACATGCAAAATTATCTGTCATTGATGATCCCGAAGACATTGGGCTCTCTCTAAATGAATGCTCTCATATGAGTTTTGAATGAGGGATGTGTCAGTAATTCATTTTATGGGCACCATTTTAGAGTATTGTTAATGATTTATGTATTATCCTCATTTCATATCGCGGATTATATTATACGTTATTGTTTCACAGCCATCTTATAAGTTAAATGGGCCAAGCATTCCATAGTTCATATATATATATATATATATATATATATATATATATATATATATATATATATATATATATATATATCATAAGCACTAAGCAGTTAAATTAGCCAAATGTAGGTTTAACACACACACACACACACAATGTTCCCACTCAGGAATTCACATATTAAATTACATTGCGAAAAGTCCCAACTCTACCATTAACAACAACAAGAACAACATATATACATGCACCATATATACACACTAAGTACTTACTATATTCATATCGTCCTAGCCAGTATTAGAGTGTGGTTTAACCGTATCACAACAATCTAACAATATTAATACCTGTGACGTTTACTCGATAAACCTATCGACCACCAGGTAGCAGTAATCAAGTGGTTCACGGATACAAATCATCCATCATAATTAGTGATAAATAAAGGTAGATGACATCATTTATCCAAATAGATAGTCATCGTTTTATCTCCTCCTCGTCCGATCTAGGTGCTGTCCTGTGTTTTCCAGTAGCAACGCATAACCTAAGCCTTTGGCCGATGAGTTGCCACGTATTTTCCGGTGACAACACAGAGTCTACGCCTTTGGCCGATCAGTTGCCACGTATTTTCAGGTGACAACAGAAAGTCTACGCCTTTGGCCGATGAGTTGCCATGTATTTTCAGGTGACAACACAGAGTCTACGCCTTTGGCCGATGAGTTGCCATCTATTTTCAGGTGACAACACAGAGTCTACGCCTTTGGCTGATGTGTTGTCCCATTCGTATTCGTTGTATTCCAGGTTTTAGCGCGTCACTCTAACAGCGTACTGTCTATGGATCGGTTTGTGATAGGTACACATAGACGTTTTGTTTACCTGAACGTCGCCAAGCAACCGAATTGATCTCGGACAATAACGTCACCGTTTTACTTGTTACGGTTTTATCTCATGATTCTACCTGTGACCAGGGCCGGATAGTATATGTGGCAACCTATGGGTCCCAAAAGGTCGTAATCCAGCCATACCTGTGACAAATAAAACATATAAAGTTTATATATTTTAGTTGGGTTAAAGGTGACTTATAGGTTGAGATTATAAACCTATAAGTCACCTTTAACCCAACATCCTATTAGGAAGTGCATTGTTTCTTTATTCAACTCGGCAGATGTTACACATGATGGCACACCCAGCCGACGAATAGCCGTGTGACATGAATGACAGAGATAATCGGCATATAAAAACACTTATCTGACAAATGTCAGAAATACACGGAAATGGCGATGGTTCCTGACAAACAGAAACAAATCGATCGAAGAAGACAACAAACAGCAGGTTGTGTGTCGATTTTTATCATTTTATGATTGGTGATGAGCCACAAAAGTGTAAACATTTATTACGAGTGTCGACCAAGAAAATCTGTTTCTCCACTCTTGTCTTATTCTTGGTAATAATGATAAAACACTCTTTGTCGTGACCTAATTGGTAACGCGGTTGGCCATAGATATATAGCATCTGGGTTCAAAGCCTGATCGTTCTATATCAGAAGGGTGTTTCATCTTTCACTTCGCCTCATTACCTTTGGAGTAAAAGTGGCCGTAAAACAGGAACATTCTCTCTTTGTCATCAAGGACCGACATGTTGTTGATATATAGGTTTAGGTCAGACAGCCAATTTAGCTACTTAAACAGCGGGATGCAAAATTCTGTCAGAAAAATTGAACCGACGCAAGAACGGAGCTCCGGGGTATGCCTACATGCCTCCGTACAGACAAGCGAGTGAACGGCTGTATCATAACGTATTCGTATATATTTTGCATTTACAGATGAGAACACTATGATTCTGTGAGTCGCCGAAGCAAACTATAAAAAAAGGTCTACACCATATCATAGAGACACAGGCTAAAGACTATTTGATATGTGTACACAGTAAATACTTCTGTGTGCTTCATTTATAAACTAGCTTAGTGAGTGCGTGCGTGCGTGCGTGCGTGCGTGCGTGAGTGAGTGAGTGAGTGAGTGAGTGAGTGAGTGAGTGAGTGAGTGAGTGAGTGAGTGAGTGAGTGAGTGAGTGAGTGAGTGAGTGAGTGAGTGAGGGAGTGAGTGAGTGAGTGAGTGAGTGAATCTGTGATCGGGTGTTTTGTTTAGCAAGAGTAATTATACCATTTGAGACACAATACACGGGAGAGGCCCAGTTTAATACCGTTTATTGATCGATAGAGTTAGAGAGCTACAGTATCCCAGATGAGCCAATATTGTTCACGGATCCTAATCAAAGCCCACACGATATCCCATCACTCGAGGCGTAGAAGAGCGATTAAGGATTCCGACAACCAGTTGTCTCGACGCTCCGTCATAAACTCAGTTTCGAATGTCACTTGTCTTATAACCCAAACGGGACGCCTCCGTGGTCTAGTGGTAGCGTGTTGGATCACAAATCACTACCACCCGTGTTCGAATCTCGGCGTAGGCATATCTGAAGGTTGTTTCATCTGTGGCTTCTCTGCATTACCTTTGAAAGTCGCCCATTTAGCCTACCGTTTGCACAAAAGTGGCCGTAAAACATCAATCATCATCATGTATCCCAAACACGACGATTTGAAGAGCTAAAATGGCTTTCTGTCGTGAGGGGTATGCCGCTGACATGAAGACAAATGGTCGCTGACAATGACACAAAACGTTCATCGGGTGTCTTCCCCAAATGACATTACGGAGTTATGGCTACTGACGTTTACGTTGGAGGCCCCCGATGGAACGGGTGTGTATATGTCTGTATGATTATTCCAAACTCTAACACATAAGTAATAACGTGATAAAACCTTGGCTTATCAAAACATAGGACTGACGGAATACTGACTGTCCAAATATTAGGCTGTTGGTACAATGGGCTGTTGGTATATGAGGCTGTGGGAACTGTGGGCTGCGGGAATACTAGGCTGTGAGAAAACTTGACTGTCAAAATACTCAAGCTGTCGGTACACAGGCTCTCGGAACACTAGACTAGCTGAATAGTGGCACTATTTCCGACCCATTAGTTGACCGTTACAGTAGATAGATATTCAAGTTAACCGTTCCCAACAGACCTGTAAAATATGAGAACATTCATAACCTCAGAACGCTTTAAAATCTCTCTCTCAACGTCGTCATAGTCTAACTGGTAACGTGGTTGGCCACATACCTCATACATCTGGGTTAAATACCCGCCAAACAATATCTGAAAGATGTTACATCTTCGACTTCGCCTCTATAGATGCAGGTGGTGCGGCCCGTGTAGCCGGCGTTGCGCGCAAAATAGCCGCAAAACAGCAGCATTTCAACACATTCGCTATTTCTCACGAGGGCACACCCGAGACGCAAGGTCCAATGGCCGCGGAGGCGTTCTTCCTGGACGGTGGCGTCCATGGCAACGGTGAGACGTTCGAAGGCGAGGCTAATCGAGCCAGATTCCATCTGGCTAATTACGGCCCCATTTACCGATAATGATATTGTAGAACGTGTTGATATAATTACTAGTTGAACTCGGGTCTCTCACCCGAACACGACGATAGACAAGATAATGCTCATCAAATTACGCCGCCAGTCGGACGACGTTTGCGCGAGGCTTTGATACGGACGGAGCCCAGCGCCTATCCCCCGGGCGAGCGGCTCGCTTTGATCTCGCCGCCGAGCTCTGGCCCGAGAAACAGGTAGACCGACGGCGGCACCGAGGTAGAGAGAGAGGTAGAGAGAGAGAGCTAGGACCGACCCGCAGTGGGCAACAATCGAGCGACTGGGATGCCATCTAGGAGCGGCTTTCATCGGCTTCGACTTGGCTTTAACTAGACATCGCTTTTGTTTGCTGACGGATCTAAAGAAGGCGCGCGCGTGCGAGCACATCGGCAGCGAATCGAGATAGCTGAGAGAGACGGAGAGAGACAGAGTTGACAAGATCTTCCTCCTTATTCACCAATTCGGGGATTACTCGCTGTTTGAGCAGAGCTTTGCCGGACCTCGACCACAACGCGGTCGACGACACGGCGTGAAGAAGCCCTTTCGGTTTGCCAAAACGTAGCATCGTCGTAGGAATTGCGCTGTTGGTGATGCTTCATCGGGCAGCCGAATCCGAACACTAGTGGCACGCTTTGGGACGTTAACAACGACGCTAAGATAGAAATCAACCATCACCCGCCCCGCCTCCGACGAATTGTGCTTTGTGGCGTTATGTAAGCCCCGAGAGGTAATATGCCAACGAGGAGTTTACTCGCACCCAAAGGTACGGCCGAAGGAATTGCATTGGTAACATAGTGTCTAATTTCGATTGGTCGGTGTGACGTTTCGAATTACTCGGTCGTGGTAGTGCAAATGAATCCGCTTTACTTAAACTGAATGCACCTCGATTCGTTTCTGTTCGAAGCCGAGCTGGCCAATCTGCTCGAGGAAGCCGAGCGAATTCGCCGAGTCGAGCCGAACAGAGCCGAATGACTATTGATATACGGAGCGAAGAGGCTCGCTACAGACCCGGATACGTTTGCTTGGCTGAGTATGTATGCGTGTGTCTGTGCGTGTGTTCAAGTAGCGCACGCCTCCGCTCGCAGAGGACAATAGCACTTCGATAATAACATTCGGCAAAGACCTTCCTAGCGGACAGCGCACTCTAGCGGTAATTTTTTACTAGTGAGTGAAGACAACATTTACCAGTCGTCACGAGACGGTGGCGCCGACTATCGATAACGGGATAATATACGGTTAGTTACATTCGTTCCGAGACAGCGTCGAGGTTCCCCACGTGACACCACAGACAAGGAACCGGAGGCGATCGTCAACTCCCAGTAGATCATCGATCCTAGAAGATCATATTGCGTCATATACAGCCATCGGATCACCGATCCCGAATTAACGCTCTCGATCACCCATTATCGCCAGCTACATCACCGCCATGGTGATCCAACACTTGGTCTCTCCGACCCGGGCGGCGGTACTGCTGGTAGTCGTACTACTACTCATGGTACGGGCGTCCAACCAATCGACGCCGACAGACACCACCAAGGACCACGACAACACGACCTACGAGCCCGTCGACGACCTGACGCTGCCCGCTGACGCCAAACAAATCCGATGGGCGCTGGCGGCTTACGACTATCTGACCAACGAGAGCTGTAAGGAGGCCGTGTTTACGTCAGAGAGGGAGTGCAGAGCCGTACAGCGGCGAGGCCCCCACCAGATGAACGTCTACCTGGCAGGGCCGTCAAGGTACGGGCGACTGCGCGCTGTACTGCCCGACGGCGGACTGCACAAGACCGGCGCCCACGACGCCGTGCTCGTACTGGATCCGTATCCGGACGCCAACTTCGGACACCTGCTGCTCGCCTTCTACGTCGAACTGGGCGTTACGCAGACGTGGTGCCACCTAGAGGGCGGCCGGTACCTGGGTAAGTCTCCAGACCTTAAATATCCAGTAATCCAAATGTCTTACATCTCGTGCTCAACAAGAATTTATAGATAGATTAATCAACTCAAAAGGTCTAATGTTGGATAAGTTGTGAGGAAATAGGCGGTCGTCCCGGTTCGGCGTGTGCAATGGAAGACTTGTCAAGGAGTCACGTTTCTGTCGTCCAGAAGACTCAGAACCTTTCCGGGAATTAATATGTAATAATAATAATATTAATAATTACAAAACTTCTATTGCGCCAATATCACCGAAAAGAATCGGGTTCAGTGGTGCACCTAGTACAGGAGTTAGGGCAAACTCATAGTCAAGGTACAATGCAAAGTTCATCAACAAATGAAAACCTAGGAAGGATTAGCGATTCTGAAAAGGTGGCCATCTTCTGGAATGACCACCGTACCTGATGCTCCTAAGTAAGTGGTAAGCATGAAGTGTTTATAAGCCACTCGCTATACGGGAACCACACCCGAAACACTTATTTACCCTTCTGTGCGTGGTCTGTCTTTCCATGGGCGTTAGGAACCAACTCGCAGGTGGCCTATGTTTTCTAGCGTAGCAACTTCTTATTTGTATAATTCAGCGTCGAAGGTAACCGTTCTTTGATAGGCATCCGCAGTTTACGAAAAGATAGCGCAAAGGTCACAAGAGTGTTGATCGTCGTGTCAACGTTGTCCCCCGGACAATTGTAGGGTTGCTATTTCATGTCCAATTAGCGGTATTTTGAACACCTGTGGCCCAACACCCGGACAGGTGTATAAAAGATAATCGTTCCTGTTTACCTGTGGCGGCCATTTTTGATCTTAGTCAATGCCCGCGCGAGTAAACCCGACCAAAGCCTTCGCATTAATTACCGGAATAATGTTAAAGTCGACGGGGTGCGATTTAATTGACTCGAAGCAGCCCCTCTCGATATGACCGTGTGTGTGGGGGGGGGGTGCATCTGAACAGACAGACATAAACACATCACATAAACACACACACACAACATGGGTTCTTCCCATACCGGCAGACGGGATGCTTTTGTAAAACTACAACGCACACACATTAGATTGAGCGGTTCAGGAATGGCCGCTCCAGAGCTACACGCCGAAAGTTCACGAGCGAGTCAACTACCCCCCCCCATCCCCCCCCCCGTTTATATCTTATACGCATAATGCCACACTGAATCAATTTGGTTGCTCAATGGAAGGACAAATATTTACCGTGAAGCCAGACCCTTCGACCGGCGGGTGGGTGGATGTACGTCGTCGTCATTTGCTAGAAAACATGCATCTTCCGATGTCGAGAAAGCTTAAATCAACAAATGAGGGGCTGACGAGTCGCTTCAGGAAGAGATCGACTTAAAGTACAACGTCGGCCGGATTAATGGACGATGAACGTGTCAATAAGCGAAATGGAGAGGCCTTTCGAGATGATTTAGCCGCGATTATTTATTTAGGATCGATACGATACTAGATATTGGTCGAAGCGGGCGCCTTTGATGTGCGGATAAGAGGGCCCCGAGTTATGTTTATCGGGACCACTCGGGCCCGGTGTTCCGTGTCTGTTCGACTCTTCTCTTGCCAACGAGCCGGTCGGTGGGACTCTAAGCAACGCCGTCGGTACGAACCGACGCCGCATAGCGGTCGGCTTTGATTGTCGGCGAACACGCGACTGCCATTCGTACACAATCTGTTGGAGTTAGACAACTAATAGTGAATAGAATGGCGAAATGAAATTGCTTCACACCTGGATACGATTGGCCGTGACCAGATTGAGATAATTCGCCGTGATTTATTTATCACCAATAAAAGTCTCTTCCTAGAAGCCTTCTGCTACATTGCTGCCATTACGTAGTCTCCAGACTGGAGAGGGATTTCGCAGAGAAATAAACGATATATCGGCTAATTGGTTGCTGAATTACTTTGTATGTTTTATCGGGGTTAGACACGCTGTCAGTTTCTTGTTCAAGTCGGTATTTTCTCCCCGCGTATCTGAGTGTACGATATGCCTGCTAGTTATATCCTGATGTACATATAAAAAGTCTGTATTCCCATCTATAAATGATAGGTCTTCCTATATATATAACACCTACCCTCTTATAAACGAGGTGTATCCTCAAGTATATGCGTAAAGTAGGTCATGCATCCATATATATAGCAGGTCGTTCTCGTATATAGAACAGGCTTATGCTCCTTACATAACAGGTCTATTCTCCAATACATGGGTACTACACGTGAGGCTTGTGCTTCCATACATCAGAGACTATTGGGGGGAAAACCACCAAATGACCTTTGCATACCCATACACCTTCGTCAAATAATTATGTCCACTTACACCTCAAAAATTACTATTTATTTTTGGTAACCGGGAACAGCTCTACAACATCATGTTTTAATAAATGTCTGTAAACTGAAGAAGTGAGGCTGCCTTTCTGAAAGTTCTACCCCATAAAAATGCTGCGCAACAACATCGTTTTACAGTGTGATTTTATGTATATATATATATATATATATATATATATATCGCTGTCATATTCCGTTGAATTGTTACACGGCTTTGTTCTCAGTTAACAGCTACCAAATAGAGCTTCAGTGGCTTTCAATGGCCCAAACTGCGCCTCATCGCATCTAATCCTTGCCCGCTCCAGATAGAAAGCAAAGGCGAGAGTGTGATACGTCAGAATTTCCATTAGAAAACTTCAACCGGGGTCGACGACGACGAAGACGACTTATAGTCCTGTCACCGTCGGCGATATCAAACAAAGCTCTCCGAATTTCGGTCGGGGATAGAATTACCTCCTCGTGATCGCCGAAAGAATATACCTCGGTTAATGCCCATCTATTTTCGGGCGACGACGAACGCCTCCTAGCCGATCGCACGCCGCGCACAAAGAAGGTGTACCCCCTCGTCTCGTAATCCCACACAATATTAAAAGCGTGTCGAGTGTCATCCAGCATAATACACTTCGCCTGAGGCTGTTTGTTCGGCCGATGTTCGAGAATGGATGCGTGTCTCGTGGAGTATATCCTCGAGTTGAGGAGTTAGTTTTTGCCATCCATTAAAATACTTCGGCTCTCGTCCTCCATTGATTCGCGATTACGCATTTTGGCTACGCACGCCTCATAAAACAAATGAACTGCCGATCCTTAAAGCGAGCGAAACTTCTCTCAGAAACAATAGCCCTCGACCAAATCGGATCTTCGCGACCAATCTGTGTTCTTCCGCGAAGAAGCGCACATCCTCCCCCCACCCCCCACCCCCCCCATATGAACAACCGACTTTTTTTATAAAGACCGATGTTTTGTGATCTCTTTATGTCTATATGGTGTCTTCTTCCTTCTCCTAGAGGGAGGAGAGTGTCTTATCTTGGCACTTAGGAAGCGATGCAAGAATGCAATCGAGCGGCGAGGAAGACGCAGGAACTTCGCCAGAAGATGCGAAATCAACTTCCTGCCGCTGGTTTATTTGGATGGCGAGAACATCGAAGATGGGAAGCATCAATTGCTCAAGTGCAGGCCAAACATTCCAGGCTTCAGGGTATGCCATCAGGTTGGTAGTATTGATTGTTTTGTTAGCCCTGGCGCGATCATCTCACCTGAGATGGAAAGACCAAGCTACTGTAGTATACAGAACTGTTGATATTATATATATATATCGACAGTGTGTATGTGTGTGTGTGTGTGTGTGTGTGTGTGTGTGTGTGTGTGTGTGTGTGTGTGTGTGTGTGGAGCAGACTGGTTGTGCATTCTTGTATATTCGATTGCACGTAGTTGTTTTACTCTCATGCACACATTAGGCTAAATAGGCCGATCAACCTCAAAACACGATGAAAAATGAAACACCCTTCAGACATAGCGTGAACCAGGTTTGACCCCCTGTACTAGGGGTCTGTGGTCAAAAGTGCTATTGTATAGGCCAATGAAGATAACTGTCTGTACTTTATTATTAAAACATGAACTTCGTTTTGTTACTAGATAACAGATATCTAGAACAAACGGAAAAGAGAACACATAATACATTGTTATCTCTGTTCCTATATTGAGTGGAGTTCTTTAGCGTCAGCATCTATCACACCTGGAACATATGGCCGAGCGGTGACTGCGTAAAAATTCGAAAGCCACAACCTGGAGCTTTTACATTGCAGTCCTCTCTGTCCGTCCGTCCGTCCGTCCGTCCGTCCGTCCGTCTGTCTGTCTGTCTGTCTGTCTGTCTGTCTGTCTGTCTGTCTGTCTGTCCCTAAGTGTAATCCCGTAAAAGTCTTGTTTGATAAATAGCTGGCGTTTGAAGAGTAAATTCCTTTATCATACAGCTTAGAACAGCCAATGAGACGTTTGGCCTTTTCTGTGATCCGGTTCAGGAGAACACACAAAGATGTGAAACTACTCACGAAACGATAAAAACATCCTGTAGGGTGTTCGAGATTTGTGATCAAGCTGTTATTATCTCAGGTCAGTAATTAATTATTCGGTAATTCTAGACGTTTAGTCAGTCATGTACGTCCATGTTGCTGTGTGTGAATCATAACTTTGTAGGCTGATTTATGGCATGTATTTTTAGGTAAGAAATAAGAAATACATATTTAAATTCATACATTCCGGGAGAGACAGGAATCTCAGCTATAGGTTTCTCTGTCACCGACATACAGAAGCCGCCATTATGTTATCAGCTACGTTTATGCGTGTAATATGAGCTGTCTAAATTCATTACAAATCTAGGTGGTTGGAACAGATGGAGCCACCATCCGTACCACAAGGATAATGTCTGGAACATGTACAAGATGCTCCAAGAGCATGGCTTCAACAGACAAAACATCCAGATATTCTTCGCGAATGGGGCTCCAGGCATCTTTGGTAAGTGACATTAATGCAAAACTACCATCACGTGTATACAATCGTGAAATGTGCGTAGTCGCCTTCCCGTTTTCAGCAATTTCTGTGTTCGGAATTGGTTCGTGTCTGGCCACGCTAGGAAAATACGTGGCCATGGACTTAAGTTCAAGAGAAAATAGACCGCCAAGCCCAAACATTCCTCGTATACGGTTAATATTGGGAATTCATCCCATCACCTGGACATAATGTAGAGAAGTGAACCCGGTGAGTGTACAGCAGGATTAGTCAACAGTTTCAATCTGACGTCATCCATATATTGGCCATTAACTTTTGTTGAGATATAACGGATTTGGCGTTTAATATTTCTGAAGATTTATTACTAAAGATCAATATTCGTTTGACCTGCACAACAACAAGTTTTTCATATCTAGAATGACAGTCCAGATCAGTTCTTCGACGAAGATAAGTTCAGAACGTATCATACACAAGCCTCCCGTCCATCATGTCAGATTGTCAAAGAGGCCGTAGAAATTATCACCTCGTTCATTCCGTCGTCAGCCTGCCAGAACATGGGACGTTCGTCAAAAGGCCACCCCTTCAATTTTAAAACCGGGGAATCCTCAAGGACATATATCGTCTAACCTCAGGTGTCGGCCACGAACTTTATTAATACCAACCTCAATAAGACACCTGGCCAAGGTGTGAATGGAGCTTTAAATCAATTTCGCTTCTCGTGGCTCGGTGTAGGTACCATCCCCGTGAGCTGGCCTGATGTAATTAAGACAAATTTCTCGCCGGCGAAGGCTCCAACAAAGAGGAGTCGCAACCCTGTGGCTCGGAGGAGAAAGGATTTAATGACAAAGTACATATTTACTCGACTTTGATCTTTGCTTGCGCGCTGATGTTACCGAGCTGAAGTTTGTTGTTACGTGGGTCGCGCCTCCTCCGCCGAAGAGTTACGATTAAATTGTCTCCCTGAGACGTCGGACTTTGACAGCTGACTGGCTAGAGGAGTAAGACGGCTATCATAGCTTGTGTCTGAGGTGCCCCCCCCCTCCCCCGCTGATTTACAGCTCATCGTCAGAATGTCGTCATCGTCCGAGTTGGTCTGGCGAAGGGCAAAAATGGCAGGTGTTTTGTTTTGGCCGCTTCCTTTTGTTTGGTTCCGTAATGTACGCTGAAATAAATGTGCCTCAAGTAGACACACACACACACACACACGTTCTGCTTAAATAAGCTCAACTTTAGATATGGGGGCCTTGCTCTTGACTGAACGTAGCATAATAATAATAATAATAATAATAATAATTACAAACTTCTATAGCGTCAATGTCCTCGAAAAGAATCGAGCTCAGTGGCTTACCTACAGTACAGGGGTTTGGCAAACTCATAGTCGAGGTACGATGTAAAATTCATCAGCTGATCGGATGTAATGTAAACTTCAGGTATAACTTAATCTCGGTCTTCGATGGGTAAATCCCTTTTTTAGAAGGTTTCTGTTTATGATGTCCTTCGTTCATTCTTTTATGTAAACCTATAAAATGTTTTTGTTAGACAGAAAAATATTGTAATAAGTTGGTGTGTTTACATCGTGAACTGGCCGTCATGAGACTAGGTTAATCTTACAGACTAGGTTAATCATCCATGTTCCGGGAATGTACGCTGAGAGTGATGACGTAACAGAGGTACAAGCAAGATTTCAGAAGGAAGTCATTGGTGGTGTAGCTCCTCCGATTGTCGCCCAAATGGCCAAGAAACTGGGATTCGATCGCGGCTGTTATGTCATTGGTGTTTTTTAAATACAAAATATCAGACTTTTGATAAATCGATTATATCAAATAACTAGACATTAGTCATATGTCTATTGTTTTATTAACAGACAGTGTAATATCCGAAGGGTAGCTTTTATTGTCGGTGATGTACCGACTTCACCGGAAATGCTCAGGTAACCAAAATCTATCCATTTTTATGACCATTTAACAAAACGATAGATTTTTACTCGCGGCACACCTGGCTCCACGGTTGATGATGATGAAATGAAAATTGATGGAGATTGATGGACAGGTGGAGGATCTTAAAAGGAAGAGGCCGAGCCAATTGATTCGTCATCTCGGAGAAATTTATGCCATCTCGGCCAAAACTGGCCGAGCCTCGTATTCGGAAAATGGCCATAAAGCTTCCAACAAACGCCGTGCGGAGGATGAGGGGCGGCTTTTTGTCGGTTGTCGCGGTACGGGCGCGGGTCGGCGACGGACTTCAAAAGAGGGGCGACTCCCCGTTCCGACTTCGGTCGCGTGGGAACAGTCTAAAATTTGGTCGACATATCGACCGCGGGCCGCTCGCCAAAAGGCGGCTATGGACGAGATCAAAGAGAAGACCCGGTTTAGCCCGAAGGATCTCTTCTCGCTCGCGTAGAGGGCTCAGGTTTTTGGCAGGCACGCGCCCGTGTTGTGTTTCTGGCGCCCACGTACGTGGCCAAATCGCCCCCCATCCACCCCCCGGGTCCCGCGTGGTCGTGATAGGAATGGTACCTATCATCCCTAAGCGACTTCTGAATGGGTAATCTACGGGACTATTTCTGCTGAAGTTAAACTGTTTGTTCTAATTTCATCTTCAGTTGATAGTCCGACAAACGCCAACGAATGGGGGGGGTGACTGACGTCTGGGGGTGATTCTCAATCGGCGAGAAACGGGTTAAAAAGCTCCTATTCGTAAGGCGACTGCTTATAAACCTGCGCTCGTCGAAAACCTGCTCGGAATAATGCAATAATGTACCTTTGTAGCCATTAAATCGTTGGAGTGTTTGTGTGAAGTGGCGTGCAGTAACGGCCTTACAGGTCTCTCTCCGGCTTTGATCTCGCCGCCTAGCCAGAGGGCTGATATCTCTTAGCTCGCTCACTAAGATCCGAGTTACATCATTCGGATCCCGACCGGCTGGCGGCATTGTGCTTTACGAGATCGACGCTTTGATCGCACGCCGCCGCTTTCTTGGATAGCTTTGATCGCCGGCGATTGTCGTTTAGCGGCTAGACGACGGCCTCGCATCGGTTGTCGGCCTGCATCACGTGCGTCGATGATGTAGTTTTCTTGCTCTCTCGAGCGAGCGCGCGCCCGACCGACCGACTGATAACATTGTTCTCCGAGTGAAATGACTGCCGTGAATGTCGGCAACATTACGCCTCTCGCCCGCCGATTTGCCGCCGAACACGACGAGGCGAAATAAAATTCTGCCAAAAGTTTCACCTTCCACGAAAACGAGGCACGAACTTGTTTACCGGAACCGCGGAATATGGCTAAATAACGATGGCCCTAATCTGATGACGTAATATTTTATTGTCCTGAGTATTTTTCCGGATGATGAAATAAATTGTTTCCATGAAGTCGAGCCAAATTCATCGGGTCTATTGAATTAATAATCAACATTGGCATTTAGCAGAGCCCGAAATAGCAACCCACCAGTCTCCCTCCCCCCGTTCGTCTGGAAGTAGTAGATTCTAGGTCAGCTCATGTGTTCCCCATATGGGGAAAAGTGGAATTTTTTTCAGACCAGGTTCCTTCGCGACAATTAATACGGGATCGAATCTGGATTTCGAGATACGAATGTTTGAAGACTTGATATTTCTTATGTCCTGAGGAAGGAATTTCCGATGGCCCAGTAGTTAGAGCGCTGTGCTACAAACGTCCATCTTGTTTGGTTCGAATCTGACTCACCTCTGTGTTCGTGGAATTTCCTGGTAGCTGGACAAAACCCTCTGCACATAAAAACCCCTGAATAAAAAAGGGTTATGGTTAATTGACAGTAATTAACACAGATACAAATAGTTGTTAGAATAAAGGTTACGGTTAATTGACAGTAATTAACACTCATACAAATGGTTGTTAGAATATGGCTACTGCAATTGCAAATATTACAAATGACGGCTAGACTGCTATGCCTTGGTCTGAGAGTAATTAACACATCCAAATGGTTGTTAGAATATGGCCACTGCAATTACAAATTGTGTTTAGCCTTATATAGTTAAATTTTCAAAAACTATATATTAAAGTCATCGGATTTTGGGATCGATGGTCCAGAAGAAATTATTGGAATGTGAATCGTCCGAACATCGGCATTTGTGACCGACGTCGCAGAACAAATTGCCGGAGCTATAGGTTGTCGGAATAGTGATCTTATATCAAAGTTTTGAACAGTGGCCATCATGGGAAGAGAAGATAGCCACATCTATTAATAGAGTGGAGAAGATATAACAATATCGTTGACAGTGTAGGATATAACATACGGCGATGTAAGCTTTCGAATCCGAAACATACATGGGTAATTTTTTTTTTGGGGGGGGAGGCTTTCCTTATGGAGTCTTCCCTTGGCCAGAGGTCGATATGCGGCCAGCGTCGAGACCAAATAATAGACAAACTTCTACCCATCCATTTTAAATATAGTTTTATTAAGGATGTAACCCAAATAATCATCATGCATCAAACTCGGCTACGTTTATATGTTACAGGTAATCTGTATAATCAGGTAATATGTAAATTACCTGAAATATTCAGGCAATACGTCTATTGCTAGCTGAGATTTAATACAGATAATTACTGGACAGGCTGGTGCTCACCTGTGTGTGTGTGTGTGGTTTGTTTTGACAATTTTTTTTATAAGTCAGATGTACTTCTATCTATTTTTAAGTGTCAGTGCCGCGGCTCTACTCTAATTGTGTTATTTGTTAAATTAACATATCAAGTTTTGTTGTTTTACTGCCTATTTATAATCGACCTACTTTGGGCAGTCAGGGCGTGGTCGGGGTTTGAACCCAGCTGATGGAGATATGTTGCCAATGGCACCACTATCAGTTAAACCATATGGCGAGACGGTGTCATCCCAACAAGACGAATCCCAAATGGACGAATCCGGAAAATATCCCCAAAAGACGCATCCTAACAAGAAAAGTTCTTATAATATTAGGGTTATGATCAAGATATGACAGTTTGGACACGCATGAGTGGCAACAGAAATCGAGAACATGTTAATATTTTGGTCCAACAGCGGACTGATGATGGCTGAGGATGATGATGAAGGATATGATTATGTCATTTAAAAACTGTTGTTGAGACTAAACCGGCGAGAGTTTGTTAAATTTTAAAACTGAAATCCAAACCATAAAACTGCTAACTGTGTATGGAGCGAGTGATACAAGTATTTTGATCACCTGAGTCCATGCTGTGATCATCACACCGTGTTTTTTGTGGGTGTTTTCGTTGTTTTGTTGGATTTATTTTTTTTGTTTCTTTTTTAAATCAGAAACATTTGTCAGTTATCATTGACCTAAATATAAAACAAATATCAGTTATCTAAGTTACGTGTGACGTTTCTGAATATCCGGGTATTTTATGTCTTGGCAGTATGTTTTTTTAAATTTATAATAAATTATAATTGAAAAGCAAATTTACAAGACTAATCCGTCGATGTTTTATGATGTACCCATGACTGTGTGTTTTATGGCTACTCAGTTTGAGTTCTCTTATATTGCTGTGTTTTCATTCAGCGTAAAAAGGCTTTATTTTCATATCAAAGGGTGAATGTGTTGAAAACAGTATATATATATATATATATATATATATATATATATATTCTGTTTTCATCCATGTGTAGTCCGTAATATCAAATTCCATTGTATTGGTAGCATTAAATTACATAATTATGGGTGCTTCCATCAGACAAATAACAGGACAAGACGAGCAGCCATGAATTTGTCTGAATTTACTGAATTCATGTGTATATTTTGTATGTTATTGAAAACTTTTAAAATTATGCATTTACCTTTTACAAACTTCAGTAATCTCATTAATATCGCGAGAAATATTAAATGCCAGGAATAAAAAGATGATGATTAGCTTAGAAATGTCTATTGAAGGATGAAACGCCCTAAAGAAGGAGATAGCACGGATATTTGAACTGCAACGCACTGCATTACTAACTGTGGCTGTGACACAACTGTACAGGTAACCGAGGCCGAGTGAGGTATTATGGACCTGGTACCCACCGAATGCGGCCAAATTGCCGTATGTTCGAACTAGTCTGTTAAGTAGTGCTGCGATGCAACTTTGTTATTCAGTCTTCTAATTTGTTAGCATTGGTATCCCAATAACAATTTCGATAGAGTCACAAAATCATACCTCCCCCCGCGCACATAGTAACAGACTAACAGAGTTTACAAAACTTAGCCATCCTGTTGCACAAGTAGGTTTGAGTAAATACCTTAATATTCGTATTGCATCAACATGCCACGTTTTCTGAGATCCGGAAACTGTAATATTTTATTATTATGTTTCTCCATTTGTATAATTAATATCCCAGCTTGTTCTTTTAAAGGTTTCTGAGTTTTGTCCGTTCAAGCTACCGGACTTTTGTATTCCTCATCTTAAACGTTGATCCTTCCTGATCATAACCAGTCTTCAGCAATCGATGCCTAATCGTTTATATATGGGGCGCCTCCGTGGTCTAGTTGGTAGCGCGTTGGACCACATATCACTACACCCGAGTTCGAATCTCGGCGTGTGCGTATCTGAAGGATGTTTCATCTTTGACTTCATTTAACCTACCTCGTGCACAAAAATGGCCTTTTAACATCAATAATCTGATTGTTTATATGTCCGACACAATGCTATTGTTTAATGGAAACCGAGAGACAAGTGCTGAGAATTAGCGTTGTCCATCATCAACACCAACTAGTTCGACTACAGTCACCCTGTGATCGTTTAGGTCTTTTGTATTCCGACAATCGAGTATCCCGACAGTTTTAAGTCTCGCCGTTTCGTCAAACATTCGGTGACGGAAATTGTTGTCCGCCGTACGATTCGTTTCACGGACTTCTCGACGTCAAACGCTGACAGTGACGTGCAATATGTCGTCTTAGCCCTATGTATTACTGAAACGTCGCTCTAATATTTAGTTTTTAGTCGAGTGAGTAAGATCGTCGACGAGTGACAGGTTGTGTATGTCTGAGTGTGAGGTTGTTTATGTCTGAGTGTCAGGTTGTGTATGTCTGAGTGTCAGGTTGTGTATATCTGAGTATCAAGTTGTGTATGTCTGAGTGTCATGTTGTGTATGTCTGAGTGTCAGGTTGTGTATATCTGAGTGTCATGTTGTGTATGTCTGAGTGTCATGTTGTGTATGTCTGAGTGTCAGGTTGTGTATGTCTGAATGTCAGGTTGTGTATATCTGAGTGTCAGGTTGTGTATGTCTGAGTGTCCTAGGTATTTCTTTTTCTAGCTTTACGACTCCGATCAAAAACATAGAATCATTAAACGTGTACATTACTCTACTTCCGTACGTAGAGTGTAGTATCGGAACATTTAGAGGTGAAACCGATGGAATAGACCAAACTGTGGCACGGATGAGGGAACTTGATGAATCTCCTTTGTAACGGTTGTGACGCGCACGCGCGCGTGCGTGCATGCGTGTGTGTGTTGATCAACATTTCTCGTTGGCTAATGATAAAACCATGATCTCTGAAATAATATTGGTAATACGTTAATTATGTTAATTATATTTTTGTTGTTATTCTGAGTGGAATAAGGCGCTGGCTCAGATTAATCTGGATACTGAATAGAATTAGGTTACGACAAAAATACTGTCTCAGCAATCCCTAATGCATTGGCACAGAGAATCACGAAGCGTGAATTAAGACTATGGGCGATTCATCGGATGCTGAATCCAGAGCATCGACTCTTCATGCTCAGACGTGTGTGTGTGTGTGTGTGTGTGTGTATGTGTGTGTGCGGGGGCACAGTATTCGAATTATCATTATTTCCGCAGTATTTCCGCAGTATTTAACCAGTTATTGTACGCAGGCGCAAAACATTTATCCGTCACAAAATCGTAATTGTGAAAAAGCTATGTTCGATATCTTTGGTTGAAATACCACGATCACTGAAAAACAATCACAATTCTGTCTATAAAAATCTTCCAAGGAAAAGACACAATGGTGATCTAATGTGATGGGAACAAGGAGACAGATTGATGAGGACGGACAGTGTACATAATCCTTTTATGTGTAATGCAGGCTAACTGCATTACTGCTATTAGTTAAAACAAGTTTAAAAGCCACACTCCATACGGACTTTAAAACTCTACTTCAGCCCATATAACTAAGGGTCTAGAATAATATATTTTAACGAGAGAATTTGAGTATGGGTGCTACTTTCATAGATAATATCCCGAATGAAGATATTTAAACAGTATCACTGATTTCTCCAAACAAAGAAATTGGATTCCATTGCCCAATGAAAACTGTCTTACTGCTGAAGCAGTCATCAAGGAAAATGGCGTCCCAAAATTGAATGTGAAATTAGAACACGTTCATGTCACCTTCGTTACGTTAGACGGCCACGCTCGAGGTGAAGGACGTCACTGACATAATGGGGACACCACGTGACATGGATGTTTTCAACATAATGGTCATCACCAACATCATAGTCCCAACTAATGTCATATTCACCGTCATTTAAGACTCTTTTTGCGAACACACACACAGACAGACAAACATTCGATTTTATTAATATAGATATTAACGAAGTTGACCAGACGCAGTCTGATGAATCTGCTAAATTTATTTTACATTAAACATAAATACAGATTGTATATAATATTTAGTTTTTTTCTAACAGTATTTTTATTTATTTTTAGTACTGAGTATGTGTTTAAAGTGTTTCTCTCGGTGTTTTCATTAGTGTGTGGGCGTGGTGGGGAATGGTCTGTTTGTGAAGGAACAAAATTGCTAACATGCAGAAAATATCCAAACCACTCAACGAACTACATTACAAGATAGCCAGGGATAATAATTAAACATAAAATATCTCGTTCGTTTCATATTAATTATGTTAATCACTGAATGTGATGTTTATTTTATGCCGTTACCCGGCAGTACTTAAGCTAATATCATTCTATGCTAGAGTTCTAATAGAAGTTTTCCTTTGTACGCCAACTTCGATGTTGCGAAGACTCAACGATGACCTTTACGAGTAACAGACACACATACGATTATTTGATGTGACTTGGTTTACAAAATTCATCAACAGAGACATCCAAAGAATTTATTTAATGAATTAGTCAGTGTAGGGCACTCTACTGGAGAATGACGCCAACAAAATGATATAAAATTAATCAGATAAAAAGTCATCTTTGTTCTTCATCGCCAAAGTAAGAGTTAGTCATTGGATCTTATTTATTAAACTGGTCATTTTGGAATTTCTCATTTAAAACTCAACTGATGGTCCATTGTGAAGAATTTAATTTCTGAAAGAAACGTGTCAACAAACAATCAGTTTGTGTCGTTGTATTAAATCAGAAGTACGCCACATACAGAGATACACCACATACAGACATACGCCACATACAGACTTACGCCACATACAGACATACGTCACATACAGACATACGCCACATACAGACATACACCACATACAGACATACGCCACAGACAGACATACGCAACATACAGACATACAGACTTACGCCATATACAGACATACGCCACATACAGACATACGCCATATACAGAGATACGCTACATACAGACATAAGCCGCATACAGACATACAGACATACGTCACATACAGACATACGCCACATACAGACATACGCAACATGCAGACATACAGACTTACGCCATATACAGACATACGCCACAGACAAACATACGCCACATACAGAGATACGCCATATACAGAGATACGCTACATACAGACATAAGCCGCATACAGACATACAGATATACGCCACATACAGACATACGCCACATACAGACATATGCCACAAACAGACATACGCAACATACAGACATACAGACTTACGCCACATACAGACATACGCCACATACAGACATACGCAACATACAGACATACAGACATACGCCACATACAGACATACGCCACATACAGATATACGCCACATACAAACATACGCCACATACAGACATACGCCACATACCGAGATACGCTACATACAGACATACGCCACATACAGAGATACGCCACATACAGACATACACCACATACAAACATACGCCACATACAGAGATACGCTACATACAGACATACGCCACATACAGACATACGCCACATACAGAGACACCCTACATACAGACATACGTCACATACTGAGATACGCCACATACAGATCAATAACATTTCATATTTAATATTTTTTGTCATTTTTTTCCTTGTTTTAATGTTACGAAACTGGATCCTACCATATTCTTGTGCCGGAAATTATTTATATGTTATATCTCCATGTTTTCATTAAATGATCGCGTGTACTTGCTCGCGCGTGATTTTTCCTAGAACACTAGTGTGAACTTTTCTAGTGATATTTTAACTGGAATCGTGGTACTGGGAAATATGCAAAACAAAATAAACACTGATCATCTCCAATCAGAAGTATGACAGACTATTATTATAATTTAGTGAAAGAGGGCAGACGATATCCGGCTAACAACAAGAAGTCTTATCAGTAAATTGAAGATAGAAAGTCCACTTATACAATGACTAGATAACATTATATTCACAATTGTCTTCAAATTTAAAAACATTTTTACGATGTATACTGACATAGTAAACCATTCTGACGGAGACACCTGAAAACAACAACAGGTAGACGACGATGATGATGATTGGTGTTTTACGGCCACTTTTGTGCACAAGATAGGTTAAATGGACACATCTCCAAAGGTAATGAAGCGAAGTCAAAGATGAAACACCCTTCAAATATGCCGACGCCAAGTATTCGAACTCGGGTGGTAGTGATCTGTGCTCTAACGCGCTACCAATTAGACCACGGAAGTGCCCACAACAGGTAGACAGGCGGACGGCTTTGGAACGCCATATGTTCTCAAGATACCCAAAAAACTAAAACAAAAAAGAACATTCTATGAACATTCTATGTTATCGGGCGCCGTTTGTTCGGTAATCGTATTCCATCTGTGGAACAGGTAATCTACCTCCGGATAGCCCTTATCTCCAGTTATCATAGGATTGATCAAGAGAGGATTAATGGCACCAACAAAAAAACGTGAACCCCGACTGTAACGAGAAGAATGCCTTTGAAGTAATTTTATTTCTGGCGCACTTCTCTACGAGAAGGAAACATTCGGAAGAGTTCGGTAACCGGGAGGTCTCCGAGGTAAGGGTTCTATGAAAACATCCCTCTAATTGGGTTTTAGTTCTTTGATAAACCATTCTCTGTACAACGAGCGAGAGCAATAGAACATTTGAAGCTCAGTAATTAAATGGGAATTCGGTCGAAAGTTTGTTTTACACACACACATACGCACACAGACACACACACACACACACAGAGGCATTATATACAAACATAAAGGTCATCGGTAAAACGGGTCGTGATTTGCCGAAGAGGGGTCAAGTCTTTCCGTTGACGTATTTAACGGGTGATTGAATTGGTATAAGTTTTGTTTAATACGACAACGGTCAATATCCGTTTTGGTGAAGCTAGTACCTCGGTATTGTTTGGTAGTGTGGGTTGGAGACATGCGCTTAAACCACACAATTCACAATACTGAATTATTAATATAATGTACTTGATCTGCTGTAATGTACTTGATCTGAAATTTACTTCTTTCTTCACACCCGATTTTTTCTTGTACATTCATTCGTTTTATATATATATATATATATATATATTAGTAAAAACCTTTTTATTCGCATACGTTGTATTCGCATTTAGATAATTTTGCGTCTTTTTAATTTCCTTTCGCTCATTTCAAGATTTTAAGGATAATGTATCGCCGGTATGGTTTGATTTCGACAAAGGAGGAATGTATTTATATTTAAAAAACTTTCACTGCCTCTTTCCCGTTTATCAATTATATGAAGGTCGTTGATAAGTTTAGGCCAACATACACTAGGAGGCGCAACCGACAGTCTGTTAAAGTCATTCGCTCTCCGCCAAAAAATGAGGGGCTTTTGACGAAGGAGGAATAGAGCCACGCAAAACAAAACATAATAAACACGAGATCTTTACACGAGAACACGTAATATTTTCTCAAGAGCTCGTAATAATTTCACGAGATCCATAAGTTATGTTGTCACCAACCATGTCACTACTTTATATACCAAGAACTACGAGATCTCGTATAATAATCACGAGATTTCGTAAATTAATCACGAGATCTCATGAAATAATTATTAGGTCTCATGAAATAATGATGAGATCTCGTAGATTCACGATTTTTTAAATCTTGAAAATAAATGAGTTAATAAGTAAGGGTTTAGTGGTGTGTGTGTGTGTGTGCGTGCGTGTGTACGCGCGCGCAAGTTTACTACTACATATTCTCTATATCGATGGTCAGTTTTTAATCATGTATATATATATATATATATATATATACAATAATTTTTATCTGTGTGCCAGTATAACAAACTATCTATTTGATGATCCAAGACATTGCTGATAATTAACTGTTAATCAAAACACTTCAACACACACACACACACACACACGGACGGACGGGCAGACACACTGACAGACAGACTTCCGAGGCTGGACTGCCAGGCGGCGGCCAGTCACTTTGATCTCGCCTAATGATTGTTACCCGTATACGATACAAGATGGTCGTCCTAATAGCCCGAACATCTTTCTGATATATCAAAGAGACCGCGGACAGGTAAGCCGAGTGTGGCGGTTTTATTTTAGACCGACGTCCATCTCGTCTTAACTATCAAGTTGACGGCTCTTTGATCTACAACGAACTGAAAAATGACCAGAACAGCATCTAAATGCCGGACGCAGAAATGAAGGGGGGGGGGTAATAGGTTGGCTAAATTAAACCGACTCGGTTTATTTACGTTAATTATGTCTGTGGACATTGGCATGTAGATCAGTTGCACTTAGAATCCAATTTGGACGGCGTTACCTGGTTATTTACTATACCAGTTGACCCCAACTTTTAAGCTTTACTATCTGCACTCTTGATCCGTTGTCCTGAAGACGGAGGTTAAAATAAATGAATGTCGTCGTGTACGGTCCTTCTCATAGACAACGGCACTTTTATATAGAAATAGACGTGGGAAAATGTTTGAAAGTGATTAAAACACGATCCGGATCAGTTTTGTTTGCCAACGACGAGATAAGACACAACAGTATACCACACGACGGCAACCAAAAATAGAAATTCTACACATAATGATTAAATGATTATTCTACATTATGATTTTATTAATTTTACTCTGCTGAATAATAGGATAATATAAATTGAGAAAATTATTATTATAGTATATATATATATATATATATATATATATATTGTTGACGCTTTTAGACATCCGATCTCTGCTGCTGGTCGGCAGCTGCTGGACCTAACAGTGAATTGTCCAAGCTTTCAGGACAATAAGTTGTATGAATAATGGGACATCGGAACAATGGGAGGGCGGTTGAATGGGATATGATGGCTTAGAGTAGACTACTTAAAATACTACAACCGTTACAATATTCAGAGATGTTAAATATTTCCATTTTAGCATGATAATTTAAGGTCGAACCATATATATATATATATATATATATATCAAGATGGTTACCAAACAAAAGTTCATAATCTGATCAGACATCTGTCTATGTAAAGTATATATATATATTATTTAATTAATTATTTTAGTATTTTACTGGTCCTGTCTATAACCTGAAATAGACAACATCTCGTATACTCCATCTGGAGTTTGAGTTGTTTAGCTTCAACTCTGGTCATATCTGACATATGGTCGAGAGGCGACTCCGTAGGGAAACATCCCACAATCACAAATATGAGTTAGTTCCGAACCCATAACCTCCAGGTTTGCAGCGCAATGCTCTAACCAACAGACCTTGCCAGTTAAGCTAGTGACATCTGGCGGCAGGATTCAGAACTACTACAATCGGGTCGTATTAATCCCAGAGTCTGGATCCCCGTTCCTTTTCAGTGTGTACGAGAGATATTTTAATGATCATTGCCGGTGATAATACTCCACGATTCCAACAGTCAGTAAAGGAAAATGAAAGATAAGGTGATATTTAGTATATTTCTATTCAAAGAAGACTGAAGTAAACAAAATAGATTAAATTGGAAGTTCTATGTGGTAGTTAGCATTTCCCGAGTTCAAGCGGATTGCCGTACTCGTAGTGAAAGTTTATATATAGGCGGTGGGTTTCCCATAGTGTTTCCTTCAATACACATCTTTGGCCATTTATAATAATATCGAAAATGGACAAGGCAGTTGTAATACTATCATTTTATCAGGACAATTCAGAGATATCTTCAACGATTTGTTTTATTTGTAGTCATTTTCCGTATAGCATCGTCTAGCAGTAGGCGCATAGCGCATGCGCACGTCATTGATAATGCGCAGGCATAGATGGCATAATTCTAATAAACAAATGGATGTGCTATTTGGATCGAAAAATACTCATCAAATCGGAGACATATTGTGTTACACAAAAGTACTTATTGATAGAACAATAATCCGGCATTGATATATTGCATTTGTGTATTATTTCTCGCAAATTAACGTGAACCATGAGTTGATTTTAAAATGTAAACAAACCCTGTCTGTCACCATTTCAAATTTCAAGCGATAACAGTTGCTAGCGGACTTCTCTAAAGAAGTATTTACTCTCATTTTTTCACAATAACAACATTTAATAATGGAATATGTTGAACAACAAGAAACTAATCTATCTGAATTCCAATTGTTCAAACCGAGATGATCAGAACAAGAATCCAGCCTACATTGAAAACCATGAGATTCATATCTGTGCCGATTATATATGGCTATTTGCAATAAATATGCACGTAATGAGGCTGTTTCGATATTGTTCATAAATTATTTTTAAAGTTTAGTTATCTACTTTTTTAATTCAAAATTTATAAATAAGTTTGGGAGGAAACAACGTAACACAGGACCACCCCCCGTTTAACACACAGTCATGTATAATATGCTATATAACGACATCGATCATTAATCAATCAAGTACAAACAAACAGTGGTCTGTGTTATACTAGTTCAATTGATGACAATGAACAATTGTAATGTCTCCAGATAAAAGCGTACTTGGACTTTACAAATTTGTATACATATTTAGAAAAAAAACATTTAATTAACAACTTCCAATTAGCGCGCACACATTTATTTAAGTCACATTGAACTAATAATACTTAAATAAATAGAAATAAAGTATGCTGCTGATGATGATAATAATAGTTTATGTCGGAAAATAAGTAATAAAGTAGATTCAGTTATTATTTCCAGATCTAGACAAGATTCCCTACTTGACTTATACCACCCCCCCTCCCCCATCCCCTACCAGGGCGCCTCCGTGGTTTAGTTGATAGCGCGTTGGACCAACTGAGTTCGAATCTCGGCATGGCCATATATAAATTGTGTTTCGTCTTTGACTTCGCTTCATTACCTTTGGAGGTCGCTCGGCCCACTTAGCCTACCATGTGCACAAAAGTGACGGCCGTAAAACATCAATCATCATCACCACCCACACCCAACCAAAGTAGGCATCGTAATGTATTTAAAACCATTAAAAGACGGGTTATAGAGAGAAATAGCTATAAAGCCCGGCAAACATTTGAAGGCGAACGCGTCGGAAAGAATTCCACCAAGTCGCAGCCATTATCGTAAAGCACTTAAACGATGTTCGTTCTATATGTGTACAGGACGGCGTAAGTTTTTAATCCGTCTTCCATCGGTTTTCATTCCAGGAGAGAACTCGACACTCGTCGAACAGCCTGTACATCCGGCAGCCATAAAGCTAGCGATGCGGTATCACATCCAGAAGATATGTCTGTCACCTCACTGTGCTGACTCTCTCGTTCTCTACCTCAACTCACCCGCCGTGTCTGACGGGAGCATGCTGCTGTGGGACGCCAACAGAGACGGTGTGGTATGTTTTTATTTCTTTGAGTTTCATTTATAGAAAAGAAACTAGAATCTGGCTGGCGAAGATGTGGAACGTTTTGAACTCCCCGAGAGCCAAAAATTGAACCGGGATGGGAAGCGCGGCGTTTGAACCACACTTTAAAACTTAATATTCTCCTAGCATCATAACTGTTAAGTTGTGTATTTCGTGAAGGTTTATGAACAAAACGTGGTATTAAAATGAGCAATCCTCTCGGAAGTAGCATCGAGAAAATAGAAATGCCAAAAAGTGGAAGTTCGTAGATATTTATAGATATTTTCAAAGATGTTTTAATGGAAGTGTGGAACCTCTTCACAGACATCAAAACGGAAAGGACGGATTCGTAACTCTAAAATCTTAAAACGTATCACAATTGCATATTTTAATACAACAATCTCGGGTTTATGGAGGAAGTTGCGAGAACAGATTTGAGCTGTATCGTTGTGGTAATTATAAACTATGATGTACACAGTATTATATTATTATGACCTTTCTCACCTGCAGATGGACGAGAGTGAGGTATATACGCTACCGGAACTGCTCACCGATCTCTCAGAGTGTGAGGCGCGTCACGTCCACGTCATCGCTGACCAGAGTTATTCTGGAGAGCTGTCCCGTGCTTTTCGCAGATCGAAGAAACACAGTAACGTGGTAGTGTATGCCAGCAGCCGAGACAACCAGTACTCCTACGGCAACGAATTCTCGAAGGCTTGGACAGCGACTAATCACACGCGGCAGTGCATGAAACACGTTTTTCGGGTGGGTAGTGGAATTTGTTGGGTAGCAAAGATGCCAGATCAAATTGAAAGTGCACGTTTTTCATGAAGGTATCGAGAAAATCCTGTTTTGATGGTCACACTATTAAACTGGACAGTGTATTGCACTTCTTTTGTATTTCTACAGCTCTTAAGTGCTTCAATGAAGCGTTCAATATATTTTACCTACTAGCTCGCAAAGAACAGCCGAATAAAAATTTCTTAAACTTCGATAGCAGAAAATAATCACACCTGCATCCTATCTGCTTAGATACGGATGTATTTAGATCAGGTCAACAAAGTCATTCCCGCTACAGCATTAGGATCCTTTAATATGGTGTCGATAATTTATTTATTAATAAGATCGGAAACTTTTGAACATTAAGCCGAGATTCCATATACGCGGTAGGCGTTATACGAATGCCACAAAAAATGGAAAATACGTAAACGTACGAGCGTGATTCCAAATGTGCATATGCGACAAAACGGATCATGTAGCGATTAGTGCGAATGCAAATCAGACGGTTGAATCCAGGGTCATAAAATTCTGGATTCAACCCTCCGATTCGAGTGTCCAGGCAGGCTTTCCCAAGAAAATAGGTCAGAAGGTGATAGGGGTGTCCGAAACGATTGGATACCGCAATGTCGCATACGCTACCGCAATGTCGCATATGCATTCGGGTTCCATGCCACATTACGCATATCGTGTATATGGAATCTCTGTTTTAGTCTTGATTGGAAATTGAAGCATAGCGATATTCATTTCAGGAAGCAAAAAAGAAGTCGCGCTTCTCTACCCCGGTGTTGCATTCTGGCGAATCAAGTTCGAACATCAACATATTCGGCGCGCCATGCGATGTCATTCCGCCATTTACTCGCGACGAACTGAAGGACAATTACCTGGGCTGCCAGAATCTGCCCACGGCCCTCTGGGTGATGAAATTCCTCGACGGCTCGCCGCGAAAGACGCCGCGTCTAGCTCCGATCGGTGTGTCGCAGTTGTTCGACAAAGAGGACGGCTCGGATAGGAAGGAAGAAGGAACCGATTCTAGCGGCGCCGTAGAGGAAACTGTTGGCAAAAGTTCGAAAATTTCGCGAGAAAATGAGAGCTACGATCTCTTGGACGAAGACAAATACGGCCCAAGAGAGTCGTAACGGGGAAATCCAGCTTCTCTTCATCCGCGGCTAGGATGTGATTTCACAGGCTTCGCCTGTTTTTGAACGCGATGCGTCCTGTACGTTTGTGAAGGATTAGTGTTTCAGTACTTCGCAGCCCGAGTTCAAAACGTTAATTTGGTTGGTCCGGTTTTAACACACTGGGGATGGAATTGAAATTTGGCTTATCACTTCATATTATAGAAGAATGACGCGTGTTCCGCGTGAACGACGTATAAATGTAATCCTTTTGCAGGTTTACTGAACATCCCTCGAACGTGTTGTCGCCAGAAGTGTCCCACTTAGAGTTTTATAAAGAGCCGTGTTAATCCGCTTCCGGTAATGTTTGGTTGCCAGGAACGCTTACTCGTGTATGGATGTAGCGCAACTTGCGTGTTTATGTACATAGCTTCGTGGTGTGTTATGCATCCGTTTAGAAATACCGCGGTAAGCGTGTTGCGGTCAGGTGAAGTTCTGCCTTCAGTATTATGGAAGCACAGATGTTGGGGCTTTAGGAACGATGTATCAGAGCTACATATTTGACAGTAAGACGGCTATGTGTATTTTGAAACTGTTATTCAAACAATCGGCTCTTGTTATCGTTGTCATTTATAAGTTATATATAATGTTTATATGCCAATCCATAAAATAACAATGAAATACGCTGACTGTAAAGTGGAATAAACTTTCCAATAATTACTCCTCCTGTACAGCTTCCGCTTAATTGGCCATCAGCGACACGCATTTTGCAGCCATTGTAGAATTTCAAGACGAAGACTAGTTTAATTTCCACGATGATTTACTTCAAAAACTTCAAAATAGTGTAGGAAACGTAAATAGATCAAGATTAGTGTTTAAATTCTAACAATCATAACGGACAGTTACACAATTGGGATTCCTCGTATATAAATCATTCCCCGTTGTTGTCTTCTGCACTCGTTGACACTCTGACGTCACTGCCAACGAGTGTATAAACCGGTATATTAACTACCGGATGTGACAAAGAAGACTAAAAGGTCAACTACTCCCTGAAGACTTCAAACTCCCAAATTATCACCTAGCATTGATTATAACAATATCAACATTCCTTTGAGACATTATCACCCCACTCCTCCCAAAAGACCCCATATGAAAGCCATCATCAACAATAAAGACAGAACAGAAGTCAACATCCAGCTCCTGGAAATGTCCTTGAATTTTGCAAAATCAGGAAATGTCCTGAAAATATATTTCACTTGGAACAGTAACGTCTGTGAATAAATATTATGCCTGGAGAAGAAAACCGGTACATAGAGTTGATATCCCAAGTTAGTTAAAATTTAAATAAAAGTAGGTGGATCAGACAGCTAGAAGGAGAAAGGAGGAGGCTGTACCATAAAAATGTTCAATAATCGATCATACTTTGAGTAAATATGATACGCCTTTTAGCGCATATCTTAGTTTATTGCCTTGAAATCTTGTTTATACTTTGTCCTGGAAAATGCGGACACACAGTGTCCGTCAGAAGCTTAAAAAGTCATCGGATACTTGATTAAAAACGATCATTATTCTTTATAAGGAAAGGTATATTTAGTACGTATGTAACATCAGTAAAAATTTGAAAGATCTCTAATTAAATAATTAGATATTTAGCATCTATATAATAGCAATTTAGCAACGAAAAACAACACATTTATATAACATTTTCAGAATATATTAATATCCAGTTAAATTTGTAGTATTTATCCATGTCAAAACAAACTGAATGTCCTCTCTTGATCTCGTAAAACTTTTGTGAAAGAAACTTTCGTCTTTTTAAACACATCTCGGAGTTCTGTTGGTTTAATTTGTTTTATTGGTTTATGGCAAATACGTCGTCACTAAATAAATATTGCACCTCGGTGGTGCTATGTTCAGTGATCAACATCCGGTAAATACGTCCAGCCACATGAATATACATCTTCACGTGAACTGATCAATAAATTAATTAACCTCAGCAAGAATCATCTGAATTTAGAGGGAGCGTTGCACTGATACACTGGCAGTTCCATCTCACATCGTCAAACATCGTCCCCCTTGTAACCCCTATTATGTATGTAGGAGGCCTACAAAGGTAGAGATTGTGAAAATATGTGTGTACGTGTCTCATTCTTAATAATTCTCTAAATAAAATATATTATTTATCATGTTATTATTTGAAATAGTTTTAATCTGATGAGTGACAATGTTACATCCTCAAACCTGGGATTTCGATCCAAAACACCGAGTATTCTGTCTTTATTGGATTCTGCATGGCGTCACTCAATCACAGCCTTGTTGTTGGAATATTCTGCGTCCGGAACAATGATATGAGCATATATTACGGAACTCTCCATTAGTCTATACTTAGATATTCTTGTAGTCAACGAATTATATCTAATCATAATAACTCCGATATTATAAGCGCATCTCATTATTTAATGTGATGACGAGTGAGTGAGTATATTCTTTGACCTCGCGGACTGGTACACCACGTGACCGAGAAGAGACTTTTTCGGATAATATCCCACAAACACGGGTGTGAGTCGGATTTGAACCCACAACCTGGGTGTTTGCAGTGTGGTGCTCTGACCCCTGAACTATCCTAGAGCTCTGTTTTAGTGAGATGATGTAAGAGCAAGATTGTTATATCCTAGAATGAGTTGGCCCGATCCACGTCGAGGCTGAAAAGTGAACACCTAAATTATACAATCCAGAACAATGTACACAATAATTTTGGGGAAACAATGATCAAATATAACATCCAAATCATTAACATAATCTATGCCTCCAAAAAGAAACAATATAATAAATATTATTATGCAAATAATATTACGCTTATTCCATGAGAAATTTACTGGTCTCAGTTTCTTGCTGATCACAATTTGAAGCGTTTTTAGCTGAAAGGTGATGTCATCAAAACGTTTCTATGTAATAGCATCATGTATTTTGTATTGTCATTGCGTTTGTTCACACAGTACCGTATGGATCCGACAGGAGGTAAATGGACCTAAAACAGTTATTGCAATTTGAAATGATGAGACAATCCGTGATCATCCTAATTTCAATGTGGAAAGTGTGTGTATATTAGACTTAGATTGTGATGCGTGATGGATTTATTTCAGATCGGGCTTTATCAACTTGTGTATATTATTGAAATACTCCGTATTCTATCTAGTTCCTTTGACGATTGATGTACTATGGCCACCTTTTGTGCACATGGTAAGCTAAATGGACCGAACGACCTCCAGAGGTAATGAACCGAAGTGAAAGATGATACACCCTAAATTATTAGTACTCTGAGTAAATGACATTGCCGATGATAGCTGTGTAATCAGTTTCTCATATGATAATATTGTCTATAATTAAAGAGATACTAACACAGGACGAACAGATCATACTCCAGGGCCGTACTCGGATGATACACCAAGTAAGTATAGTTATACCATTTCATAATGTCAAATTGATATCGTCCGAAAACCTTCAGTGAAACTCAATACTATGGACATTAATCCAAACTCTCCTAACAGAATCAGTACACCACTTACTATTGGATGAAACAAGCCAGAACCGAGCTATCGTAACGCCATCTTTCGCCACGAGAGGTGATACAGAAACCAGTGTACGAGCGATATTATACTAAATGCCCAATGTGTTTAAGCTCCAGACTACCCCGTGATCCAGCAAGATTGCCGGATTTAGACCTACTGCGCCCCTAAGCTATATATAAGTCTTACGACACTTTTTAAAATGTTACTTCAGAAGGTCTCACGAAGTTTTAATTATATGTCATGTGTCAAAAAGAACCACGCATCCTGGACTTTCACATATGTATAATTAAATTCTTGGTCTTCGTGCAAATCTTGAGCTTTCACACTTCACCATTAATTAAAATATTATTTAAATTAATTAAAAACAGTTTAAAACTACGCCTATAAAACTGTGAGGCCACCTGCGAATGGCGAGGTCCTAAGCTTGTTTAGTTTATGGATGAATCCTGCACTATACGTCAGAGTAAGTACAACCTGGTATATTTTTGTTTTGCAAATAGTTTACTTGCGCAAAACTGAGGCTAACAAAAATAAAGAAAATACCTCTCGATGCCACTGTGCAAATATATATGACTTTAAAGTCATGTAATAAATGGGACGAGATTTCATCTTCACTTGGAGCTTTTTTTTTGGAGACTAGTATTTTGAAGAATTGGAACACGCTGAAATTGAATAATGACAAAACCTAATTGATTGCTTTTTCACCCAAGCAAGATGTAAAGAATACTAAGAATACTCAAATTATGGTAATATATATTTATATAAATTATTCCATATCTGTGAGAAATCACAGGCTTATATTGGATTATATTCCGGGATTGGAGAAGCAGGTAATTTCTATATCTAACTCCTGTTATTATCAAATAAGAAATATATTACTTATTCGTAAGTACATAAATGATGATACTGGAAGCTCTTATCATTTCTCGACTAGACACAATGGCAATACACTGTTACATCATATCCCCATCTCTGACAAACCGCCTACAGCGAATACAGAACTCTGCTGCACGTTTGGTGACGCGTACTCGCAAAAGGGAACATATAACACGTTTTATTCCAGCTGCACTGGCTTCATGTACACTTCAGATCACTGTACAAGATCCTGTTTCATACATACTAAGATGATGATGATAGATGTTTTACGGCTCATACATTCTAAGAATAATATATAAATTAGTGTAGGTATGTGTAAAATGTGTTTGTGCTATATGAACTTATATGTGTTAATTATATTTTCAATGTAAAGCGCCTTAGAGCAATTCAAGTTGGAAGAAGGCACTTTATAAAATATAATTATTGTTATTTGCACTCAACATCCTCGAATGTTGCGGTGTACAGCAATATATCTCCCAATTCTGGTGATTGGGTAAGTTCTTAGATTGACTTCGATGCTGGTCTCGCACCTGTAATAAACGGAAATCTCACCAATAACATGGGCATGGCTGCAATTCGAAACCCTATATAGTACCGCAGCGCTCTAATCACTGCGACACTGCTGGTAAATAGCATTAATCGAACTAACCAAATGCTTTATTAATCCGCCACACAGTTGTTAAAACGATTTTATTTCTTTTAAATGGTAAAGTTCATTTCAGTGCCAGCTATACAGAACATCTATGGTCTTCATATAGTTTAAACTGTTATAACTTGTTCGCATGACAGAAGATAGTTGATGTTTTACGGTCAATTTCGCCCACAAAGTGGGATAAATGGCCCGAGCGACCCTTCAAAGGTAATGAAGCGAAGTCAAAAATGATGAAACACCTTTCAGATGTCCCCACGCCGAGATTTTAACTCGGGTGGTTGAGATATGTGGCTAACCGCGCTACCAATTAGACCATGTAGGCGCCTCGCGTGCTATAAGAACGGCCTGCTGCAGGAAAAAGCCGCGATTCATGACTTATCAACATGACATGGTTCAAAATGTTCGTCTAAATTTCATAATTCATCCCATATACGTCGCAATTTTCCGCTGATCCATAATAATATTCAGTTGGTATGAAGTAATTTCAGGAGTTATATGTGTAATCCGAATACTAGAATAGAATGTATGAAGGCCATGGATTTTACACACCACAAAAAGTAAAACATTAGGCTCGGAACACAGACGGGATTGGTACGCAAAATATTTGTACCAATTAGCTTTTGTATGTAATGATGTTGTTAATAAAGGTTGTACCACATTCGAGGCATAGCAACAAGGTGCACCATTGTGCTATCAGAAGGTAATGTATATTGAACATATTTGGTTGTATTTTCCATCTGACTGACAGGTCTAGTGAAGTCAGAAAAAAATTCTTCTTTGTTTACGTGTACCTGAGACGGTTTTATCAAAATTGTGATTGAATTGTTCTTCTTTTTCTCAAACTGTTCGGTCTCTGTATGTGTTGATCTATAAACTTATGGTGTTGTCCTGAGGCCGAATTGCCCTGCTACACAACAAAAAATTCGTTCTACAATAACAGATTATCATTTTTAACATGCCTTACCATATAGGAAAACGGTAAAGACAGCACTCACAGAGAGAGCAAGAGAGTGGTCGGGATGGTTCAGTGAATTAGTGAGATAGACAAGACTGAAAGGTAACTCCCCTTGTAAATAAGCTGATCAGATGATCATCCTATAGACACAGGTAACAGCGTGATTCTAACCCAAACAGACATGGGGTCAATGAGGTACTCCGGAACTAATCCGCAAGGCGGCGCTGCGAGCGATCAGTCCTACTTGTGCGGCGCCCATAGTTATAGATCAGTTCCAGAACACCATTATCGGCTTTTTATTCTCTCGATTCGTCCGTATTTGTTTTGATTATGGCGTCAAATAAACGCACATTCGAAGATATGTCTTTAGTACAACTAAAAACCGAGCTAAGAAGATGTGGTGGCCGAAAACGGGAACTTATAGAAAGGTGAGAAGCGCACCCTCCTCCGGGTTGTAAATAATGCTCGCGGTTTTGTGATCCACATATTTCAACATGACTTGGCCGTGTAGGCTGAAATCTCAGTGCGAAATATCGAGTTGAGTATTAAACCTAGACTCTACTTGCTAAAATTATTTAATAATATGTTATAATAAAAATACGTAGCCCTATATGCATGATACCTATTCTATTAGTAAACAAACTAAATTCTGCATGGATCCTGGGTCCGAATATAATTTACTTGTTTGTAGGTTAGCATAAATGTCGGTTAAAAATGCTAGATATCCTGAAGAGTACATGCGGGATTTTAAATAAAAAAATAAGAATATTGTTCAAGGAAAAGCACATTATGATTTACATTTTATGTATGATTGAATCACGGCTTCGTATAATTTATCTTCTGAACATAATAAATCGGGTGGTATATCTACAAAAATATCATTGTTTTAATAGAACATTGTTGCTGGGATATCCAATGAAGGAGAGAAAACGATGTCTATGCCAGCAATGTCCGCATACAAGGATCTGCACTCTGGAATCAATCAATCAATATGTTTATTTCAAACTGAATCTAGAATGGCATTACATACACACACAGACACATATATATATACTAAAAGAAGAGAGTACATGATAGATTACAGTTTGTGGTTGCATCAAAGATGTTAAATCTGTACAGTGATGTAACCTGGTATGTTTTAACAGAAACAACAATAACAACAATAGGGAAAACGTAACATGTGTATTTTTGGTATACACGTCATTGATAGACCACCCACTAATTATGACAATAAGTCATTCCACAATATAGTGTTATGTTAAATCTTCGAGTAGAGATGATGATGATGATGGAACAAGATAATGTCACTAGTGATCTCAATTAGTGCTGAGGTAATATTTTTTTACTCGTTGGTTGAATGACTTGTAGTTTTTCACGTCGTCTGGCAAAGTTAGCCAAGCTTTTGGTAAATAAAAGTTCTTGCTGGTTTTTGTAGCTATGCTATGAGGATCCCGGGAATGACGTGTTTGATGACTGTGTACAAGAGAAATATTTGTAAATATTATTTGTGAGTAAGTAACGTACCAGTGATGTATGAATACATTAATTGTTGAATATTATATATGTCCATTAGTTTGGTAAACCTGAGCTGCTTAAAAAGTGAAGTTTTCGGTGCATTGTACATATTTCTGATTGATTTCTTGTGATATTTCAGGTTTATGCAGTCTGTATTGATATGCTGACCCCCATAACATTGTGTAAGAGGAAAATGAATAAGACTGTAGTATAATGATTTTAAATTATCTTTTGACGGTATGAATTGCACAAAAGTCCATCATCTATATAAATACCTAGGAAGTTTGCATTTGTTGATTTCCCAGTGTGATGGATGTTATGTTATTGTTTGTGTTCTTTGGAGCAAACATAACAAAATTTGTCTTCTGAATTGTTGTAATTCTTTTCGGTTTTTGAGAAGTGCAATATATTGTTGTGTCGTCTGCAAATAAGACGCATACTGAATGTGTTAATGCATGTGGTAAATCATTTGTATAGATGATGGATAGGAGTTGGTCGATGACACTTACTTGGAGAACCCCACAGGTTACGCTATGACGGGCAGAGTGTATGTGATGGTATGACACAAATTGGGACCTATTTGTCAAATAGTTCCCGAACCACTCCAAAGCAACGCCGTGAACACCATAAAATTGTAGCTTTTTCAACAAAATATTGTGATCTATTGTGTCAAATGCCTTAGAGAGGTCCAGAAATATTGTGTGTGATCAGGTTACTTTCAAGTGTGGCCAGAACATGGACATAGAATTTGGAGACTGCGTCAATAGTACAATGCAGATTTTTTTCCGCCGGTATCCAAAAATCGGATTGATAAATATATCTCACTGTCTGACAAAATTTTGAAGAGAAAGCCAGAGATTTTTATAATCAGAGGTAAATTAATTACAGGTAAAATTATTATTTCAATAAAATATAAACATATAATGGGACATTCAGGGACAGAATAATAGGTCTGCACTATATGTAGTCATAGAATTAAAATTGTCTCACACACAATTAACCCTTTATCGGCCGCGTTTTCATGTCTCTGTATGCTTTATGGCATGAATCAATTTATTAAGTAGATCCTTTTGCGACCAAGGAAAGGAATGACCACATCTTTCATTGCATTGTGGCGATCGACATAGAGTAGACATGATTATTAAAGCTATTTGTGTTGAATGTCACTAACCGTCCTAAGAAACTACAGCTGTTTACTTTGCTTTTGGAGAATCGCTAGGACTGGGTTGCTAGTAGCGACATCTATCGAATGGTTTTTGCAGGTAGGTTCCCAATTCCATTTGGTAATTTTGAATTTATTAATTGCAATTAAAAAAAATCAATTCCAATTCGGGTTTTTACCGATTCTTTACCTACTACTTTTTACCATGAGTAGGTACTCTGAATACCTACTTGAAATAGATACTGAGTAGTTTATATTCCAAGTAGGATTGTCATCGAAGAAATATTTCTGAATTAAAAAATTAAATGGTAAATATATTTGTGGATTTATTTTAGTTTTTGTAGGAAACTTTAGTTCCAATTCATCAATTCCATTTTTTAAATAATCAATTCCGGAGTTGAATTTACCCCATGTCTGAAGCCAAAGCTGGATGTCTTCAACACGATACACTATGAACTGCACCCCCCCCCCCCCACACACACACAGAGAGAGAACAAACAAAATATATTCCATGTACATTGTATAAAAACAACAGCAGTAGAGAACAACATCAATAACATACTTATTATGATATTAGTGATGGCTATAAACTGGTATTGAGCTTGTACTGAGGAATGTCAGAACTAAATGTACACTGGCTTTATGCGACATCATAAAATCTACAACTTCAATCGGAACTACGTCATAATTACCATTACATTATTTATACAACGACCCTATACATGTACAAGCAAACTCGCCATCAACAAAACCAGTATCCTGTAGATATTGGTTCTCATAATACACTGAAAGTAATTACAATTAGATATTAAATTACATGATTTTCTCTGATATCTCAGGTAAAGGCCAACTACAAAAACTTTCTATACAACAATGGCTAAGTGATTACACGAAATGTTTTGATTTAAGCCATTTCAACTCAATTGTTATAATACTCATCAATGCATAATTTGTTGATGACTACGGAAAGCGTAACAATAATCAAAACAAACGTTATACAAATACGCAACACAATTAAAGACACTCACTGACAAGGAATGATCAATCAGCTGTTACACAAGAACACTGCTGGTTTAGTCGTTACTGGCCTGATTCCGTTTCAAACATATATGTGACAATCTAGTATACGCATGAAAGGCTGAGCTAGAAATAAGACTGTAGAGTGTACACAAAAAATAGAAACGCTGCAAAATTTCAGCATTAAATTCCACACATAAATTTGGCATGCTTTTGTGTTATATAGGTGAATGTGCAATGCGAGGCTGGCTAAAATTACAACACATGGAAGCATATCTCTTAAAATAAAGATGATCCAATTATTAAAGCAGGTTATCAAAACACATCACAACAGGAATGTGAAAATATAAACACATTTTACGGACTGCGTCACCATTTCATTTGATGATTAGTGACTATTGCATTATAAGGCAGCCAGATCATTAATCCAATAAATAAAAACATGTTCGTAATGATATTGTCAAGAAAAGAAAAATCTGGGAAACGATGCTTAGCCGCGGGTTAAACGGTGCTATGTTTTCCCTCCTAAATCTCTTAAGGCACGAGTATTAAACTATCACAATATGCATTTCTAATGATATTATGGCAAAAAATTCATAGGGTTTTGAAAGTGTTTTCCTGGTACTAGGTAAGATAAATTCGAGGTGGGGTGGGACCATAAAAATGCTCAGTTAATCACACGATACAATATTTAATCGTATTCTTGCCTGAGACAAAATTCCCTTTTAGAGACCTAACTATCAGAAGTAAATCATTCTCTACTGTAGAGAGTGAAGTAAACATCTATTACTTTGATGCAGGATGAGTTGGCGTGACAAAACTATAATAAACAACTACATCACTTTACTTCCTGCAGAACTGCTGTCGCAGTAACATCCCTGCAATATGTGAGACCGACGAACAGTGAACACTCCCTCACACACACACACGTGTACACAGACACACACATATGTGTACAAGACACACACACGTTTCTCTCCAAACAAACATAAAGCCCAAATTGTAGCAGAATCATCCACAATAAAATAGCAAGCTTAAATATCAATCTATAACTGAAACTACACATAACGTAAATTTGTAGCTAATATGGAAGAACACATAATAACTAATCGACAGTAATACAGACAGAAAAAATTAATAATAAAAAGCGTGGCATCTC
This sequence comes from Paralvinella palmiformis, assembly GCA_025642065.1. Lineage (NCBI taxonomy): Eukaryota > Metazoa > Annelida > Polychaeta > Terebellida > Alvinellidae > Paralvinella > Paralvinella palmiformis. The sequence goes on from JAODUP010000182.1 coordinate 614,281, forward strand.
CAGACATATTACACTTTACACGGACATTATTCGACGAACATTACACCATCTGCAGTCCTACTGATGTTGCGCATTGGAGGAGTGGAGAAATTGCAAAGGTACAGTGCTGGTTTATGCCAGTTGCCATGGTTACCAATATGCCAGCCACTGCATCAAAATGGCTATGACTGCTGAGAGAAAAGGAAGCAAAAAGCAAACGAGATGCCCACTCCCATCAACAGCTGGCTTTATGTTAGGGTCTTCTCCCTCTGCAAAGATAAAAATTTGAATTAAGTTCCCCCCGACTCCATGATATGTGTTGGTGTGTGATGATTAATGTTTTATCGCCACTTTTTGTGCACATGGTAGACTAAATGGGCTGAGCAACCTTCAAAGGTAATGAAGTGAAGTCGAAGATGAAAAACCCTTCAGACATGGGATCAACTCAATTCTGGAATTGGAATTGATGGTCAAATCCAATTATTTAAAAAAAGGAATTGGAATTAATAAATTGGAATTGAAGTTTCCTACCCAAAAAATTAAATCCACAAATTAATTTCTCATTTAATTTGTTAATTCAGAAATATTTTTCTATGACAATTCTACTTGGATTATAAACTACCCAGAGTACGTATTCTAAGTAGGTACTCAGAATAGGTACTCATGGTAAAAAGAGTTGGTCAAAACGGAATTGAACAAATTGGAATTGATCAATTTGATGTGGAATTGACTGGAACTGGAAATTGACCCCATGTCTGGTTACAAACTTTCAGTCAACTCTCACAAAATGCACAAGAATACAGGTAGCCCATTTTAAACATCAAACCCACAGGGTTCAAAAGTCACCAAGATGTACTCTGTACAATATTTGTTGTTATGGTGCAGCCTCAGCCCACAGTGCTCTGGAGTGGCTAATAAAGACACCTAACTTTATAGCAGAAAAAGACCAATGTGGAGCACACAACAAAAATGTCTGTTTGTGATCTTCAGTGGGAAAGAAAACCCTGTATCAGGATATACCCAAGAGTACAAGGTCTTTGGGGTTTAGTTTGTGACACTCACCAAGTAGCAGAATGCGGAATTCACTGTTGCCCACTGAATTTTCAACTGAGATTCTAAACACTGCCCGCAGATGTTGCTGCTCAGTGACCTCCTGAATGGTTAGCTTGGCAATGTAGAGATTTTTACCCTGAAAATACATAGGAAAAAGTTGACTTTGGCGATGTAACCTATAAATGTGGGTGACATACTATATACATCTGTTGAAAAAGTAAAATTAGGAATACATTTTTTACACACACACACACACCAGGGCTAGATAAAGTAGTAACATGGACACCCATGTTGTGCCTTCAGCCTAGCGACTGATCCAAAATATTAGCCTGATAGACCATTGTTTTGGGTGTGGTGATTTTGCAGTTGTTTTGGAGCTCTTCATTGTGGAAGAAAATGGCACCATGAATTTGTGTTAATAAATCTATATAATAGGTATATCAACATCAATATACTTTATGTCATATATTTCAGTGTTACCACCAGGAGCTAAATATTGGATTGAAATGGACCCCTCTTTACAATAAATTGTACTTTATGACAGTGCCAGGTTTGAGGATGGAGTGTGAGGGCTCACCATCTGACATAACTTTCTTTAGACTAATCAAGATTCTCTTTGGACTAGTTCATCTTAAATTTTAGGAGTCCGAGGGTAAGTGAGTTAAAAACACATAATACAGTCAATTACCATTATACTGGATTGCTCAGCAGATATGGATGTATGTTAATTGATAGAGTCTGGATTATCTATCAAGTGACCACCAGCTATAAAAGGAAGTCACAGAGCGAATTAGGGCACATGCACATGGGGGTGTGGGAGAAAAGATTAGTTTTGTGCAGTTTTAGGACAATCTGAGACTAATAGAGTGGGGATAAAAAAGATTTCTGCAAGAGAATATTTTTTAAACCAGTCTGACCCACTCCCCATCTACAAAAACGTTATTTTTGGCTGTGGAAAAAAATGGAATTCCGGTCAGAAACGGAAAACTCTCATCACTGAGACTTACTCAAAATTGATAGTGAAGGATCTTCAGTTGACTTTTGTCCACTAAACATACACAAATCACATCGTTATAAATATATTGGTTTCTGCTGTATACTTGACCGTGTTTTGATGGTGCCAGATTGTACCAAACGAACTACAGGAAAATGAAGACAAATTCAGTACATACCTCAGCAATGACATTAGTATGATATCCATAGTTCTGCTGTACTTGGAATTCATCACCATTGTTTGGTTGCACAAACCAAGTGACATCTCCAGTTAGTATTGGTTTTGCTTTGATCATACAACTGATAACAAAATTCTTAGCTCCCATTGGAGAGTAAACCTCTTTTGAACAATTAACAAACTCTGGCTTGGCTAGAAATAAACAGAAACATAAAAGTTTATTATGTAAACAAATGATACATAATTGATATTATTATTATTATTAACATCATTATTATCTTATACAATATTTATTTATCATTAAATAATTTGAATGGACCTCCAGATTTACTTTGAATCATTTCTAGTTAGAATTATCTAATTAGGCAGAATTTTGTAAAATAAACCAATTTCATTAGCATTTAATTTTTTTCTGGTGTGTACTTGTTTAATAGTCTAAGTAGTACCATTGGTTAGTGGATTCATCAGTAACAGCAGCAGCCTCACCGGATATAGTACAGAATAGTATTTTATGTCGAAATGTGAAGCGAGAGCCATGAAGAGTTATGATATCAATAGAACCAACACTGGTATTTATAAATAGCTTTCAATGAAATATGTACGTATATTCATTGAAACATAATCAGATTCAGATGTGTGATAATCTTATACACTTTGTGATGCCTGTCACATGGATTAATCTGCTCTTGATCAATTGCAGAGATACATGTAACTAGTAATCAACCAACTGAAGTCACTATGATTGTTTCTGTCAGTTTGTATCGTGAACAATCGAATTTGATTTAAAACAGAAATAACAAATTAGATTAAACTGAGGTTAGTTATTATATGGGAATGAATGGGGCTCTAGTTAGACCAAGTAGTTACTTTGATTTAAGTGGTGTATTTGAGTTATCCAACTTCAAATGATACGACATTTACTTTATATTCAGCTGTATATAAATGACCATATTTTGTAACATTATAAAATAAAACAGTAAACAAGAAAAATACCACTTATTTCAAAATATAACAATTTAGTCAAAATTACACACATATTTCTGGCATGTTATTATTTTGACTCATTATGTGCATAACCTACAATAGGGAATTATGTGAAGATTATGTCTTGTAGTGCAATCTACTAAAATGTATCCGAAGCCTTCATGAAGGTGACACAAACTATCTCTCAAAATATGTACAGGTAGTCTGTACATATGACATATTGTATACTTTATGTTCCTGAGTAGAAAAATCCAGTGGTGAAGTGCACAGGTTTTTTGTAGAAAACTTCAATTCCAATTCCACTTTTTTTAAATAAACAATTCCAATTCCAGAATTACCCATCAATTCCAATTGCGAAATTGAATTTACCCCATATCTGAAAACTGACAAACCTTTTTTTTTACAATGAACCCACTATTCCTTCACACCAATAGAGAGACACTTGTTAAGTAGTGCAGTATGATGAAAATTATGCTGTGTTATTGAACAATAAAAATATAATTTGGCTTTTATCTTAACTATAAAAATATCTGTAAAATCACTTATCAACTGAGTTAATAACAAAGAAAGCTGATTTAGTGGAACCTAATATGTCTAAAACGAACGTGTCTGATAAAGAACAATTTATTCATGAAACCTGTGATGGTGTGAAATGAAAAACAATTATTCAGTCGCATTAACAGTGCATGCTGTGGAACCTGCATGCGTTAAAAGCATAACTTACTTAGCAAGTTTAGCACTGCTGAGACTTCTTTATGCAGGACCTCTTGATTGTCTTCATTTTCAACCGTGCCAACACATGTCACTGTCGCTCCATCATCACGACTGTCCACTGGAAACGAACGATCCTCCAAAAGATTCCAGATCATCTCTTTCTGGGCACCGATCTCTGGACCAACGTACTCACTGATAATGATAGAATCCATACGACCTGCAGGTGAAGAAGTCAGGGATTATGATGTCCGTTTAACCTTGGCATTGATCCTACCAAGACATGGGATCAATTCCATTTTTTACCTACTCAGAGTACTTTACTCTGAGTAGTTATATTCCAAGTAGGATTATCTTAGAAGAAATATTTAAAAAATTAAATGGTAAATTAATTTGTGGATTAAATATTTTGTATCAATTCCAATTGCCTTTTTTTAAATAATCAATTGTAATTTTGTCTGTTGTAGAGTAACCTGGAGTACTTTTTAATTAACAAACTCCATAAATATAATCATAGATAATGAATAAATAAATAGTAAATAATAAACAGTGACAAACAATCCTTTATCTAGGTCATGTTTATAATAATGTTTTTATTGGAGAGAATTTTTATTATTATTAAAGACAGGTGATAATTGTGATATGTATCATCTTCAATTAAAAACTGAATTAATTTGGTTCTCATCCAAGTGACGTGTGAAGAAAACTGAGAATTTTCAATTTAAGGTAGGATCCATTCTATATAAAGAAATATTAGCCTTATAATAGAGAAATCTTAGCCTTATAATAGAGAAATCTTAGCCTTATAATAGAGAAATCTTAGCCTTATAATAGAGAAATCTTAGCCTTATAATAGAGAAATCTTAGCCTTATAATAGAGAAATCTTAGCCTTATAATAGAGAAATCTTAGCCTTATAATAGAGAAATCTTAGCCTTATAATAGAGAAATCTTAGCCTTATAATAGAGAAATCTTAGCCTTATAATAGAGAAATCTTAGCCTTATAATAGAGAAATCTTAGCCTTATAATAGACAATAGCCTTGGAACTGAGATTGAGAAGTAAATGAATTCAACATTTTAGTACACCTATTATCAAATAAGGAAGATGATTTTTTTATTCATCACAATTTTTTAATATGACCATGCCCCATTATATAATATCACTTCCCTATGATGATGAGTTGCCCCATTATATAATATCACTTCCCTATGATGATGAGTTGCCCCATTATATAATATCACTTCCCTATGATGATGAGTTGCCCCATTATATAATATCACTTCCCTATGATGATGAGTTGCCCCATTATATAATATCACTTCCCTATTATGATGAGTTGCCCCATTATATAATATCACTTCCCTATTATGATGAGTTGCCCCATTATATAATATCACTTCCCTATTATGATGAGTTGCCCCATTATATAATATCACTTCCCTATTATGATGAGTTGCCCCATTATATAATATCACTTCCCTATTATGATGAGTTGCCCCATTATATAATATCACTTCCCTATTATGATGAGTTGCCCCATTATATAATATCACTTCCCTATTATGATGAGTTGCCCCATTATATAATATCACTTCCCTATTATGATGAGTTGCCCCATTATATAATATCACTTCCCTATTATGATGAGTTGCCCCATTATATAATATCACTTCCCTATTATGATGAGTTGCCCCATTATATAATATCACTTCCCTATTATGATGAGTTGCCCCATTATATAATATCACTTCCCTATTATGATGAGTTGCCCCATTATATAATATCACTTCCCTATTATGATGAGTTGCCCCATTATATAATATCACTTCCCTATTATGATGAGTTGCCCCATTATATAATATCACTTCCCTATTATGATGAGTTGCCCCATTATATAATATCACTTCCCTATTATGATGAGTTGCCCCATTATATAATATCACTTCCCTATTATGATGAGTTGCCCCATTATATAATATTACTTCCCTATTATGATGAGTTGCCCCATTATATAATATCACTTCCCTATTATGATGAGTTGCCCCATTATATAATATCACTTCCCTATTATGAATTGCCCACAGATTGTTTAGAAAAATGCTGCACAACTGATTAGGTGCACTTACAAAAAGAATATATAACTAGAGGTGGAGCAGGGGGTATTGCCACCTGGGGTCAAATACATATGGGCACATATAGGTGAAGTAGAAATACATTTGCGAGCAAAATGAGCCACCTACAGAAGCGAGAAGGTGCTGGTGTTTTAAGAGGCATTATTAACCTTTCCTGAATTTAAATATCATCAAGGAACCTATTCAGTGAACATTCAAGTGTAAAGGTGCCACCTGGAGTATCCATCCTCTCGCCCCCCCCCCCCGCTTTGTTCTTCCACTGCGTATAACATATAACACTGGTTTTGTTTATACTACCTTGACAATAAGATCCAGTTTTTCACGTTCAAAGTACTCAGTGGAATAGCACCTATGTATTTAAGTAATCTGATATAAAAGTACTTATTAGACAAACTACTGTCACCTGACTATAGCCTGCTTATGAAGAGGGACACTCGGTAATGTAGGATGGAAATTCTTTCTAAATATCACCTCCTTGATTTATACAAGAAATACTATGATCAGATTTTTTTAATTAATATCATTTTATTACGATTTTGCATTTTATTTAAACAAATTTGACAGAGCCATGGCACACAGGAGGCTCCGACACTCCCATAGCCACTGAGTCCAATGCTGAATCCCGATATGGGATCAGAAAAGACTCTCAAATGAACCGTAGCAATTAGATTCCTATAACTGCTGCCAGAAATATGCGACAAGAAAAAATGATGGAATACAAACCATGCAAGTTTCGATTCCTTTCAGGATTCTCTGTGCTGTTCAGAGTCACTGTCACCACGGCAGTAACAGAGGGTCCACTGGCGACGCATGCAAGATAGGCATACTGTTGAGGTTTCAATATATCCTGTGGCTTCTCATCTAGCTGAATCGTCTTTGTACTCGGCCAAGACGTGATATTTGGTTTACGGGGGACCAACATTGGATTGTCATTTCCGTACAGTATGACCTGAAATTCATCACTATCTGAAAAATAATCAACATAACAAACATGTTTGAAAGTTGGAACCTTACTATGATGACATTATAATAAATGGCTTGATGCTTCATTTTACTGTACAGCACACTTGATTCATTGGCTGCCTCTCTCTTTCTCTCTCTCTTTCTATATATATATATATATATATATATATTATCAGGGTTTTAAGTGGGCACTTCATGAGCCCTGCATGTCTGCTTTCATGGATCGTTATTTAATGTACTGGGGCTCCATTTAAAGTTTACACTTCTGTCTAACACACACATAAACGATTGAGACTTGATAAATCATGATCCGTTTATTCACGATCCATTGTTAATGAATACCAATGATCCATTTCTGATATTCACATTTCCATTTTCAATAACATCATAAGTAACCACTCAATTCCAAATCAAATTTATCAATTCCAATTCCATTTTTTACAGACTCTTTTTGATCAAGAGTAGGTACCTACTTGGAATACCTATTCTGAGTAGATTATATTCCAAGTAGGATTGTCATGGAATAAATATTTCTTAATTAAAAAATTAAGCAGTAAATAAATTTGGGATTTCATTTTTGTCTGTAGGAAACTTCAATGGCTCCCTTGGCAGATCGAGTGTTTCACCACTTGGTGAACAGGTGGCAGCACCGTTTTCATGATTTCTGGGGTGTATAAACAAGTAGCTGCTGAGATCGCCCATAAGATGGCACTGCAAGGAAATCAAAGCTCAACAAAACATTCTTCTTTCTCGTTCAAATCAATTAGACACCATTCATGTAAATACACAAATTAATCAATAGAATGTGCTGAACAAATTAATTATGTCTAGTATGTCATTACACTGAGAAAAATTTATTTTATATACCCGGGAACACAATCATGACAGCGAAGGCCACGTCTGACTGTGGATGTTTGAGCCATCGGATGGTTGGATTTGGATAATTAAATACACATTTTCTGAATAAATCAGGTCAGCCCTTGTCATTCCAGACATAGATCAAATGTTCCTTGCTGTTTATTTAAGCATAATTCTTGTTTCACAAAACAAGTTGACTGGCTGCTTGAACACCTGGGATTAGGTCACGTAGCTCAGAGCACATTTTTCAAATGATATCTTACATAGCACGGTTTTTGGATCATAAAAGGTTTATTGTCAATATTTGTTCACACAATTTTGAAGAGAGTACAAATGGAAATGCCCAGGGGATGTACATTTAAAATTTAAATAGCTTTTGTTATTTGAACATTATGGAATGCATGACTCCGGGTGTTGTTTGTAACGATAGCTATGTCATCATAACGACGAAGCCAATCACTCACTCAGCCTGAATGAGGAATGACAGTAAATGTCAACTTTTCAAACTACTTTTTCTCCCGTTATTCAAACAAAGACGAACCAATAAATGACACTGCATATTTCTACGAGATTTGGTTTTACAAACAACACAAATTATTATACTTGTCATTGTATATTTGGCAGGGTTCACGAGATTAAACTCGGTTCATGGGTGGGCACCACACTCTAGCGAGAGTCGGTGAAACGTGAAAAGCAGAAGCCAGTACATCAATTTGTTATGCTTCTTATCAATTCAAAATCATGAAAAATACATTTAATATTTATATTTAAGCAGTATGTATGCACTTCTGTGAACTTCCTGGATCATAAACACAACAAAGCAAAATTAAGCTGTACAAGTCATTTGTTTTGTTGGAACTCTGCAATCGATTTGGCTGTAATTTGTGATCCTGACACTGTGATAGCACTATGAGATGGGTGTACACCCCGAAAATCGGATCAGCGCTACCTGGTAAGTTAAATTGGGTATTTGGCAAAGGAGCCATTCCAATTCAAATTTATCAACTCCAACTCTTTTAAATAATCAATTCCAAAATTGGAATTCACCATCAACTCCAATTCCAGAATTGAACTGACCCCATGTCAGGATGGCACATCTATTTCAAGATTTTACTAACACCTTAGAAGTACACCAGTGACATGAAAACTCACTGTATACCTATGTGAACTCATGTCTATTAGAAAGTCATCCTGAAAATCCAGCCCAATACTACGCCAGGAGCTACCTATGTCTAGGCTCAAGTCATTAAAGTGAATATGCATTTACTGTAACAGTCCCCACTCTGTGGAACATCTTGCCAGTAATGTGTCATCTCTTAAAAGGTTTAAATTTGTAATTCAGGTTGCTTTCACTGGTAAATAATATTGACTGTTCAGATTACTAAATGGCCGGTTTAGATACAACGTTTTGTGGAATCATTCTACAGTATCATTGATTAGCTTGTGCTATTAATAGCACTATGTTAAAATTACATTATTAATATGCTTGGCATTATGATCACTTAAAAAGATGGATTGAGGGACCAAACTAAAGTTATGGACATTATGGAAATAATTAAAAACAGAAAATTGGCATGGACAGGTCACATCAGCCGCAGAACGGATAATAGATGGAGTGAAGTACTGACAGTTTGGACATCCATGGGTGGCAATAGAAAATGAGGGAGGCAACAAAAAAGCTGGAGAGATGAACTACAACAGTACTGTGACAATGTGAACTGCTACATGAGAGCAAGAAATCGAGATGTTTGGAGGCAACTTGCTATGGGTTTTGTCCTGCAGTGGACCAATCATGATGAAGATGATGGTGTGTAGCTTTATTTTTAGTAATTACTTATATGTGATTAAATATATGAATTACCTACACTAATATTTTATAATATTGAAAATTTATGTCATTGTAATTACCTATTACATTAAGCGTATAGGTCAGCTGACTTGAGTGTCCACCATTGGTACTGGAAGACCACTTTAATTCGCACCTGTACTGTCCACTCTCTTCGGGTCTGGGATCTATATAAAAAATATGAACAATAGTTAATCTTCAAACAATAATATATGACATCATCCGACACTGTTCTTGTGTTCTTTCAAAATACTGGTAAGCCATCTCCATGGCCAAATGGGTAGCGAGGCTAAGCACAGACTTCCAGTACCTCGATTCAAATCCCAGTCTAGCAATGATTGGTGTTTCGTCTTTCACAGCACATTGTTTGAATCTCTTCAACCAAAACAGTATTTTCTGTGCACATATTTGGGAACCACAATGGAAGATATCTTTCAAGATTTAAGGGCCACGACGTGACTGAACATCAAAAGATTTGGTTGCAACTGAATGATTACATTATAAATCAGTTTAAATAGTTCTTTATCCGACTTGACACAATAAGCAAAGTTTAAACTCCATAATTAATCAATTCCAATAATATAATCATTATATTACTGAATCAGATGAGAGCATATATTTATGAATGACTGACAATAAAGTAGACATAGCGAGCCTCAATTGAGGGTACCATATTAATTGGGCAGTAACTAAATGTCAGAGAACTGCACAAATTAGCCTCATTTTAACACGGGGTGGAAATTTGAAGGAAAATGACAGCAGATATCACCTTAATGAGATAACATAATAGATCAATTTTCATTTGCATACATACATACATACATACACACACACATACATATATACATACATATATATATATATATATAGATTGTATTTTTTTTAATCTTCCTTACTACATATATCAGACATTGGTTCAATTCCATTTTGTCAATTCTACATCAAATTGATCAATTCCAATTCCATTTTTACCTACTATTTTTAACATGAGTAGGTGTCTGAATACCTACATATTTAGAAGACCTACTCTGAATAGTTTATATTCCAAGTAGGATTGTCATGGATGAAATATTTCTGAACTAAAAAAATTAATAATGAATTAATTTGTGGATTTAAATTTGTTTGTAGCAAACTTCAATTCCAAATTTATTAATTCCAATTTTTTCAAATAAACAATTCCAATTCTAATTCAGGAATTGTCCATCAATTACAAAATTGAATCGATCTCACGTCTGATATATACACACACACACACACACACTAAAAGTGTTCCAGCTAGGCCCTTTTTCTTTTTATTAAATTTGTTGTGCTGTGTGCCTTTTTTTCCACACATTTCCCATTTTGTGGTATCTGTTACATGTGACTGCATTTCTCCTGGACACCACTTAATTACTGAGCTAGCTGTAATTAGTAATTCTGATACTGCCATAAGCTCCAGTTCATGGATACTAACTAAATGCCAAAGATAACTGATTTCAATGACGTGCCCTCCAAAATGTTGTTTACCCATAAAAGCCATCCATCTGCTAAATGAACCCCATCCTTTTCAAAACCTAGGTGGAACAGAGTGTGTTTATATAAATATATATATAATTGACAGTTCTTATCAGGAAGTTTAGCCTTGGATCTGGACTAAGCTGGTATGCCTGGCTAAAAAAACAAACCATATGATGCGAGTCCAGACTGAAGCCTGTTAGTGATGGATGAAACATGTAATGTACACAGGGATCTGATACCACAGCCTAGAGGTCTGAACTGCTGCATGCTCCACTTACTATTATGAAGATTGAACATGTACATTTTAATATTCAAGCCATCCATCAATGCGCTGATGTAAAATGAATACATTTAGATCGTCAATCGATGTAGGTTAAATGTCCAATATAAACACACTGTGATTTCTGGGTATTTTTCGGTGGTTTAAAGAAAACATTACAAGAACAAAACAGATCCTACCTTTGATTGTTATGGCTGTCCTCAATGTGTTGGTATTTTCTGTTTTTTGGTTGTAACTAAGATGTTCCTTCATTCCATCAGGTAGATATCTTAACACCGGACCATTGTTCAGGATAACATCTGTACTGTTTTGTACCTTGGACCAACTGACCACAAACTCACCGTTAACAAATTTATTGGACACATCTTGAATTTCAAATGTACAACTAAATGTGATGCTGCCTGATAAACTACGTTCCATGACCACTTGCTTCTTTAAATTCGGATCATTTTGTTCATTGGCGGTTTGCTGGTAGCCTAAAATGAGAAAGTTATTTTATTTAATCATCAACGGAGTAGAGCAAGTAGGTAAATAAGTAATGTGGCACAGAAAAGTGACACAAAAGTGAGTGGACTGAGAGTAAGGTCCAGACGTGAGGTCAATTCAATTGTGGAACTTTTTTAGAATTTGGGATCTGAAATTAATGAATTTAGAATTGATCGTGTTAATGAAAATAAGATGCAAAGTGAAACCATACAAAAATAGAACAAGATCTACTGGAATTGTTTGATTTTGAACCGATAGATTTATTTATTGAATTGGGATTGATCAAAATTCAAATGGAATTGACCTCATGTCTGGTAAGGAAGCATCAGTGTAAACAAATTGTCCTCATGTCTGGTAAGGAAACATCAGTGTAAACAAATTGACCTCATGTCTGGTAAGGAAGCATCAGTGTAAACAAATTGACCTCATGTCTGGTAAGGAAGCATCAGTGTAAACAAATTGACCTCATGTCTGGTAAGGAAGCATCAGTGTAAACAAACATATTTAACATTGTTCTATGATGACATGCGTGGTCAGATAAATGAAGTCATGGGATAATTATATCATTTAATCAGATTTAGCAATTTATGGCATAAAATTCACAGAACTATATAAATACGTAGAAAGGTTTTATTTCAAGCCTATTATGTTGCTTCTTCCATGACCAGTGGTGTACTTAATTTTTCTTTCCACTGCTGGGCTGCTACATCTATCCCCTCCCCCATCTCATTATAACCAATCACATCTGATTGGCTAGCCATAAAAGCTGACTATCTGTCGCTAGACTCATCTTAAGGATCAACTGTGTAAACACAAAACTAAATACAATAACAATATATTTCCATTGAAGCCCCCCCCTCCCAATACCATCACCAAAGATGATGATTGATGTCTTACAGCCACTTTTGTGCACATGGTAGGCTAAATGGGCCGAGTGACCTCCAAAGGTGATGAAGCAAACTCAAAGTAGGTATCCCAACTAAATTTTTTTCACTTATGTAATGAAATTGGTATTATTAGAAAGAGACTTTGTGCTGAAGTAAAAAAACCTTTATTTGAACAAAATCTGACCAGTAGATTTTTTTAAATGAACATTTATTGTACCTTTTTTGGACAAATTTAGACCATGCATTTTTACGCTTAAATGAAAGCCACCTTTGAAAATTTCAAAAATAGTCCAATGCATATTCTTTATATAATTTTTGCAAATATTCTACTTGGGCACCTCCGTGGTCTAGCGGTAGTGTGTTGGACCACAGATCGCTACCACCGTGTTCGAATCCCGGCGTAGGCATATCTGAAGGTTGTTTCGTCTTTCACTTCGTCTCATTACCTTTGGAGGTCGCTCGGCCCATTTAGCCTGCCTTGTGCCAAAAAGTGGCCGTAAAAACATCAATCATCATCATCAAATATTCTACTTCTGATACAGAATATGTGCGCCCATTTGCATTTAGAACTACCTCAATTTCAGCAGCAAACACAAATTTACTCTGAACTTCAGCAACATTATCTATCCTTGGCCATCTATATAAAGTTTGAAATCCCCTGTTTAAAAACTGAATTGTTCCAACCTCTGCACAAAATCATCCTCATATGCAACTGCAACCCATGTGCCTTGATTACTAAATGTGAAGGTATCTGCATTTTCTTTTCTTTTTCCTATTTTGAAAGTTATCAGATTCAGTCAAATTTAATTATCTTTTTTTGGTTCAAGTGAATTTTTGATATAACTTTAAGTCAGAATCTGTCACTGTATTAGGTGTGGGTTTTACAACTTCATTATTGCACATATTTGTGGCTAGGCAGCAATTTTCTTTCAGTTCCTGCCACCCTTTGTTGCCCATTACCAGTCTTTTATCCTTTACATTGAGAGAATTTGTTAAGTACCTAATTTAATTTTTCATCCATTCTTTTTTGGGAATTATCATTCTTACAGATATTAAGTGGTATGTGAAGCTGGGCAATTATTTGGCAAGGTCCGTTATGTTTTTCTAAACTGGTCATTAATTTGTTCTGATTTTCAATTCTGTTGACTTCCTTTGCTTTCTTATCAGAAAAGGTTTTTCTGTTGTATTTCTTAGCTGAAGGTTGTTTCATCTTTGAGTCAAAGATGAAACAACCTTCAGCTATGCCCATGCTGAGATTCGAACATGGGTGTTAGTGATCTGTGGTTCAACACGATACTGCTAGACCACGGAGGCACCCCTCATCATTAAAAGTATCAATAACCTAAACACAATAGCTTCAAACAGACTTGCGTTCCCAGTACTGACACCTGTTACGAGATCAGTTACATCACGACAGCTTCATGCATGAACGATTCCATGATATTCGTCTCTGCCACAAACAGGTAATTAGGTTGTAGATAAATACAGAGTTACACCATTCGAGTGAACATAAATCAAAAAGTAAACTTTGTCAACAAAGAAACCTTGCTGCTTCATATAAACTGGTTCCACATTTATCACAAATCCAGCTCAGGATGTCATAATAAAACCCATACTGTATTTGAAGTTAATGTTAGTGCTGTTGCCTAAAGTAAACAATCACACAAAATGTAAACTAATGATTGAGTAAGTAAAACATTCACCGCACACTAACTGTTTCTCTAACCACTTACCAGTTATAACAGATATGATTATGTGCTAAATGGATGAAATTATTAATTAAACATATAATATATATAGACCTATTCCCAAGTAAAGGTTGACCTACTCCAAGCAAACTAGTTTATTGATAATATTCCTAGGGATGTTTATTTGATGTTTACGGCCAGTCTTGTGTACAAAGTAGGCTAAATGGACAGAGCGACCTCCAAAGGTCCAAAAGTCAAATATGAAACACCCTTCAGACATGCCCACACCGAGATATGAATGCAAGTTGCTGAGATCTGTGCCGCAGCCAACTGCAATACCAGTCAGCTAAACCATGGAGGTGACCTAATATTCCTAGGGAGAAACACCATTGATTTAGTAATGATATCAGGCATGAGAGTGACCATTGAAAAAAATACGATGAAAGCTGGAAAAGAAATCATACAGCAAGGTGAACCACAAGCACCAAGAGGGCGCTGTAAGCCCCTAGAAACAATTGGGTTTTGTGCATTTTTAGAACACTCTGAGACTACCTGAGGGGGGATAAAACATGTATTATGGAAGAGAAATAGTAACGGAGAGCCATAGTAACTTGTACAATAAGTTCGAAATAGATAATTATGTACGTTACTGTCACAAGAGCCAAATTTTGATAAAACAAAATTGGTACAGGTAATTAAATCACTAACAGAGTAGACATTGGTATTTTCGGACACTGCCAGAATTTGGACACTTCATTACAAATTCGTTTGAGGCACACACAAATCAATGACATATTCACATAAAGTAATGACGTTCAACACACATGACTCTCCTCTTGCAGCGAAAATTAAAAATTGTTTCGTGTAACACTCCATTAAGGTATAAAATAATTTCAATTACTCGTCCATTGTTCAGCATAAGAGATGTTTCTTTCTCTTACGCAGTAGTAGTAAGAAGCAAAGCTTTATTTGAACCATCTCACAGTCTCTTATTAGTCTCTGTTTTGGGCCAAAACATATTGACTAAGGTACGATTTATTCAAATACTGCCATTTTGAATATAATCTCAAACACAATATGATTCGTTGAAGGTGTCCGAATACTGCAATGTGAATTAAACGTACCTTTCAGTTTTCGGACACCACACTAAATTGAAATTTCAGCTTTACAATAAATACAATAAAGTTTAATAGAGTTCAATGACATGAAATTAATTAAAGAAATAATGAATAACACAATAAATTGCATGCACAGACACAAGATATTATTTGATAATTAACAAATTCACTTTAGTATATTCAGAAGACCCAAAAACTATCATCAGAAAGATGAGCAAGTACCAAATTGTGATTAGTGTCATTCTAGTTGTGGGGACTTAATATCCTTGTATTTTAATTAAATAGTATATGACATTTATTAATAGTTCCTCTGGTTGTTTTCTCGAATTTGCAATTTATTAAAAAAAATACTGAAGTGTCCAAATTCTTCCTTCACTTTCAGAAAATTTATGGTGCCAAAAAATATATAATTAAGAAAGAAATGCACATTTATGAGAAGCTTGAAGTTGGATAAATGTTTTGAAATAGATTCTACTTTTCTAAAACGAAAACATAAAATTTTACGGTTAATTATGTGTCCGAAAACTGCCAGGTCTACTCTACCTTTATCAATTACCAACTTTTTACATTCAGTATTTTCAATATCATGACCCAATATGTTATAGAATCCTGTAATGGTTATTAAAACAGTTAAATCTGAGGACAGGCTATACTACTAGTAGGAGTCTAAGTTTTACTCCAGATGTGACAAAGTCTTGTCACTATTTACTTAATTAAATGTTACTAATTACATTGTACAATGGTTATAAAGTTACCCGAAATGTATAGTCTACAACAAACATTGTTCTGTTCAGACTTGCCGAGATAATACTATTTTATGACGCATGTTGTCAATGTGAAAACAGATGAATGTTTTCTTAAATGACCATCATATAAAACCACCCTAAAATGTATACATTCCAGATGCTCGTGGAAATGTTTTATAACGCGTCAATTCTGCTCAGCAGGGTGATGTCCCGAAATGCCATCAGCTGTATTTCTTTTAATTGTGGGAATTTCTTTTTATTGTCATGAAACAACGTGAATCAAGTAAACATGTTTGACCTATTGTTTCCATGCAAAAAGTGATTGTTTCAACACCAATAGAAATATGTCCAGGACAAGTTTTATCTGTGTTCGCTGGTTGACCTTTACGCCAACAAGGACCAGTATATAAGCAGCTACGTTGGCCAGACAGGACAGTCTCGGGATTGTGAAATTAAGTTCGGGTCTCTTCATACATCTTTAGGCTCAGATTCTAAAACTTAACAATAGTCATTTGATGTTTTGAGTTTTATATTTCAAAACTTTTTTGCGAAGGGTTTCTACTTTATTTGATTTACATTTCTGTATCATTTAAGATTTGTTACTGTAATACATTAGTTTAGTGAAATATCACCAGACTTGTGTCAATCGACTGCCTACAAGTAACTAAGGAGAGGACTCAGTTACACAGATTGGCATTCCTGGGCTGGTGAGATTTGTTAAAGGGTTTACTTGGGGTCCCACGGTCGGTGTGCGTATGTATATAATATATATATATATATAGTATTACATAAGTAATAAATAAAATCAACAGAACTGCTAGTACATCTGACTCACTGTACTTCAAATTTCCAGATGAATATAATAATTTGGGAACAATCAAACATTTACATTACACTGAACTTTTTAATCATAATAAAAGTTAGAGATTATATTTTATAGATCAGCCAAAACTTGACGCTGGATTACAGCTGTTTATTAAAGATTCACACGAAAAATTTCTTATTTTGACACCAACAGCAATGTTAACAGGTAACTTGAATTTCAAAGGAACTAGGTCGTGAAATCAGAAATGTGTCGCAAAGGTGAAAGGACAGGTGAAAGGACAGGTAATCGTGAAGCAAGGCTCTTATAAATGGCCAGTAAACAAGTTTGGTTTTATATTAAGTCAACTGTTATCAAACATGCGGCTATCTTCACGCCCTACCTTGTCCAAACAAACCGAATAGGATCACAATGAAATATGACAACTCCATCTTTTCCGCCAACAACGATCAAAACAAACCCCGACCGCCTTCGAAAGCCTGTGACGTCACTCAGGTGTGCGCGTAGATGGAGCCACCGTCGACGGGTTGCCCTGGTCCGGTGGCGCGACCATATAGTTCAGTTCATGAAAAATCGGAACGACAGTGAGCTCCGGCGGCCTAGTGGTTAAACACCCGGCACTTGGTCCCAACGGTCGCAGGTTCGAACCCCGCAAGAGGTCGAAACTTTTCCAGGGATTAATTTCTCGGCTCACTACATCGTGGGTGGCTGACCACGTTAAATGGCGCTGCCGTCTCCACTGAATTATTTAAAATGAAGGGGACGTTAAAAACGCCCTGAGGACGTAAAACACTCTGGCAGTGACCACCCTCAGGGTATTTCGGTTCCATCTTTCCGTACTGCTCCCCTGTGAGTGGTGGGGGAGGAAGTTTCTCAACCACTCCAACATAGAGGCTGTGCTGATTAAGCGACAGCCTGGGGATTCTCCTCGAACCAAAAAATCAAACCAAAACCATCGGAACGATGCTGTCCTATTTCCCGGTAGAATTCTTTGGACTCTGTGAATGGACTGGTGCCTTTTCCTGGTGGAATATTTCGAAAGCTCAACTAATTTAGGACCTTCACTATTTAATTATACCCCCCTGTGACGGTGTGAGTGTGTGCGTGTGTGTGCTAAAAGTGATAAATACAGCCATGTTAATTAATGGTTTCCATATACCATCTCTCTCTCTCTCACACACACACACACACACGTGACAGAGCCTTAACTATCTTTATTTTTAAAATACACAAATATATAAACACGTTTTTCTTTTGGAATTGAATTCCAGTATCGGTTTTGTGGCCTACGAGTTCAAACGACGAAAAGTTAGCTGCTCAGATCGAGTTAGAGATCATTCGGTTTGTGATTTGTGGACATCAACCACTCATTAGATGAGTTACACAATATTTTATCAATTATATGACAAAGGGTATTTGTATCGGGCAATAATCTGTTAAAGAGAGCCCATGGTTCCATGTATAAAGCCAGTTAAAACTACAGTAACGTAATTTAGCAATGTTTTAATACGAACAAAGATAAACATTGCCTCAAAAAGGTCAACGGAAATCAGTCAAACTTGTTATTATCAATGTAGTGAATCATTATGTACAATAGCATAATGGTACAAATGTGTACGGCCACATTTGTGGCTAAGATAGGCTAAATGGGCCGCAGTACTATAATGGTGTTATTGTGTCATAATTGTATCCATTCTGCAAGACGCAGTACACATTTAAATAAACAATTAGAATGACTGTCGATATTCAGCAGATGTAATTTGTGGGTTCAACGAGTGCCGAGTGACAGGAAGAAGCAAGAATATTGATCGTGTACGCATTTGTTGTCACATCGTAATAATAACAATAACAACAATCTAGCTATTGTATATAGGTGTGAGTTATGTTGTAATTCTCTCTCTCTCCCATTTGGAAAATATGATAAATTGATAACGTAATTTACACACATCGATTGTACTCCATAAAGATTAGGTCGATATTATTATCAAGTATAATCCTCAGATGGTAGCTGATGTATATGCATTACCTACATATAATTTGCATATATATATATATATATATATATACATATATATACACACACACACACTTGGTTGCAATTTCCAGTATGATAATTGTACAATTTATCTGACTTGCTTTGTTTATGATCTCAGCAGCAAAAAATAGCTATATAAGTATAACGAAATTCCACGTTAGAAATGCATTTCCTGTGTTTTCAATTGACTTTCCAGTGACTGCTGTGCGATCATCGTGATAATTACAATCTTTAAGGTAATAGGCTTAATGATTTTGAAAATCCCAACTAAGTTTAACGGAATTGTGATTGGTAAAAAAAACTGCGGCAACTACGAACTGTGAACTTTGGTTTCCCCACAAAAGTTTAAATAGAGGCAAAATGCCTTTCAGGATATACAAGAACGACTAGCATAAACCAATATATATATATATATATATATATATATATATATATATATGACACAAAGCTGCAGGCTCTTGTTGAAGTTGAAAAAAGGTGAAATCTAAAACTCAAATTTCTATCTAATAGGTGTTTCATGTAACGCACTATCAACGTGGTTCAAAAAGAAAACATCTCGGGGAAAGCTCATGGAAACGAATAAGAACTGCTAAGCGTCGTGGTTTAAGTGGTAGCCCGTTAGATCACAGATTACTACCACTTGAGTTCGGACCTCGACGTGAGCATATCTTTGACTTCGCTTCATTAACTTTGGAGGTCACTCGGCCCATTTAGTCTACCATGTGCACAAAAGTGGCCGTAAACACCAATCGTCTTTGTTGACAAAAGTAGACTGTTTTAATTGTCATCAATTATCGCCCGTACGTGTCGGTTGCTGATACTGGACACTTGGCATTTAAATTTGAAAATCTGGATAATTCGAAATATCATTATAGCGAAATGATTTCCAGTTCCCGCTGAATTTCGCCATAACCAACTTTAACTGTATAGTGATGCTACGATGAAGTGCCAATGACTCTTGATAGGAAATATGGCACTATGCGGTCGCAGCAGTATCCGGAATATTTCTTATATTCATGACGCCAGTATTGCTGGGGGTAGTACCACCGTGTGTACTACGTGCGGGAAGGCGGTAGAAAGTATGTTGGGCTTTGGATGGATTTGTTGCGTAATTGTGAAAACGTTTGGCGTGAGAACCAGCGGGACATTGAAGACGAGGGAAACTTCGATTTATTTTAAATAATTTAGTGGAGACGGCAGCGCCATTTAATGTGGTCAGCCACCCACGATGTTGTGAGCCGAGAAATTAATTCCTGGAAAAATTTCGACCTCTTACGGGGTTCGAACCTGTGACCGTTGGCACCAAGTGCTGGGTGCTTAACCGCTAGGCCACCGGAGCTCACTATACTAGAGGGGTTTCTCGTGTACTGATGAATACTGACATGTTGATAGAGAGGAGTTTCGACGCCTAGTTGCTATGGACATCAGGAAATGGACGCAGAAGTACAGCAGTACAGCATCTTTCAACTCTCCCCAGACAGAGGGAAATAACCCCTGAAACTTATGCCGGCGCCGTGTTCCTCTTTAGCGACGGCCTACATCGGCCCATCTGCAGCCTACACTGGCCCATCTCCAGCCTACACCGATCCATTTCCACCCTACACCGGCTCACCTCCAGCCTACACCGGCCCATCTCCAGTCTACATCGTCATCGCGTCGGCTGATGCCGGCCTTGCACCGACCAATACCAGCTCCATGTCGCGACTTTACACGAAAAACTATTCCACGCATTTATTATAAACACACGTATTATAATTACACAAACCAGGACGCTGTAAGCTAAAATAAGATCACCGCAAAAATCTTTGATGAATAATCTTTTGTTTTAAAATAGTGGAATGTTATCTGTAATTAATATCATGACACAAGTTGATTTGACCCAAAAGTCAATTTACAATTACCCAAAGTGCTGCAATTATTACTTTTATCTTATAAATTGATTTGTTTATATACGATATACCACCAAATATATGCCCAGTCTTAATATCATTCAATATATGTGGGTCTAGTGACAATATAACATTTCAGGTGATTTTTCTCATTAACATAAATGGAGGTACTGCACGGGGAATACTACATCGAAACACTTACTGTGTGAATGATGCAGTTCACTGATCATACCGTCGTATTTTATTTATAAACAATGCTTAATGATTTTGGCAAGTTTGTATGAAGATGATGATTCATGTTTTAGGGCCACTTTTGTGCACATGGTAGGCTAAATGGGCCGAGCGACCTCTAAATGTAATGAAGCGAAGTAAAAAATGAAACACCCTTCAGATATGCCCCCACCGAGATTCGAATACGGGTGGTAGTGATCTGTGGTCCAACACGCTACCGCTAGACCACGGAGGCGCCCATATACATCTATAGATCCGTAAATGTATACATGAAGCTTCAGTCTTATTATACATACTCCTATTTAAACAAGTATATATCAAATGACTGTTGATATCACAATTTATTACAACTATAAAGCCAGTTAGTGGCTGGAACAGTACAGTCATCCTGTGATTGACGTTTTGTTATTTATGTTACACATGTCAGTTTATAGTTGAACCGAAGTGAACAAAAGTTAGATAAGAATCGGTGTTTTCAACCAGATATATTCAAAATAAATATAATCAACAAATTTTGGCTCTATGAAATGTATGCTTAACAAGCAATGTAGGTTTATTTACATTTTGCCTGCTAAAAAATGCTCCTCGATATTTTTCTTGGCTACCTTCAATATAACACCAAATAATCATACTTCTGGTACATCTTTATCCAGAGCTTTTCCAAGTCAGATAACTAGAAATTATTGTCTGAGTAATATGTTTCTTTCGAAATTTCTCTAGAACTGATCTTGTTCTAGATGCACCAAATTATAGACTCTGTGGATCTCTCTCACCGAGTCAGCTAGTCACATAAACATTCCAGATATTGGTAGAAGAGTCCTGCATATCCATGATGGATACATTTGAGTCTTTTACAGAGACTGATATCAGACAGTTTCTGAAAAAGTTATCTAATACTTTCTGTGCAGTTGACCCTATGCCTACATGGCTTGTGAAAGATTGTCTGGATGTTCTGATAAATCCAATTACCAATATAGTTAATAAATCATTATCTCTGGGTGTTTTCCCAAGATCCACGAAAACTGCCCTTGTAAAACCATTTATGGACTGTAATATTCTAAACAATTACAGACCTGTCTCAAATTTTATATTTTTATCTAAAGTTATAGAAAGGGCAGTTGTTTTCCATCTAAACAAATATTTAATCAATAATAACCTTAATGAATCACTACAGTCTGCCTATAAAAGTGGTCACAGCACTGAAACAGCCTTGATTAGGGTGGAAAATTATATTACTATGTCAATTGACCAAGGTCATCCAGTAATACTTGTTCTTCTGGACTTGTCTGCTGCATTTGATACAATTGACCATAATGTACTTTTCTCTAGGTTAAAAGACATATTTGGTCTGTCAGGTAAAGTATTTGAATGGTTTCGATCCTATCTGGAACAAGGCTCCCAGAGAGTGTCTGTTCATGGTATTTTATCTGACATACAGTTTTTGTTATCTGGTGTACCACAGAGTTCAATTCTTGGCCCTCTGCTTTTCACAATGTATACCCGTCCTCTTGGGATCACTGCGCAGCGATATGGGGTTAAATATCACTTGTATGCTGATGACACACAGCTGTATATATCACTGGATCCTGACAAAGAGTTAAATTTCTCCTCTTCCTTGGAGAATTTAGAACATTATATTGCTGATATTTGGCTATGGATGACTCAAAATCTTCTAAAACTAAATGATAATAAAACAAATATTTTATATTTGGCATCACCACATTGTGTTAAATCCATAAAGACACCAGCATTACAGATGGGTACATCTTCGATTACCCCTAATGGGTCAGTAAAAAATCTAGGGGTTATTTTTGACCAATGTATTAACATGCATGAACATGTCACATCAGTATGCCGAGCTGCCTACTACCATCTTAAGAACATCCACTGTTTAAAAGCATTCTTGACACAAGAATCACTTGTAACTGTAGTTCATGCCTTTGTTACATCTCGTATAAACTATTGTAACTCCCTGTTATATGGCATATCTGATTATAACATTAATCGCCTTCAGCGAATTCAGAATAGTGCAGCTCGCATTGCAACAAATACTAGAAAATATGATCATATCACCCCAATTCTTCAAAAACTACATTGGCTACCTGTTAGACAGCGTATCCATTTTAAGATTTTGTTAATAACTTAAAAATATATTAATGATATGGCGCCAGAATATATGTGTGAACTGGTTTCCATTAGAAAGTCATCCCGAAAACTCAGGTCATCCAGTCAGATACTATTGCAGGTGCCAGTGTCTCGGCTCAAGTCATATGGTGATTGACTTTGTGGAATAAGTTGCCGGCAAATATTATAAATACGTCGTCTCTTGAAAATTTTAAATCTCTTCTAAGAACACACCTATTTAAGGTCGCTTTCACAGTTAAATAATTATTATCTTTTAAGTCACTTACAGGGTTTTTACAGACATATTATTTAGGGTATTATTATATTACATATTATTTGTACAGCGCCTTTGAATGGTTCATGCTAATAAGGACGCGTTATTAAATATACATTATTATTATTATTATATCGTTATCTGGAGCTAATGATAATTGTCAGCATTATACAATTGCCATCCCACGAGATAATCCCACATAAAATATAGACAAAAGCTTAGGTTTGTTTTAAACTGCTGTTAACGGACAAAATATTTTAATATGGCTTACCTAACATGATCTGATTATGCGTGATGCTCAAGGCAGTGTACGACATTACTGCTCGACCGCTCGACCGGGACCAGTGTTTCATTTTAATGGAATAAACAAGTTTTTAAAACAAACACTACCCAACAAATAACCAAGATCACGATCTATTTATTAACTTGTGACATATTAAAGAACAAACACACAAATAACTTCACTGACGATGTTCTGTCAAATCTAAGACACTTATACCTTCCGGCTATCAATCAACTTGGCTTAACCTGACAACGTCACAATTGACATTCGCGCCTTCCCCCCCCCCCCAAAAAAAAACCCAACAATATCCTGCAATTTATCTGAATATGTAAATAAGCCTACCGAGCAAAGACAAAAGTTGTCCACGCTAAAATCGGCCAGCGGGAATTTCAGCGGTTTTCTCTTTCAATTTGTATCATATTTTCCTGGTATGTGTGTTTGTTAAAAATGTGGGGATTTGTGAAAGGTGTGAATGAGTCAAGTGTACCGAAACTATAAGTTGACAAACCATCAACTATATCTCAAGCAGAATAAAACAAAAAACAAACTAAGCGCAAACGAACTTTCAAATTACACCGAAATATTGGTAAGATATCTGACTTATAGTTATAACCATATGCATATGCAAACGTTGTGTTAATCGTTTTGATACTACAGTGGAATGTTGGCAAATAAACCAATAAAAAGCTGCCGATAAGTCCGACAATGAGTGAAAGTCATTGCTCGTCGATATCGTGGCGACGGATCTTGCTTAAAACGAGTAACTGACGCCATGCATGAAAAAAATGGGCTTACACGGACACGTGTTTTAGTTAAAGCATTTCTTTGGTAGCTAATATCCTTTTCAGATTTATCCAATAGTAATTACTTTTATTCTAATGGTTGATTACTTTTATTCTAATGGTTGATTACTCCGTCACTTTTGTCTTGCATATAATACCTACATTATTTGAGTGAGTAGAAACGCCGCAATAACTTTTGTTTATCATGGATTACTTTGAGCTGGCAGCTATGAGGATAACTCATGAACTACTCATGAATGACAGCATTTGACTGGCCAAAGGTAGGATCGTACCGAATATCCACGATGATTCCATGTATAGATATTGAAACACAAAGAAAAAAATATGTGCATCTAAAACCACAAGAATTGCAGATTTTACTGCTTGGGCATAACATTACAACAATGATAGGATCGATTATGTTTGGAAACAGTGATGTTGAGGTTATTACAAGCCACTTCAGGGACATACGAGAAAAAAAGTGATGTTAAGATTGATGATACTTTGACAGAATGAGACATGATAAAGACAAATCTTGATGGAAGGCAAGTTAAAGCAGGCCAACATAAATATAAACCATACATTATTAATTACATTTAGTTTTTTTTTTGTTTAATTATGAATGAAGTCTAATCTAATCTAATCTATGTAACATCAGACATGTAAGTAGGTTAATCCAGGTTCTTTATCAGTTGATTAACCTCTTCACTGATTTTAAAATACAGCACTAAATGATCTGATGACCATTCAGCTGACATGTCCAGCTGTTGATAATTTTGACCTAGATCCTGCAATCCAAGACTGGTTAAAGGGCAGAAAACGTAAGAATAGATTTGTGAATAGCGAGCCAAAATTAAAGAGGGCTAGACTTCAGACAGTTGAACTACGTACGAGTGGCTGGTGGTGAATTTATGGAGAGATAATGAAGAATATAGTAAGAGTGTAGAGGAACAGGTAATTGGATCTGTGGAATAGATTGAGGAGTCACATGATGGAGAAATACTAGAAAGAGGAGGATGTAATCCCAAACTTTGAAATAGATTATCACAATGGTGATAATAATGGCTTGGACAAGGAATATGAATATGACAATGACAATGAAATGACAGAGGATGAAGTTTTAGAGACTGCGGATACTTAAAATTTTAACAACCGGTTATGCTTGCGTTATTATGATGGATTACTTGCTAACGTAAATAAAGCTTTGAAATTAAAATTTATGGTTTTTTCTTTCATCTGAGAAGCCATTTTTATGCTCAAAGTGAAATAAATTACTGTATTTGAATGATATTTGTTTAACTTTCATGGAGGTCTGATCTTGATAACTTTTTGTGCTCGCTCGGTCTAGTGTGAGCACTGCATATCTAGTGTTAAAATATCTTACTGGACCAGTAAGGCTACAAGTTAGTTTCACACACTGTCAATGTGTTAATTACGAAATAAATTAAAACATCAAATACTCTTACAGGGCGTTGCGTTTTTTTTTTACATATCTAATATGTTTCTTAAAATATATGTGTGTAAAATATGGCACTTGTTGATTACGAAGTCTTCCTAATCTATAACATGATCATAAACGTTATTATACATGTCATATTGTACACCCGTCAAATGAAAAAAAATAATGACACTGGTACAAGCTAGGGTGGTTCAGATAATATAAACCGAGGTATTATGTTAGCCACATCACTTCACTCTCATAAGAAATATGTTTTTTAAATATAGATATGTCAGCCTTACAATAGTAAACTACCAACCATCGTTTTATGAGAAATTTTCTTTGAATACATTTCTAATACTACACTAAAAATAATAATACTATAATAGTATTGCAGCATGTATTTATCAACCAGTTCAGAATTTTAAAAAAACCTAAATTAATAAAAGCGTAAATTTGGTAAAATAATTTTAAAAAGATAGCACAACCGACACCAAAAAATGACATTAAGAAATTATTTTGAACAATCGTATGTCACTTGATGCCAAATATTGCAAGAAATAGCCTTTTAAATACCAATTATGAGGTATGATCAATCAGTTTCAGTTGCCATTTGTTGTCATTTCAAGCTGAAATGTAAATATTTATCATATTCTCTTTTTGGCGCCGCTGTCTCCATAACCTGTGTTAGCTTAAACATAAAAATTACTCGCATTGAATCTATACCACAAAGTCAACTGGAAATATCTGTAACTGAACAACTTAGACAGAAATCAAACAAAAAGGCCAGTAGGTCAGGTACGATTATTTTATTGTACATCTATATTACAAGCTTATCTTTGTTAGTAAGTGGGAAAACACAATGGTAGGATCATTTGTGAACACGAACAATTGCAAACGGACATAGGTCAGCCGTGTTAGACTTCGCACAGATACTCCACACGCGAAGATGCTGGAAGTGAGCGGACTAAATCAGACGAGAACAACAGCACACATGTGCGCATGCGCGTGTGCACACTCACTCACATCACACACACACACACACAAAGAAAAAGCCGCCAACAATCTAGTACACACCTATACACTGTGAGAATAAAATCTACATTTACGTGTACAATCGTAATTATGCAAGGCTTCGCAAGAGACGCGCATGCGCACACGGACGTTTTCACGCAAAACAAGGAATTGTCTGCCTCGACAAACAATCATTTGAACCATCAGTGACAGTAACAAAACAACAACAACAACAATAACAACATGTATTAGGAACGGTAAACAACGACCCAACCAGACCAAAGGGAACATACAGACATCGGACATTGGAATACAAACAGAAATTCTCTCCGGATATCTCGCGTACAAACAAAGCGACTGAAGACCCTGGCATGGTACACATACACACACGGGAAGAGGAGTCGTCACCTCGACAATGATTTGCACAAAAGCTCGGCACAGCAAACTTCACACTGATGCCGACGTGGCATTTCACAGATTCGATTAAAAATATACACGAAAATCTGACGAAAATCTAATGAATCTTCACAGTCGACCAACCAACCGACGGACTGACTGACTACCTGACCATCTAAATAACACTAATGTCTTAGATTCTTAATAGGAATCCTTACCACGAGTCCGGATCCTTGTTGAGGCTGCTATGCTTTCCTTCAATGACTCCCGTCATTAATCAGTGATGATATACTGGATGTTGACAAACATCGGTACAGGTCGCTAGTCGAGATGAACCAAATGATATAAGCGATAATACCAACTATTTTAGGTGTAACACAGACAGACAGCTGAAAGAACACAACCTTCAGGATCTCGCCCCCCCCCCAACACACACATACAGATTAAACGGCAAAATAGAGCACATTCTAATTTTACCTAACACACCCAATCCGAGTGCCTCTAGTCTCAAACGTCCTAAGTTAAGAGCTTTAATTATGCTGGACCAGAGTTAAGGAACAATCTATATGACTCTGTTAGTATCATATCACAGACATACAGTACACATAGGGCAGGCCGATTGAGTTGAGCTTTATATATATATATATATATATATATAAAGATTTAAGTATGTGTGCCTCTTATCGGTGCACCCAATTACAGGTGGCCAATGGATCAGGTGAATTAGTACCATCACAATTTGAAAACAACGCACGCACACACAGACAGATTTTACAGGACTGGCTAAACTACTGAATTAATAATTCAGATATGTCGTTTCATGGAATAAACCACAGAAAGTGCCAGTCCTCAGAACCATCAGCACATTTCTCTCTCAGCTACTTTCTGTCCCTTCATCAGACACAGGCAGCTAATTTTGAAAAAGAAATCCAACAACATTTTTTAAATTTAATCCATGTCCATAAAAAATATTGGAAGTCTACATGTAGAGCTAGAAATTAAAGTAAACTGCAGGAAAAATGCTTGCCTCTACCTAGAATCAAAATCTCATCAAAACCTGAAAATATTATGGCATAGAAATATGGAACTGATGTAGTTTCAACAATTTTTGTTAGAAAATATAGTTAAAAGAGACTACAACCTGGAAATATTTCCAGTGGCACAAAATAATAATTGCTATATTATTATTATTATTATTATAATAACAAACAAAAAGTGACTAATGATAGAATAAACATCATATTTGGGTCTAAACGTTGTAGAGCACTCATTTACAATGTACAGTTAAATATAGAAGAAAACAATGAACTCCCAAAACATCCAGGGAAGGAATAATACAGTATGTGTGTGTGTATGTATGTGTGTGTGTATGTATGTGTGTGTGTGTGTGGGCACATACATGTTCACATGCGAAAATGGTTTGACTATTATAATACAAGAGTATTTCCATGGAAATAAATGCACTGTTTACAAATTTCCAACTACACAGAAAAGTGGGCCAGAAATCCGAAGAACAAAATATGGCACGGCAACACATTAACTACGACCACAGTACTATAACTATGACCCATGATGACGACAGTTGGCCCGTGATGACAACAGTTGGCCCGTGATGATGACAGTTGGCCTGTGATGATGACAGTTGGCCCGTGATCACAACAGTTGGCCCGTGATCACAACAGTTGGCCCATGATCACAACATCAGAATTGGACCCACAATAACAGAGTTGTGACCACAATGTGCCAAACTGTGACCACGATGGTCAGAACTATGACTGCAACACCACAATTATGACGAATGAGTTCAAATATCCTTTATGGCTAATGTCAACACAAAATAAAATTCTGCTGCCAAAGCAAGCAACTGACAGTGAATTTTCACCTTCTTAAATCTTGGCAATGAGTTAGCTTCGCGAAGCTAAACTACATGTTCTATATCACAGCATGTTTAACACAAAATAATATGCAACCTTGACTTGTCAGTGGAATAGGTGCACTGTTCCAGGTCATAATCAATTTATGAAAGTAACTAAATTATGAACGTAAAGAGGTGACACTAGGCAGGCCTCGACATTAACGGTTGTACGCCTGTCTGGGACAACCAAACTACGTAATCAGACAAGTAAAACCAAATGTTTGGTAGTCCGCCGTGTCAAGTCGTATTTTCGAATGTTCTTGAGTCAACGTCAATAGTCACAATTATCACAATGTGCATCTACCAATACAAAACAAATTCAAAATTTCAGACAAGTGATTTTTTTCCGGACAAGTAAAAATGAAGTGTGATTTGTCCGACATGACAAGTGGCAAAAAAAGCTAATGTCAAGCCCTGCGAGGCATCCCACAGACAACAGCTACTTCAACAGGAATAAGATGAATTAACGTGTAAGTGAATCTTCCATTTTACTCAGTAGATATGATGTACAACCTTTTATGCAAACAGTACACAAGTGCTTAGACGTATGAAGAACTGATTCTGCATATGCAAATAACGTGACCCAATTACCAGGTGGGAATAATCAGCACGACAGAACTTAATGACTGAAAAAAGCCAACCTATATAAGCATAGATAATTATTATATGTTACAATTAACGTATAATGTGGGAAAATCAGTTGAGAATCATTAAGAATGTGTGTGTGTGTGTGTCTGGAGCTTTAGAAGCCGCAGATCAGTCTCAAATCACAAATTGGGCTTCTAACATGCTGGGACTCTACACACACACACAGACACACACACACACACACACACACAGAGACAGAGAAACAGACATACAAACACAGAGACAAACAGACACATAAACACACGCACACAGAACTGTCGAAGTGAGCAAGCCTAGAGGCAAATGGCGAATTTAAGTCAGTATGGCAACAAAACATCGACATTCACGCCATCACCAATTAGTACTGGGCAGCATCTATGTCAGTTGATGTATACAATATAAAGATCACGGAAGATTGCTCAACAGCCAGATCATGTGTCATGTGTGATGTCGGACGAGAGAAACTTGGTAGGTTGAGTAGCAGAAATGCAGCAGCTCGCTTCTATGACTTGAGGATGGCATTTCTGGCTGACTTCATTTTGTCGAGACGTTTCTGTAAGTGCTGATTAGATGTCTGTAGTTCCTCTATCTCGCTCTGGGCTTCTCTCAACTACAAAATGGAAACAGCTCGCGATTTAAAACAGTTTACACTACATTTGTAAACCTCAGAAATGATAAAAAAAATAATCCCCAATAACTCTAACAACTGCAAACATAAACTGTAACTTAAACAATTCATGTTGGATAAAATGTATTCCTCAAATTCATTTGGTTTTTGTCTAGTTAGAGGAATTCGTGTTTTTTCTGTGTAAAATCTACATTAGCTGTTTGACAAGGCAGAGAATATTCATTTCGTTAATATCCTTGTAACATCATTCTGATTTGATCTGCTTACAACTTAAGGATCCATCACATCATAATAAAAAGAATTTTCCACTGGCCTTAAGCCACATTGATGCAGTCCTCTTTCATCATAACATTGACCAAAATAATACAATTATGGAAGTACCGCATAGTTTGATCATAAATCTCAAACAGCACAACAACCATGGACTAATACGAGCTGGCTGCTAAGTTTTAAACAACTGCCCCATGTTCACATTTGTTGGCTTTTGATACACTGGAATGACTGTTTTGTTTGGACATAAACCTGTGGCTGCTGCATGCCATAATGGAGGAGCAGTGTACACCTTCCCATATGCAACTTATAAACAGCATGGAATCTGTCACATAATTAAAATATTCATTCTAATTGGTTCACATTAAAATTTCCCAGTCCTTATGTAAACAGTGTAAACATTGTGTTCATAAATATGGAGTAAATGTAGTGATGATGATGATGATCGATGTTTTATGGCTAAATGGGCCAAGCGACCTCCAAAAGTATTGAATCTAGACCACAGAGTCGCCCCAAGTAAATACAGCGAGTAAATCACAATCTATGTTAAGAATAATCCTTATATAACTAGAGCTAACCTCTCTTTGAAGCTTCCTCTTTTCACTCTTCAGTTCCTCTTCATTTCTCTCCGAGTTCTCAGCAGCTTGTTTGTATCTCTTGGCCTGACTTTCTAGACGTATAACCTAAAGCCAAACATAATACAGTATTTTATAGTTACAGGTTTTATTTATTTTAGTTTAGCTAGGATGATGATGATTGTAAGCCCTTTGGTCAAGGGGCCACACTGATTTTACTGCATATATAAATTACTCCCTAAAGAAAATCTTTGACATGCACTGATACAGTAGAGCAATTTGGGGGATCTTCAAATATGTTCTCCAATGTTTCCTTGATACAAATTCTACAAAATGTTTTCAGTACATTATTGTACTAAGGTAGGTACTTATGTGGCAAAATTCAGTGATGTAGAGCAATTCAAAATTATCCTATCAGACAGGAAAAATAAGAATACAACATGGTACTAAACGCAAGTGCATCAAGCCACTTTTATTCTGTTTGTAAGCACATTTAATTCATTAAAAACATGCTAAAATAGTTGTAGTACTTAAAGTTCACCCTTTCTCAACATGATTGACAACACTTTCAAAAACATTTGACATACAACAATAAATGATTAATAATTAATAAAAAAATCATCCAAAACCATCATTTAAAAGTTTTCCAAAATTTCCCTGATATTTTGGGAAAAGTAAATTCTGTGACATTTCCCAGACACTTCATTTCCCCTGATTTTCCCTGGTTGAGTGGGAACCCTGCATTTGTATGTCACAAGAAAAACTGTAAAGGCCACCAGAAAAGATATTATTGAAGAAAGTACTGTACTGTATTAGATATTTAACAAGTTATACTTACATTGCCTTCTAGAGTTGTGATATCTTGCTGGGCCTTCTTCAGCTTAAATTTGTAGTCATTAAGCATCCTCTGTGTCTCCACTGCAAGTGGAAAGGTAGCTCACTGAATACTGTGTGAGAGTGTATGTGTCTGGATGCTTGTGTGTTTGTTATAGGGTTGATATATATATATATATATATATATATATATATAATGATACTGGCTCAGAGTGTTAAGACCTATACATCCAAAAATCTATAAATCATTATTATATGCTAGTAATTAATCAGTCATTGGTCATTAGATCATCAACTTTTTGTATGTGTGTCAGTGTACATACTATTAAAATGCACATAGATTACAAACAACTACCTCTGCCTTGGTAATTCATTAACTAAAACTGACAACAATTAGGTTGAAACTTCACAACTTCATCAGTTGATCAAAACCAACCAAGATAACATTGATGCTTTATTTCACACATCCACTGTCATAATGTATTTATATAGCTAGCCACTTACTCTGAAGTTCTGAAATGTCAGGTCCATTACTGACTTGGGATACTCTTGGTGGAGTGGAATACTTCTCAGCTAAGGCGCACCTCTCCTTCTCTTCATCAAGTAACTGCTTCAGTTTCTTGATCTGAAAACATTAAGAAAGCTCTTGCATGGTTGCCTCAGACAAGGAAATATTAATTTCCAGGAGATTTGCAGGACAAAATTACCATTTTCCAGGAGAAAGTATACAAGATTTAAAGGTAATAAATCAAGATATGTGTGAAAAAGCATATGATTGATTGTTGACATTTTTTATCATACTTCTAGCTGTATCTAAATTTTAACTAACACAAAATATCAAGACCATATACTGGAACTGTTTTTCTTCTACAGGCATAATATTTCTTCACAGGCTTTTTTGTTCTAAGTGGATTTCTTCACAGGCAATATTCTTTTCCAGGATATTTGCTAATTTTGTAGAATTACAGGATATGGAAAATGAATTTGTTATTTTTCAGGTTTTCCAAGATGAGTGGGAGCCCTGCATGGCAAGGAATGGACCATGAAAGGGAAACAAGTGCCTCAAACCAATGAAGGCAGTAATGGGACTCAAACTAAATCTGAGTGAGTACAATGTTTTGCCCTCATCACTACCAATAAAGATGACATCCTGAAGAAGCACCCTATGTCCTTTAATAATATCAACTTGGCTGAGATCATTCATGACCAACTTACCTCTTCTTTAAGTTGTTTCTTATCGTCATCAAACTGTTTCAGCCTCTCATCGAGACCGCCCTCTCCGTGTTTCTTCAGTATCTCGGCAGCCTCTGGCGTGACTAGAGCCGTGGTACTCGACTCGGCGGATATTTGCCTACGGTGGTCTTTATCTGCTTCGTCTACTAAAGTGTCGTTTGATATAAACACCAGACCATAATCCTGTAAATATTGGTGAGGAATATGATAAATATGAAGACTGTGTATGTGTTTAGAGTTTACCAATGTTTAGGCACAAAAAGATCGTTTAAGGTCCCTCATTTTTGCTGCACAACAACAGGGCTGAAAATTAGCGGTCGCCAACTCGCCCTGGACACTGAGTCATATGGCCAAATCCGAAATTTTACTACCAGGGGCGTAAAATTCAGAATTCTTGGCTATGTAGAAAGCTGGAAGATCATGGTTATCATATAATGACCGTGGTTTGAAGTTGGATGTTGAAGGAGGAATTAATTGATAGACTTTTTATCTAAGATGATAGACTTTTTATATCTAATCTATATAATTATTGTTCCTTTTTTAATCTGACAGTCAGACATGTATACTTTCTCTATTTGAGCTAAATAAAGTTTTGTTATTTTACAACCAGTCAGTATCGTGGTTGGTTTACAAATCCCCCTGAAAAGACCTTTTATTACTTGAAATATACCTCAGAAGTACTCTCAAATGGTCTGACCCAAAGTTTTCATGGTGGGACTTATAGCACCCATGCAGCATTTGGCTCACTGGCCACACCACTCCCCATTCAGGGCCACTCACATCAGATAAGGGCCTCTAACCTATTTGTCCCAATCTGTGCCCCAGTGACAATGTCAATCCACCACCAGCTCTGACTTCAGCATTACACTGACACCACTTCTAAGAAAACCTTTGTATGGCCAGAATAATCAGTTGATTAAAATACAGTGACATAAACGGTAGAATCATATGTCAGCAGCAGGTACATATACACAGGAATCAATAAATACCTTGCAGCAGTAAGACACATATTTTGTTCACATTATTCTTAAAATAGTCATCGTATCTATGGCAACATCACACATAAGACCATTTGAACATAATGGATGGGAAATAATGCTATATATTTTATTATTAAAATCATTGCTCTAATTATTATCCTAAATGTCATAAATTGAATTCCATACCTCTATAAGTTTATCCCGTTGTTGTAATTGGAGTTTAAGATATCCTACTTCCTCTGTTAAGTCTGTGTTTTCACGCTTCTTCTGGTCACATTCCTAGCAACACACACGAACATAAATAACACAAATGCCATTCTTCAACTATAGTCAGCACATTCATATTAATAGAAGTCAGCGTAGACATTCCCAGCTTCAGTTGTTCAAGTTAACCCAATAATAATTCAACACTTTATAAGTATACATAGTGCACTGTGATATACTGTCTCTTTTAATTACATTTTCTAATAAGTTCTGGTATAACTAGATCTTAATGCAGCTATTGTTATAAATATAAACATACTATTTACTGTATTAAAATTAACCAATTTAACAATGTAGCATCCATTTGAAGTTATCACTTTGGGTGATCAAAGCTACAAATGTGTAAACAAAAGTCTGACACATGAAATTAAGATTATCTACACACATACAGGCCATCCTAGTACATAGTAATATACAGATATACAGATTACACATACAAGAGGGATGTTGCAAGACCCCAATATCAAAGTTTCCCATTCTAGTGTATACTGGTGTGTGTGTGTAATTATATATATATATATATATATAAACACACAGTCAGAACTTGTTAATCCGACAAGGTTTGTCACATGATAATATGTCGGAAAAACGAATGTTGGAATATCGAGTCGGTGACATACCGGTAGTCTGTGTCACATATTTTTAGATCATAAAGATATGCCGTTGTATGTAACAAAAATAATCTAATTCACCCTTCTGTCCAGTAGAAATATCAATACGACAGCGTTTTCTCACTAGACTTGACATATTGCTGTTATTATTTCGACAGCCATAGAAGCGAATCTGATAGCATTAGCAAGTAACTTTTATCTCCGTATTTAAACCAATATTCAATAATCATGCACAATGATACAGAATGTCACTGAAGCCATTGATCATTTTGATGTTAGTTAATTAAAGACATTATAAAGAAATACTCGTGCCACTTAGTTCATCAGATTAACTTATGATCTGCTCATTGGAAAAATCGCACATTTGTTTTTGTAATTAGCAGTGAATGATTATGATTCATTGATTGGCTATGAGATAGCCACAGCCAATGGAAGCATTGCGTGTTGGTGCTTATGTTCAAGGACGATTGTAATTGGTTACGATTTAGCAATTATCACAGGTGGGTGGATTAATTAACCATTACTGACAATATGTCAGTATGTCTTGCTGACTGAACTAGCGGAAATATTTGGCAACATTTTCGTGTTGTCGGATTAACGAGGTCATTTAACATTGAAATGTCACATTCCGTTGGTGAAATGAAGTGTCGGAGTTGGAACACAGAGGACGATTTTGTCAGATTAAAGAATCATTTATAATGGAGCTAAATCTATCACAGGCATTAATGTGTCAGATGGTGGATTTGTCAGATAAAAGATGTCCGGATTAACGGATTCTGACTGTATATGGTTAGATAGATAGATAAATAGATCAAATTTATTTATTGTATATATATATATATATATATATATATATAGATAGATAGATAGAGAGAGAGATACAATTTATTTATTGTTTTTCAATGACTAACTTATTCTTTGTATTAATAACAAATGACATACTTGAAGTTGAATTACAGACCAATTTAGGATTTAGGCTGATTAGCAGTTGCCTGCAGGGCGGAATTATCTATTAGCATAATTGTTATTGCAAATTTAATCCTTTCCTTTAAGAAAAGACTGCATATAAAATTAGAGCTACACATCCAATAAATGTATCTTTTAAATACTAGGCACAGACTTAATAACATTTCCTATCCGAAGGGATTAGTTCATACATGTCACCATGATGATGCTAGAAACAATAATTAAACTTTAGCAATTTTAGCACATATTACCCATAATCAAAGGTCTAGTAATATTTGCTCTGTGTGTATGTTCATTAATAATGACAGCAACATCCAAACTGATAACAGCCCACATCAATTATTTCTAAACCATACAATTATCAACAGTCATATTAGAAAAGATTTAATATCACAGCATAAATGATTAATTAGGTTGTATACATGTAATTGCCTAATATATATATATATATATATATATATGATTCCATTAAAATTATAAGATTTTATTCAATGTATTTCAATTGTTATCTAGCTAAATGTATAATTGACCGTGGTGATATTTCTGATAATTTTCCCAAGTGGATGCAGGTGCACGCACAGACATACACATGCACAAAATATTTTGACAACTGAAATTACTCAGTTATTTGGGTTGAGTGAAATAAATGATAATATCATATTGCTGTGTTCATTGGAGATAAGAGATTTATAGCTACATATGTAATAAAGTATCAGGAGTATAAATTATCACTTACCCTACACTTATCTTTGTGTTCACGTTGTAGTTCCAAGTGTTCCTCGGATAGATCTTCGAGTCTATCTTTCAGTAGATCCACCTCGTACCTTAACATCTGTTTGTCATTGTCTAATTGAGCGTTGTCCATCATCGCCTTAGTGTAACGTTCATCGAGCTCATATAGCTCTTTCTGTATCAGAATAGATGTTATTATCATTCAGTAAATATTAGCCAATTTGATCATAAATACTGCTATATTTTGTAAGTACAGTGAAGAATTAGTGGGCAGAGAACTCACACTTATACCCCAAAAATTATGTTACTTGTGGAGCCGTGATAGCACAGTTAGTTAGAGCGTAGAACTCGTAGCCGAACGGTCGCAGGTTCGAGGCTCCGTGAGCTGTAATGCTGTCATGTGGCGACTGGTTCACTCAACCATAACAAATTAGTACCTGACAGGACGCTATGGCTATGTGTGAGTAACGCTTTGAGCCTATAATGGCAGCATGCGTCGTATGCTCCATTGGGAGTTGAGATATGTGCTGGATGGAAACAGGTCTGAGTCAGGGATAATAATATTGTAAATAATATTGTAAAGTGCCTTAAAGCAGCTTCTAGCTGAATAGGGTACTGTATAAATATAACATATTAGTATTACTTTGTACAGGAAGAAGTGTCCTATGTAACATTTCATCAACTAGAGTACAAATATCAACTTCGGCGGAACTCTGTAATACGCTGATGTCATCAACTAGAGTACAAATATCAACCTCGGCGGAACTCTGTAATACGCTGATGTCATCAACTAGAGTACAAATATCAACCTCGGCGGAACTCTGTAATACGCTGATGTCATCAACTAGAGTACAAATATCAACCTCGGCGGAACTCTGTAATACGCTGATGTCATCAACTAGAGTACAAATATCAACCTCGGCGGAACTCTGTAATACGCTGATGTCATCAACTAGAGTACAAATATCAACCTCGGCGGAACTCTGTAATACGCTGATGTCATCAACTAGAGTACAAATATCAACCTCGGCGGAACTCTGTAATATGCTGATGTCATCAACTAGAGTACAAATATCAACCTCGGTGGAACTCTGTAATACGCTGATGTCATCAACTAGAGTACAAATATCAACCTCGGTGGAACTCTGTAATACGCTGATGTCATCAGCTAGAGTACAAATATCAACTTCGGTGGAACTCTGTAATACGCTGATGGGCTTTGGGTGGGGGTGGTTCACCAACAGGTAACTAGAGAACCATCATCAGACTGCATAAAAATGAACGAAACTTCAAAACAGCCAGTACGAATGGATGATAGATCCTTTATGACA
This sequence comes from Paralvinella palmiformis, assembly GCA_025642065.1. NCBI lineage: Eukaryota > Metazoa > Annelida > Polychaeta > Terebellida > Alvinellidae > Paralvinella > Paralvinella palmiformis. Next base: position 652,937 of record JAODUP010000182.1, read on the forward strand.
AAATGGTCACAGTGGACATAATTTGTCAATTAAAGAGGATCCTATACATTTATCATTGTTCTACATGTTATGGACAAAATGATCATCACCACTGGGTAAAATATGTTATCAAATACAACCAAGAGACTGACAAGTTGCCTGTGTCAGACATCACAAATATTGTACTGCAAACCTGGTAATTTACTGCTTACACTGAGTACACTACTGTTTGTACAGTATCAAAGATGATGATATGTTTTACAGTCACTTTTGTGAGTAAGGTAGGCTAAATGGGCCGAGCGATGTCCAAAAGTAACGAGGCAAAGTCAAAGATGAAACACCCTTCAGCTATATGCCCACGCCGAGATTCAAACTCAGGTGGTAGTGATCTGTGGTCCAAGGCACTACCAGTTAGACCATGGAGGCACCCTACTAAAGAGCTAATTCTGGTAAGACAACATGCAATTTTCACGTCAGGTTTCTAAACAGTAGGACATTAATTCTTATATCGTACAAAAAAATCAAATACAGTAAATGCATTGCTTTATGTCATTCAAATGAACGATCCCACAGATAAATCTGATGAGTCTATTGATTTACGAAAGAGAAAATCCTTTACACCAGATAAACCGTGGTCTGACATAAATGATGGGTGGTGGGGCATTAAACTAAAACACAGTGCTGACCAACCATTACATTATATCAAAATAATCATACCTTGAGCAGCTGCATGTCATCCGTATCTTCGCTGTCTTGCCTCGATGTAGCATAGCGACTGGTAAGTAATGGCTAAAGAGATTGAAAATATGTTGTGTTAGCAGCACACAACATATAAATGTGTATTCCACGTTGTTAATAAAGAGAAACTGTTACAGAATAGACACTGTTACCACACTTATCTATAATAATGATGTCAGTGTGCTACACCAGTGTCATATGATGACGTTATGATGACAAATAATATTATTAGACCTCTATGATGAAAGAAATTATACAATACCTTGCTCGGAGTTGATTTGTTTAAGATTTTGCCCTCTTTCTCTTCCGCCTGTGGGTGGGGGGGAGATGGAAAAAATGGTTAATAGGTCATGAATACCATTACAGCTGCAACATTAACCAGGGTTCATACACATTTTGACATCTCAGATTCCAGGACTTTCCAGGACCTTTCAATGTCAAATTCAAGGACCTTTTCAATGAATTCACAAACTTTTAACGCGCAAAGATACACCCATATTTAGGAAGAAGTGTAACAACTGAATTCCTGTATGCTTATGATTAGAAATTTAGATCTATATGTCCAAATTCCAGGACTTTCAAAGACTTCTACAAAAATTCCAAGACTTTCCAGGCCTGGAATCCAAGTTTTCAAATTTAAGGACTTTCCAGGTTTTCAAGGATCTGTGCAAACCCTGTTAACGTAACAAGTTCACCTACTCTAGAATATCATAAACAAACACACAAAAGTCTTTTAAAGACTACTCTTGAATTTGGTAAATACAAAAATCTAGAGCCTTTTATGAAGTAACATATTCTCAGCATGAATGAGAATAACGGGACGAGCACAAAATGTTAATCTGATAACAAGATAAAAAATAAACGAATAAAATAAACAAATAAACCAAAAACAAGCCCCCAAGGCAAACAAGACATCGCCACACCTTAGTTTATTAAAGTGGACTCATCACATTTAATTGTATACGGACAACTTCTACTAGATTCTTATCATTCGAAAGACTGATAATTTAAACTGGAGATATACATCTAGATTTTAACAACAATAACTCTACCTCTCTCTGTTGACGCTCTATCTCTCGCATTCGTATCTCTCTGGCAGTACGACGGGCCGCTTGACGTGCAGCAATCCGGTGCTCCGCCTACAGAGAAACAAACGATACTATAATTTTTTGGGAAACTCTGTGAGTAGTACATTTATCTGGGCGAGTGTGTGAGTGTATGTACATCTTAAATTACTCAGTGATTTTGTGCCCATCACCCCCCCCCCATGTGAAAAGTAGCAATACAACATAATCTGAAAGCACAAACAAATATGTTTGTAATACAATGACAATATTAAATAATCTGTGAGTGTGTATATACGTATACACAAACTTCCTGGTACCAAAATACATCTAGTTCAGTTATCATTATGACTGCAGTTTAATTACAAAACTGGCAAATCTTGTTCTCCAGTTCACATTCAGTTTCCTAAAAAAACACAAATGCAGACTGAGCTGTACTAAAAATAGCATCAAAGACAAAGAAGCCCGACATTATCATTTAGGGGCTGACAATGAACCTGAAAGCAGTGAAACAGCAAATAAGGAATTAAGATATCCATCCGGCATATTACATCACATAGAAACAGAAGGAAAAAAGCTGAGCCTGTAATACAAACAAATGTTCTAAAGCTGTTTATGTTGGGAGGTTCTCTCTAAATCAGCTTTTACTATATTTCACTTGACATAGTAGCCACCTAGCGAGAAAAAAGGAAGTTATCAACTCGGTTACATGTAGGAAATATGAGAGCAAACGTATTATATCCTGCCCCAAAGGACTACATTCACTTATACACATTAAAAAAAATCATATATAAATGTACTGAAATATGTCTTTTATCCAGGTGGACACACGTACACGCACAAATACACACCAGTATTTACCTCATCATTCATCTGTTCGAAATCATGTACAGGAAACTGTGAATCATTTTCCTCACCAGTCCAGCTTCGGTCTGACTTAGTGTGTGAATCCGATGTCTCAATCAGCTTCCAGGTATGCTCCTCATTGTGTGTACCACGACGATCATCACTGGTGGCGCTACTGCCAGCGGGATGTTTGGACTCTTTGTCCTGGGAATTCTTGGCAGCTTTGCCAGCCTTGTACTTGTTCAGAAGCGCGCACACCTTATCTATCCGATCCTCAGCATCGGGTGTAACAGGCGAGATCTCAAATGGTTTGGCCTTGTACTGCTTTTCTTTGGCATTATTCACAGACAACTTAATGTCCCGTTCAGTCTCAGATTTGCTGTCTTTTGTTAACTCATGTTTGACTGATTGCGTCACCTCATTGGTGTTCACGTCACATTTATTCACCTTTTTCGCGCCACCACAAGAGCAATCAGTTCTGTGTTCCAATCCAAGTTCCAATTCATTTTGGGAATCATGTTCGGTATTAATTTCAGATTTGTTTTGGAAATCGCGTTCAGAATCATTTTCAGATTCATGTTCCGATTCATATCCGTCAGCTGACTGTACTGAGCCAACCTTGGCCTCCGATTGGTCAGGTTCCACTAGACCAGTTGCGCATGATTGGCCAACATCAACTGGAGAAGAACCCGATGATTGGTCGAGCCAAACTGATGTCGTTTCGTGTGATTGGTCATTGCCAACATCTGAATCCAATTTGGTGGCATCCTCTACTGACCCAGTTACTTCTTTTGCAGGTTCCAATTCATCAACAACGTCGTCGATGTCTGACAGAGAGAACTCACAGTCCATGCCTTCAGAATCAGAATCCTCATTAGGAACACTGAGAGCAGTTTCCGTCTCTACCATCACTGTCTCATTCTGTGGCTTCATGGAGTGAACAAAATCCATCTCATTGTTGTTATGTAGACAAGAACTGGTCACATCACTATTTGGCTTTCCAGGATCAACTGTGTTCTGGTGATCACTAACAGTAAGTTCAATATTTTCTTCTTCGAGCTCAATAGAATTATCCTTCATGGCCGAGGGAGATACTGATGGGGAGGACTCTTTATTATGTTGAAAGTCATCGCTTACTTCCTCTGACACACACAGGTCTTCAGTTGTGTCACCAGTTACTGTATCACTTCCATCTAATTTGACTTCATGACACTTGCTGTCCGAAGCCTCTCCGATGTTTGGATGTGCTTCATAGCAACCATTCACTTCCGCATTACTCTCTACAGTTCCATTACCTAAATCGTACAACTCCAGACCCATACCACTTCCACTGAGGGAGACTTCAATGCCAGCTGGTTCCATATGGTTCACATCACCAGAGGTACTTACCTTCTGTGCTGCATCCATGACATCGCGATGCTCCGAATCAAACGATTTTAAACATTCCTCCAATTCAGACATTACTTCTACATCTCTAGAACCAACATCATCCACTAGAGCAATTTCCATCACCTGCAGGTCAGCTCGTTCATCATCGCATAAATTACATTCATTGCCGGATTCTGATGATGGAAGGGGAATATTTGTAACATCGCTCACTGATGATGGTGATGATGTATTATTGGACTGTGATGAAAATTCTTGTGGCACACATTTGGATAAAGGTGATGGCGGATCTGAACAATAAGCCGATTCCGAGCTCGACTCCGTCAGCCGGCTTTCGTTATCGCTTGATTTAATTTTGTCCTTGGCATCTTTTCCGTTTTCATTCCCCATCTTAACCAGACATTAACAGACGACTAAACAAATTGCAATTTACGGAAACAGTTTTTCTGCATAACCCTTCTATGTCAATCAGTTCTCACCTGCCATCGATTAATTTTGTCACCACTGCGGAAGCAGAACAAAATTGGTTAATTTGCCAGGTTATGAGACAAATGATAAAATCAAGCACAGGAAACACAAGGGTAATGCTAAATCACCTGCCCATGTGGTTGTGGTATAATCACATTGAGTAAATAGTAGAAAGAAACATAAAAATACCACCACTACATAAACTATCATATGATACAGGAACTTATTTATCAAACAGCATTCTATGTGACATCAGTGATGGAACATTTGGTGTTTGTGCGCCAATTTACCAGAAAAATGTACTGCTTTTAACACAACTCACATCTATCTCAAGATATAAATGTTGCTGTTTTATGGCCACTTTTGTGCACAAGGTGCACTAAATAGGCCAAGGAACATCCAAAGTTAATAAGGCGAGGTGAAAGAAGATATACCCTTCTGACATAGCCCGGTCAGGGGTTGAACCCAGGTGCTATAGATCAGTGCTCAACAGCACTACCAGTTAGGCCATTGAGGTATCCCATTTATCTAAAAAAGTTTATAATTAAATTATCGTAACATTCTCTACTATGTCTAAATGTGTAACATTTCATTTTGTAAACACTCATTTTATCATAAAACACTTTATAAGTGATTGAACACTTTATAAGTGCACACTTATTATTAATTAATATCATCATCATCATATTACTATAGAGAGGCCTGATGTCGTGGCCATGACCCCAGTTGTGACCCAGGAATTGTACTCAGAAGGTTATTCCCTTCCAATAATGTGCTAATTACCCTCACCTTTCAACAAAATTTGCAAGTATTTTTACAATCAACCAGGTGTTAAACGAACACAAGCGTTTTCCGGTTACTGTGGAAGACATCAAAGAGACGAATTAACGCACCATTTTTAGGGTAACATGCACCTAAGTACATGCTTCATCAAGTGCACGTACTCGACACAGTGGAATTTATACATGCCACTTCTTGATGTTGAAGAAACTGAATAGTGATTTCCACCCCCCCCCCTCCAAACACACACACACACACACCAGCCTCTTATGAAAGTGTTTCATCTCAGTTCAGCAAAATGGTGATAAATCAATATACCCACAGCTTGTAGCTTACCAGTGACTAACTTCTATAACAATTTCTGTTAGAACAATCTTAAGGTTAGGTTTGTGCTATAGAAAAACAAGAGAAGGTTAACTTCTAAATATAAACAGCCCAAAAGAAGGGCTGTGATTGAAAAGTTCCCGCTAGATCTACTAATAACAAACGACAAAATCAAAAATAACTCGCTGGCCAAAACAGAGACAAATATGGTTAAGTACTGTTTATATGGTCCAAATGAGAGCCCTTCAAAAATTACCTTTTCTTAACGGAGTAAGTTTCACAATACCACTTCCTCTCCGACAAAGAACAACTTCCCAATATACCACCGCATTTTCTCACCAGATGAAAGGCTACCATATATATATATATATTATATATCACATGGTCATGATACGGTCACGCTCAACCAGTAACATTTATATGACAAAACTGTGTAATATTTGCACGATAATTTCCAGTTTATGTTACAGGGGCACAGAGAGAAACACAACACCGCGTCAAAAGAGTTGGTATTTAGTTACTGGATCCTGATAACATACTTACAATCAATGTTGACAAAAGTCCTATAAATGGCATTGTTGTATGAGATCAAAATGGACACCAAAATGGGAAATAGGAATTAATTATATAGAATGTTATTTCATTTCATTTGTTTAGTCATATATAGCCAACATGTATGATCCAGGTTCGAATCTACTGCAGCATGGGAATTGTGATGATGATGATTGATGTTTTACGGTCATGTAGGCTAAATGATCCGAGCGACCTCCAAAGGTAATGAAGCGAAGTCAAAGATGAAACACCTGTCAGATATGTACCACACGAGTTCGAATCTCGACATGGGCATATAAGAAGGGTGTTTTATCTTTGACTTCACTTCATTACCTCTGCCCTAACTTAAGAATTAGAAAGTCTGCTGAGAAAGAAACAGAGGAACGATAAAAAGCTTCACTCAACATGCGGGGCTTTATCATCTTACGTGATGTCACAGCTGCGTGATGTCAGCATGATGACTGGTGATGATGATGCTGAAAATGCACACACACGCACACATGCACACAAAACAAGATAATAAAAAAGCACCTCATTCTCTGATCCGAAACATAATATTAATAGAGCCCAATAACACGACGGGTGAGATAATCTTACAGTCACTAATAACATCCTGATAACTTCATCAAACCTGAACTGCTATGAACCAACCAAACAACAAACAAAATGACCTGAACCCTAATTAGTAAAAAAAAAGTAGACCACAAAACAATCACATTATGATAAAAGTAAGAAAAAGCCACTGTCGGTTGTGTGAAATACGAAGGGTAGAGCTAATGATCAAAGCTTCCGGATCTCATTTTTGGCCGCTCCCATAATATCCACACCGGCGTGATAGCAGTCCGTGAACGCGTTTACTTGTTTACAGCACTAATGACATTATATATATATACCAGACACATACTTGTCATAGCTCCGAGTTATCAAGCCAATTAATGCTAAGTATCCACTATTTTATAAAGGCTAGGAATGGCAAAACAGACACCTGAAACTCCACGGATGCTGAGCTTATATCTATATATATCTACATCTATATCTCTATATATGCGTGTATCCTTTTGCATACGGAGAGAATGAAAGAATCGATAGAAATCTTGATGGCGAGTCGAAGCTTCAACATGTCGGCTTTGTTAACTCATCGATAACAACACGGCGACAGAACGGATGAAATATTGAAATGGGGTCATGGAGCGCCCTGTTAAAACCAGGCACACACACACACAAGGATCTAAACACAAACTGGTGCCTAGTTGACAAATCGATGGATGACGGATGGTGCGCATTTGTTGCAATGGCGAACTGGTGGTCCTTTATATAGAGACAATGAACAGATGGTGTACAGACATTTGATGGTGTTGTAGAAGCCATTTATAAAACTGACATCCCACAATAGATCAACTGTTCACCTGTATAAAACGCTAACCATCTCGTTGGAGCACAGGCGCGCGGACGCGCTTACACACTCACTCACTCACTCACACAAACGCCTACTGACATGGATATCTGAGTATCTTTGATTCATGTGCGAGAGCTAGCTTTAACGAGATTGAAGTCTCTCACAAGGATGACGACTGGTGTTTTTCGGCCACCTTTGTGCACGTGGAAGGCTAAATGGGCCGAGCGACCTCCAAGGATAATGAAGCGAATTCAAAGATGAAACACCCTTCAGATATGCCCATAGTGAGATTCGAACTGAGGTGGTAGTGATCTGTGATCCAACACACTACCAGTTAGACCACAGAGGCACCCTAAGTTTCTCACAGGGAACATCAGACCAAACATCATACATCCCACTCCCAGGTAAGTGTCTCCTGTTAAACTCCTCTCAATCACATCGTGTATTATTCAAACGATTAAGCTTATCAAGTATAATTCGTCTGGATCTATTCAGTAAATCACTTATCTTACATACGTAACTGGCAAGTTTTACCACCACAATAGAGGTTTCTACAACATACAACACTTGGTGCGTTCAAAGTGCATATCAATGTGCATATCATTAATACATACATTGGCTGGTCTTATCTATCGTACAGCAGATAAACTAATTGAATGATTATATATAACATTAATAATCAGGTATAATAATCAACTAATTATTCCCGGCACCATCACCATTATCCGAATCTGTTGCCATGGTAATTATAACATCCCATTATAGATAGGAGAATCTGAGCTCAGGTAATATTTGTCCATTGTTCACTACACCATCACCATCTATTTTATAGTGGATAACAACAAATAAATAACATAATACATAACAATATATATCAATGGTGTGTATGTTTAATATATATATATATATATATATATATATATATATATATATATATACTATATATATTTGTGTGATTGTGTTTCTTTGTGTGTGTGCATGAAAGAGATAAACACATGTGCACACATACATAAACACTTGTAGGATGACAGCTGGTGTACAAGCATGTCATCCGACAAACCTTACCTCGATATAAATAATGATGATGTCATATGACATATACACACATACATACAGAAAGAAGCCATACTCTATAGACCACGAGAAGTAAGACAATCACATCATAATAACAACACCCAAATAGCTCCTCAATACCGTCACATGTGGGAAGCACATCACTAAATCACAAGTACAATCCTGTCTTATCACACACGCTGATATATTTACCGAATTGGGGCGGTTTAAGTATCCGCTCAGCGCCCCCCCCCCCCTCTCCGCGCACAGATCTGTCTGACTAATCACATTACCAAATAATGACTTAAGAAACCAAAACCTCAACCCACAAACGATATACCTGAATGAAATGACATACCTACTTCCGATTAATCACGAACCCCCCCCCCCCAAACTCTAACTACATACTTGACGACGGACGGTCTGAGAACGGAGACATAGAATATACAAAATCAGAAACCAACTCTCAGCCCCTCGGCCACCAATTAAAATACGATGAATGTAATCAGAAAACGACTACCTCCCAACGGAAACACAATCAGGATGTGTCGGCCATATTTAACCACCTAGCCTTCAATATTTGATCTCTCCCCAGACCATATATAATGGCTCCATTGTAATGGCCGGGCCCGTTAACAGACCTGTACGGCTCGGAGAACACATTGCTGACACGATATTGTGTGTGTGTTCACCATCCGACTGGTGTTCCAACATTGTCCGAACACAAACAAACCTTAACTATCGACACTGTTCATATCCAATGACTGGGACAAGGAGACTTCCTTCGTCAAACCCTCGCAATTGTCTTTAAACACACAAACAGAGGAGAGTCTCTCCAACAATCACTATATCCGACCATATAATGTACGGCTAATGTTGGCAGCCAATAATAATAACAACAATAATACGAGCTTTCTTTAAGTAACAACGTCGTGGCCTTTGCTCCTATATGGGTGTGTATATATACACACACATATATATCCATTAACACACTGATCCTTTAATATACTTAAGTATATGAGTAAGTATGCATGTACGTACATATCTTAAATATATATATATATGTTACATACACACGCACACAAAAACAAGTGGTCGTCCTTGTTAATGACAGCTACAAGTGGTGCCGACGTCGCATCTGATATGAGCCACCTCGCCGTTTGCAAATGGGGCGCGCACGCCGCACGCACGCACGCACGAACACCCGCATGCCGACACAGGGTGCTGCCTCTTACACAACCCGCGACATTAGGAGCACACGATTCGGCGTAAAAGAACAAGCGTTCCGCAACGTAGACAAGACGAGCGCCATTTCTACAGCAACACTCGGTGATAGGATGACGCTCGGCCAAGGATACAGATGTCCATTGTCATCAGAGATAACCCGTACCCATCTTTCTTTCTCTCACCGAACACCTCCCTCTCTACTTCCGCAACTCCTCGTCACGCCCTTCAAGCTGCTACAACGTACCAACAAAGCTGTTTTGGTCGGCCCATCGACGATCCCCACCAACGACCGACACAACGAGGTATGCGTACACACGCGCGCGCACACACACTCACAGAGACGCCTACACACGGCTCGTACTGGAACGCGATGTCCGGTCTTCGCTGGTCGTCGGCAATAGGAACTGGCAAGGTGCTCGAGCATCCGGTAACTGACCAACCAACACACCAGCCAACCATCCAATACACCAGCGTTAACTTACGGCTAAGTTAACACCAACAGCGAATTACAGCTAACTTCCTACGAGTGAACTAATGTTATGAACAGCTCGGATCGTAAAAACCAGTCAAATGTCAACAACAACGACCAACGACATACCATCACACTGACGGGCATGTCGTGTCTTACACGTGGGAAGGGCAAAGCTCGAGAGGAAGACCGGGCGGGGGCGGAGGAGGAAGAAGATGAGCGTCACGACGATCTAGACCGACGCACTAAGGGCACGAGACATGAGAAATAATCGGACTTTCGCCTCGTCAGAAAAGAAGAAAGAAAATTGCTTAGAAAAAAGCCCCACTCTCGACGGAATATGTCGGGTGCTGGTTGAGAGGCCAAGGGGACCGGGCCCTTAACATAGACTGTTCTGAAGTGATCCTCTGGAAACTTGAACAATCGATGGTCTAGCCGGGACTGATTGAGACCGATAATAACAATAGACCGACTGATTTATGGAAAAGTAGTGAAGAAGTGGTGCTAGCTTCAAGAGCTCATAATGTCGAGATGGTAAAGTTCTCCCGTACACACACGATGAGCGGATCATATCGGTTTAGGCTGGGACTCGTACAGGTGTAAGATGTGTGTGTGTGTGTATAGCTCACGAGACAGGTTAGTCTGACTTTGTTTTATTTAACATAATTAAGTTCGATGGCAGTTTTATAACATCAGACTGTTTTGCATGCAGCACGTCGCTGATGTAGGTTTTTTTCTTCTTTTTTATTGATGACTTAAAGCATTAATGATTTGTTAACGATCGCTATAACCTGGTTAGGTAACGTCAGTGATGACTGTATATAGATAGGCAGTCTTAATGATGACTATACACGACGAGACAGGTTGTTTTAAGGATGACTGTAAACGATTCATGGAAACTTTAATGATGATTGTACATGGCCACGGAGCTTTGATGCTGATTGTACAGGAGACAGGTAGCTTTAATGATGGGTATACACAAGATAGGTAGCTTTAATGATAACTGTATACGAGACAAGTAGCTTCAGTGATGAGTATACGCAAGATAGGTAGCTTTGATGACGATTGTACATGGGACATGTGGTTTTAATCAGGTGTGTAGATCAGGAAGGTAGTTTTAATCAAGAGTGTTGATTAAGGAAGGCAGCTTTAATCATGAGTGTATATCAGGAAGGTAGCTTCAATCATTAGTGTACATCAGGAAGATAGCTTTAATCATGAGTGTACATTAGGAAGGTAGCTTTAATAATGACTGTATATGGATGGCTAGATATAGCTAAGACTGTACAGATAGATAACATCATTACACATTTATTAAAGAGAAAGAGGAAGTTTTACCTATGACAAGAGGACTCATTAGTCAATTTAAATCAAGTTTCGTGATCGCATAAGAAACTCGGGTACAATATTATATAACAGCAAATAACAACAATAATTGTTGTTGTTTTCGTTGTGTAATTTTTAAACATACATTAGACAAAACAGGAACAATAACAACGAAACTTTGTGATATGAATGACGAAGCAGCGCTCAGGCACACCCATTCCGGGAGTTGAACCCCCGTACTAGATGTTTTGTGGTCAGATGCGCTACCGACGCTCAGACTTTGCAATAGTCACAATACACAGACAACGAGATGACACACACAAGGATAACAATAACAACAACCCCCACACACACAGACAACTCTAATTAATGATCAATATAGACAGACAGAACATGATTCAATCAAAAACCATCAACAGTTAGGTAATTACAGAGTAGACCGTACACAGTTAGGTAATTACAGAGTAGACCGTACACAGTTAGGTAATTACAGAGCTGAACGTACATAGTTAGGTAATTACTGCACGGAAAACTACTATTTTCCATGACCAATTTACACTGACAGATCACCCGATTGGTGACCAGTTACAGTCAGCCAGTCAAACAGCCTGACTGTCCACGACGAGAAAATGTAACAAACCCCTCCTCCCTTCATTAACACCACCGAAAAACGTAAATTTTATCAATAGCTAATTCCATGCCATCTTCATAAAATACTGTTCACCTGTAAAGACACTGAAATCTTTATCATCTATCAGCATATATGTACACAAACATATATAGATATATACTTGAGTTGTCATAAAATGGGCAGATTTTAAAGCAAACTAACTATAAAACAAGTTATATAGCTGAACACTGCAATTCGTTTACACAATGATATCGCATTAATGATCTCCTGTCTGAATATGTACACCATCCTAGAACATGCTGGTGTTGTTTTGTTTTTTTGCTGTTGTTGGCTGTTCTTATGAGAGAAACAACAAACAACTCGGCCCAGTTTTACTTTCAGATGTTGGTGGTGTTATTAAGTCTCTTTCTCTCTCTCACACACAAACACCCCCCCCTCTCCACATACATACACACCCACAGACAATACGGACAACGTGAAATGACAAACGTACATATACATATCACCTACAGAGAGCATAAATTCTCCAGTCGCCAGCATGCATTGATTTCCAAATATGCGACAGTTGCCCACAGACAACAACAACAGACCAGCTCTGGCGTCCGGTGACTGGAGCCAAAAACAGCTGCAGCAATGTTATGTCACGATGACGCCAGCTGTCTGTCAGCTGTCAATATTCTCCAATGGTTAAAACATCGGGTTTTAATTAGATTACCGAGGTGATAACAAAGTCATCATCAGCCGAAATCTGGGAGAGAAACGTTGATTGAAGCACCTGCATCAGCTCAGTCAACAGTGGTAACAGACACACATCATACTATCCTAGAGTGTTTGATTCAAAACCTGTCACTATCAATGAAGGAGGGTCTTCAAAAGATTTTGGCTAGCAAAGAATTTTTGCTGACTGAGTGACTGATTGATGACGAAGATGATGATTGATGTTTTACGACCACCTTTGTGCACATGGTAGGCTAAATGGGCCGAGCGACCTCCAATAGTAATGAAGCGAAGTCAAAGATGAAACAACCTTCAGATATGCCCACGCCGAGATTCGAACACGGGTGGTAGTGATCTGTTGTCCAACGCCCTACCAACCACGGAGGCGCCTGAGTCAATAATTGAATAAGTAATTAAGTAAGTAATTGAATGAATGTTTAACTTTGGTGCTGGTCTGCGTATGGAGAAAGAGGACAGGATAATGCTGAAAACTTTTATAGGTAGATGAAGGGTCCCACACACGCCAGTAACACTTGGTTTTGATCCTATGTACTGCGGTGTTTTACCAATGCGCCCTGACAAGACAACACCACACACTTTTGCTCAGAAAGACAAATACCGCAAACTGATATTTTTCAGAACATTCTTCCTGCTGAACTAGCACAATGTAACTAAGAAATTTGATGACCCCTCATCCACTCTCAATATTAATAGTTTATATATTATTTCGTCATATCTGATGAGTAATTGTTGTCTACCGTCAACAGTAATGCAATCATCCAGATATTCATCTAGGACCCAATCGGGGCGCCTCCGTGGTCTAGCAGTAGCGTGTTGGATCACAAATCACTACCACCCGTGTTCGAATCCCGGCGTGGGCATATCTGAAAGTTGTTTCATCTTTGACTTCGCTTCATTACCTTTGGAGGTCGTTCAGCCCATTACACAAAAATGGCCGTAAAACATCAATCATCACCTAGGACACAATCAACTTGTTGAGCATAAGGAAGCTCAGCAGGAAGTTGACGGACTTGAATCCATGTCCTCTCACATTCCAGTTTACTACTCTAACCCTGAGCCATGTTGCCTCAACAGTCTTCACTGGAGTCTTTTAACCAGATATCTTATGCGACCCATCCTCCAATGGATGAGCTAACAAATTTGGATGATTCACAAACCAATGACAATGAGTTGTTGATGTATTAAATCAAAGATAACTTTATGTATATCAGACATATTCTGAATGTCATCGCACAAGTTCTCATACAAATAAATGATGGTGCACAATGTCACCAAATGCAATCCCAAATCCCACAGTTCTGCAAAGATATTACAGGCCAAGGTCCCCCCGTGGGATCTCCACTGGTGGTTTTGCCTTATAAAGATCTATAAAGTGGATGGGCACAATTTAAATGTTCACTGTAAGCCAACTCATGTGAAAGCTGTGAGAGTGATGAAATGTTGATATCAGCTAAGGATATACTATAATGTCTAAATATGCTTACTGAATGTTAAAAAATTTAATAAGTGTGACTCACAAGACTAAACAAATACACAGTGAACAGCATGGACCGAGGTCATACTAAAACAGAGTGATACTGACCCAATGAAAAAAATATTTCAAAGTCACCTTCAACATCACTGAAGGTAATTATGTGTTGCGTGTTTGTATTGAAATGTTTTTGTTTGTTTTTATGTTTTGACAAAACATATTTAAGAAGCCATTAATATTTGATATCATACAAAAAATATACAAATTCAAAATGAATAGCCTACACTAACTGTACCGTTATGACGATATGATTAATGGACACATTATGATATACATTCAAGGAATATACATCAACTAGAAACTAACACATTGGAGATGGATCGACTCAGCTGTCTGTGAATACCTGGATTGTTGGTGATTACCGTGGAATTTAAACACCTGTAACGGACAGGAAGAACATACACCTCCCCCCCCCCCATTGCACTGGTAATAGTACCAAATTGTACGGGTACAGAGTCACAACTGACGAAGTACAAATGAGCAGAGAACCCTCAAACCTTGTTGCAGTGTACAGGTGTTTAGAAAGTAGAAACGAGTTGCTAACCGCTCCCTTAATGCGGTCATATGTCTATATGTTATAACAATGGTTTACGGGCTCTCAAAAACGTGCTTAAGCGAGGAAATATTAATACCACACACGCTCACACACACACAATATCACACCGACCACTTAACATATAACACCTGCCACGGCCAGGTACACCTCCTACTACTAAACCATAGCTAACACATCAATAGATAATAGTCTCAGAACAAACCAGCCGCCAGAGGCCGCCAAAACCCACAAACGGCCCCGTAACCAAAACGCTTACTTCATCCAATTATAACAAAGAAAAACGCTGTACGAACTGATTTGTTGTAACAGGTTGGCCAGATTAGTGTATTAATGGTGTATCAGTGATGGGATTAAACAATCTCTGACCAGATTAGTGTATTAATGGTGTATTAGAAAATGGGATTAAACAATATAATCAGTCGGTAGTCACATGTACACAGCAGCGCCGTTAACCTACATGATGTCATTAACTCGATGTACTTAACAATCTCTCGTATTAATTCAGGGACAACAACGATTTCGAGATTTTACCAACAACTTATCGGTACTTCACCCCTGAAATTGTTTTTATGAACATACAAACCATATCTCCTCCCTGTTAAATGGTGGTTTAGATCTAAGTGTAGCGCTCATCTTTCAACATTTCTACCTAAATGTAATATATTAGTTTTGGTTATTATTAATATGATACCAAAGAGACACGGGATCTCAATTCAATCTAACTTCTAACAATTACCTAATTAGTGTAATATTCTATATTTTCCTTAGACTCATCTTTTCAATATTATATTCCATGTAAGATGATATTATAGTGATCCACCTGATGTAAGATGATCTGTAATTTAATTATTAATAATTAGACTCACCTTATCTAAATCTAGAATATGGTCATACACGATAAACACGATAAACACGTGACACAGAAAACCACATCTTATATCAATTCCTTCATCAAGTCCTCAATCCCAGATCTCTCACACATCATCCCATAAATAACTTATTATAAACTTATTATAAATATATTCGTTTATAGTTTAAACATTACATCACAGTTATTGTTTTACAATCCAGCATCGCTCACAGTTCAGTCTGGATCTTTTGCCTCCCTGGTCATTTGGCTAACTTTGTTGGACTGTAGGTGGGGTTGACCCACAGGCCTATACCCCAAAAAGAGTACTCAACAGGTATGTCGCTAATACAAATCAAATATGTGTAGGAGCGTCTTAAACAGATATTGTCAGATTATTTTACACGGTTCATCAGGGAATTTAGGACTAACTAAAGAGAAATTATAGGAAGTTCATTAGTGAGTACGGCTTGAATCAGTACACTATCGGCAGATTTGAACCCAGAAGTTAGCCAACCACAATCTAGGAAACAACCACTGAGCCACTAAGATCCTGGTGACCTTCAACAACACAAACCTATCAATATTTATCAGAATGATAAATATTCATTGAAACTGGATTATGTAAATAAGGAGATTTTCTCCGTGTTCAATATAGACCGTAGGACTAGGATTTATGATCAACTTAACCTGAGTCTACCACATTAGGTTTGTGATCCATGTCAGCTTGTAGTAATCTGTTTATAATTAATCCTGAACGAGAGAAGCTATAAACAAGTGTGTTTAGGTTAGCATTGATCTCATTATAATAACTATTATTATCATTATTACAGACGGAATACTACGTAACTGGCTGTAATTTGGCTGAAACATCCTTCACAACACCCACTTTATATGAACTATTAGCTACATTACTGATAATGATACTCCTAGTCCTACGTGTGTGTGTGTGTGTGTGTGTGTGCGCGCGCGCGTGTGTGTTTAGGTGTCTCAACGTAGTATCAATGTTCAGTGTATGCTCCCTATATTACAGCTGGTAGCTTACTGCACTGCAGATTTTCAGGTTTGGGTTCAAAGCTCAGTGTTACCTGTGCTTTTATTTATTTCTCATTTGATCATATGTCATTCCCCTTCGTATTCTTAGTGTAACCAATGCTGAGGTTACACCAAATAGCACTTAATAACAATAATCCACCTAACCATACAAATACCCATTCTAACAATTCACCCCAGGTATGAGTAAAGGATGTTTCATCTTTCACTTCTCCCCATTACCATCGGATCTTCTGCCGTCCATTTAGCCTGCCATAAATGAAACAATGTTTAAACATTATTTACATAGTACTCTCTAGGTGTTAGAGAGAGTCAGTACTGACAGACAAGCTTAAAGTTATATATCATGGTATGTATGGATATGATTTAAAGGCTAAGGAATAAAACATATCTGACACAGATTTTCATTGAAAACATTACACATTATTATGGAATTAGAGACTAAATAGCCACATCACTGTCGGGGTCAGCTGACCTGACATCATTCCCCGTGAATGACCCCTTCAACTCCGACCCCATTGCCCAGTCGTTCATCCAACCCAGACATCATCTTATACTAACCGAGCGCTGCCATTGTTGGCAGGTGCTCATTAAGGCAATACAATCAACCCACAAAGGCCATTACTCCAGCATTGTATAGGTGTATCAAATGTCGCCAAAACTCGCAGACCACATCCAGACCCAGAGAACTATGTGGGACATGATCTGTTCAGAGTTAGTAGCTAATTTCTGTAGAATTGTTCACATACTTAAGGTTAAATTTGGAGACATACTGTGCAATGGCCGAGATCAGATCTCGAACCGGGACAGTCAACTCTGATTTATGTTATTTAGCCTCCATCAGACATGGGGTCAAGTTTCGAAACTGGAATTGCATATTTAAAAAAAAAATAGAATTGGAAGTGAAGTTTGTTACAAAAAAAATTAATTCACAAATTAATTAACCAATTAATTTTTTAATTCACAAATATTTCTTTTGTGACAAGTGGTAGTTACTCAGAGTAGGTACTCGGAGTACCTACTCATGGTAAAAAGTAGTAGGTAAAAACTGAATTGGAATTGATACGTTTAGAATTGGAATTGATAAATTCATTGTGAAATTGACCAAATGGAATTGAGTGGAATTGGAATTGACCAAATGGCATTGACCCCATGTCTGATCTCGACACTGGCTATATGGTCAAGTGGCGACTACCCAGGCAAACACCTCACAAATACAGGTGTGAGTCTGATTCGAACCCATTATGTGGAGGTTTGCAATGCAGTGCTATCACCACTGTGTCATCAGAAGATCCCTTCCAACACACTGACATAGAGAAATATATGTTTACTTTTAATTAGGAACCCACTGATACTTGTCTAATTCATCACTCATTAGCATGTTATATATTCAGTGTCAAAAGTTTCTTTGGTGTCATAGCTTCAACTTACACTGCAAGCTTCATACATAATTTAATTATTGTAAACAAATATAAAATGTCGAGGATGGTACTGAAATTGCATTTCTCTTCTCTGGATTTTCTAAACCCATTATTGCCCATTATGGTGATAAAGTGAACAATATTACGTGAAAAATATGTCACAAAAGAAGGTCTGATGTATGAAAACTGGAATCTTTCAAGTATAGCTATTTGTGTGTGTGTGCTGCCGTTGAAGATTTATGCTGGCTAAATGGGCCCAGTGACCTCCAAGGGTAATGAGGTGAAGTGAAAGATGTAACGTCCTACATATACAGCCTGCACAAGATGCGAATCTAAGTGTTAGAGGTGTGTCCAACCACGCTATCTGCTAGATACCCCATTTAATTCAATGGATATTGAATTAAAATAACAGAAGGTATACAAGACGTAGTAAGGAGCTGTTTGGTAGATAATAGACTAATAAAAATGGTATAACTGATTAGCTTATGATTCTAATGAGACGAAGCACTATATTAAAAACAATTAATAAGCAATATTTCTCAAAGATGCTGTGATACATTTGTTATCTCCATAGTCTTGTTTAGAGTACAACTTCTGGTCACATATGGTTTTGTCCATGTGTCATTATATTGATTGTCATTTTTACTAGCCACGTTTTTCAATTTGGCTTTAATTATATAGCACAAGCTAGAAGCGACTGGTATTCGTTCACTTTTCAGTCATTCTTTTACAACATGCTCTCTTTAGTGGATACAAAGTTTCTCAACCTATTTCGGACAATCTTTAGATTTTCTATTTGGCTTTGGTAGGTCACCTGCAACTTTTAAATAACTTGACCAACTTTCATCGTACACCTCAGACAACAATTGCTCCCGCTGTGCATGACAATGCTGCCATCTGGTGACCGGAAAGTAGCCATAAAGAGAACAGCTCCATGTGGCGATCACCTGGTGGCAGCACCTGCTAGGTACTGGTGACTCACCCGGTTTATTTTCAATGTTTGGATAGCGACCTGAGTTATGAGCAAGGCAAACACGTCCCGCTTTTTGCTAGTTCATTATTCAGCAAGCACGTTTATATATTTTTAGTCCTATGATGGTGAATCATTGCAGACCTATGCCGACATCCTCCCAGTAAACCACCGCTCGATAAAATGTTTGCCAAACTTTTAATAAAACATAACCTTCACCTGGTAGAGCTATAAGAAGGGCATTCCTATCTTAACTCCAGCTACAATTGATACAGCGTCTAGTTGAACTAAACACCGTCAGGTGTATACACGCATACTCAGCACAATATCAATGCGCGCGCGCGTGTGTGTACAAGTGTATATATTGTATCTGGATATGATCACTGTGTTGGTTTAGGATTCCCGACGGACAGTCATTCGCTGATCTTCCCACTTGGATCCCGCCCATGCAAATTAATGATTCCAAAGTGCAATATATTAGTTGTTGGCTGCGATAAGTCGCTCAGAGTAAATCAAACAATCGCTGAATTACATCCACATCTGATAACACAGTGTCATAACATGTCCACTACATCCACATCTGATAACACACAAAGTGTCATAACATGTCCACTACATCCACATCTGATAACACACAAAGTGTCATAACATGTCCATTACATCCACATCTGATAACACACAAAGTGTCATAACAAGTCCATTACATCCACATCTGATAACACACAGTGTCATAACATGTCCATTACATCCACATCTGATAACACACGAAGGGTCATAACATGTCCATTACATCCACATCTGATAACACACAGTGTCATAACATGTCCATTACATCCACATCTGATAACACACGAAGTGTCATAACATGTCCATTACATCCACATCTGACAACACACGAAGTGTCATAACATGTCCACTACATCCACATCTGATAACACACGAAGTGTCATAACATGTGAATCACAACCACATGTTATGAAACTGTTATGAAACATGTTATCTAAATATCCTGCCCACTCGCCCATTGTCCCCAAAAACTACAATATACCTTTCAGTAGTTAATTTAAATGTTTTTCTACTTCTAAAAACTAGTTGCTCCAGTTAATATAATATCCTTTCGTTACTATTCCTAAAAGAATTCTTTCATTTCAAAGAGGTCGTCTTTGTGTTTATTTGAACTTTTCGGATGTGTGTATATCTGTCAATGCACAATGTCATTTCTCTTATTATAATATAAATCTCTGTTCACGATATTATTTCTATAAGCTTGAAGTTGAACAAAGAAAACTTTATCCATGTATAAACATGTTTACCAACTCGTCTGTCATATATCTAACATACAACAAACTAGTTGAAAACATCATAAACTAATCAATCTTGGCAACATCAATCTTAAATTGATTACTGATTTTCTTTTGATATATATGAAAGAAGAGCAGTTTGAGCTGAATCACCTGATAACACATTTATATATATATATATATATATATATATATATATATAAGGCCACATCAGTGGAAGTGATAGACTGTAGATCGTATAAAACAACAACAGGCTCTATATTACTCATTATTAGCACAGGCTGTATACAGTGTTATGGTGTACAAAAGAGTAGCCTGTAATCCAATGCTATATAAAGTAACAGGCTATATATATATATATATATATATATATATATATATATATATATGCTATACAAGATGGCAGCCTGTACAAATTGACATGCTGTACCAAATTAAATGATGTACACGGTGGCAGACCGTATGAGATGAGAGGCTCAGCAAAGTACAGCATGTGGGATAACATCACAGCCATTAATTCTGATACTTTCAAAGGATGGTGACTCGAGTTGATATACTGTACAAGCTGACAGACTGTTTATACAGGGCAAATACCTGTATCAGTAGGCCTACAAGGTGACAGACTATCTATACAGGGCAAATACCTGTATCAGTAGGCCTACAAGGTGACATACTGTCTATACAGGGCAAATACCTGTATCAGTAGGCCTACAAGGTGACAGACTGTCTATACAGGGCAACTGCCTGTATCAGTAGGCCTACAAGGTGACATACTGTCTATACATGGTGACTGCATGTATCAGTACAAAATAGACTGTTTATACACTGTATCAGTAGGCCTACAAGGTGACAGACTGTCTATACAGGGCAACTGCCTGTATCAGTAGGCCTACAAGGTGACATACTGTCTATACATGGTGACTGCATGTATCAGTACAAAATAGACTGTTTATACACTGTATCAGTAGGCCTACAAGGTGACAGACTGTCTATACAGGGCAACTGCCTGTATCAGTAGGCCTACAAGGTGACATACTGTCTATACAGGGCAAATACCTGTATCAGTAGGCCTACAAGGTGACAGACTGTCTATACAGGGCAACTGCCTGTATCAGTAGGCCTACAAGGTGACATACTGTCTATACATGGTGACTGCATGTATCAGTACAAAATAGACTGTTTATATCTGTACTATTACAAGTACTGTACAAGAGAGACTGTCTATACAGGGGAACTGCCTGTATCAGTACAAGCAGAGAGACTGTCTATACAAGGCAACTGTCTGTATCAGTACAAGTAGGGAGACTGTCTAAACAGGGTAACTGCATGTATCAGTATAATATAACAGGGTCTTTATACTGCCTATATCAGTATACGTTGACAAGCTGTCAAAAGCCTTGAATCAAGCATTGATGAAGTGTTAGCTAAAAAAACGATAAATATCAGTGAAGTCAAACTGTATAATGGTATAACTGTATGATATGTTAGGATAATGCTAGTAAATACCTAGACAAAAATAGGATGAAAACACACACACACACACACACGTCATTTAAGGAGAGGAAAACATTCAAAGAAAACACAGAGTTAGCTAAAATAACGCCTCTAAAATAAATATGATTCTACTATTTCTAGGATAAAAAACCAATACATCTTCTCGTTGGTATCTCTTAACCTCATCTTCTCGTTGGTATCTCTTAACCTAAACACACACACACACTACATCAACTAACAGATAACTTGTGTTCAGTAAATAAAAATCGACACAAAAACATCATTTAGTCAATAAATAATAAAGAAAACAAAATCGACCGTAACAGTTGATATCTCGTGTTTCTCATTTGTCTGTGATTATCTTCTCGACCGTGGTCGATGTCTCGTAACAATTTACAATGTTCGACTCGTGTTATGGCTCAGCTCAATCAACCGTGACGATTGATGTTCTATGGCCACTAAAGGGAATTCGAAGATGAAATATATTTTCAGATATGCCCACGCCGAGATTCGAACTCGGCTGGTAGTGTTCTGCGGTCCAACACGCTACCGCTAGACCAGTAAAGTTTAAATACTGTCTAAACACCATCAACATACAACACGGTTGTTACTAATATTCTCCATCTTGTGACGTTTCTCGGTTGTACATATTCCCCCCCCCCCACTATCCCATTTTACGTACTCGTATAATTCACTATTAACATCAACTCCCCGTGAAGCATGACCTTTTTAGCTGGCAGTTATATCAGGCTAATATTACATTAGAACGATACGGAAGGAGTAAAGTTATTCAGGTTTACTGGTAATTCTCATATACATGATGCATTTGTTAGTTGTCAGTTACGAACGTCTAGTACGATAAACGTCTATATTAAGAACTGTGACATTTGATGTCCTGTGGCCGATGCACGCATGCATCTTGGCCTCGTGGCACAACAAAGATCTTCCATTGCTCGTACATCAGTGTGTACCTGTGTCAGGTGATGACGATTGGTGTTTTGACGGTCATATGGTAGGCTAAATGAGCCGATTGACCTCCAACGGTAATCAAGTGAAGTCGAAGATGAACCACCCTTCAGATATGCCCATGCAAAGATTCGAACACGAGTGGTAGCGACATGTGGTCCAACACGCTACTGTTAGACAACAGGGGCGCCCTATGTCAGAGAGTCGTTTATATTTGAGAGATATTCAAACTTACCGTGTCCCCATACTTGAAACTGAAGCAAAAAATATTCACAGAAAGTCCTTTTTTTGTTTGATTAATGTATTCAGTTTGTGTATTCCCACAATAAATTATTAATACCTTAATCAAAATAATGACTATGAAGAAAACGATGCCAAGTTTGTGATGATATGCTAATAAGTGAGAACAAAAGGAGAACTTTCAGCTGTTTTATGGACACTTTTGTGAACCAGGTAAGCTAAATGGAGCAAGCGTCCTCCAAAGGTAATGAGGTGAAGTGAAACAAGAAATAACCTTCTGACATAGCCTGGCTGGGTTTTGAAGCCAGGTGCTATAGATCTGTGGCTGACCATGCTACCAGTTAGGCCATCGAGGCGCCCTTTCAAAAATGAGAAACTACATTTAAAATAAACATGAAATAAAACTAAAACATCCATTTTTTATCCTAGGGAACCAAATACACTGAAAAAATATGCCCATGAGATTGTAAACTATTATACCCGGAGTATGTAGGTGTGTGTGTGTGTGTGTGTGTGTGTGTGTGTGTGTGTGTGTGTGTGTGTGTGTGTGTGTGTGTGTGTGTGTGTGTGTGTGTGTGTGTGTGTGTGGAAGGGGTTAGTCCCCTTTTTGGGCCCTTGTATCAAAAAAGCAATGGCAGCACTATTAAGTATTATATAGTCAAGTAGACTATGGTATGTAAGATGGACTGTTTACCACCGAGTACCCAAAAATAAACCTTGACAGGCGAAAATATTCAACCAGATGGCTGGCTGATAGAAACATCAGTTCATCCGATGACATAATCCCGGCTTGAGCCCTTTAGTGTCAGTTTGTTGCCAGATATGTACGGATGTTCCAACGGGGCGGTGGCCAGGGCACTACACTACAAACCAGGCTGTGTGTTCGAATCTGGCTCATGCTTGTATTTGTGGGATGGTTCACATGCCAGTCATATCATTATCACCCTCGGTGTGACCAGAGCACCGTGGCTAAACAAATAAACTCTTGCTAGAAGTTTGATACAAAGACTGAAGATGGGCCAAACTATTACAGGTAGAGAAGGTCATCTGGATAACCATCAGGGGCCAGGTGTATGAAATTCTATCAAATACTGTTACATCATAATGTATAAATATAGCAGTTACTGCTCTTGAAATTAGCATACTTTATTTAGTATGTCTCGTAATCAGATTACAAGGTAAACAAAATCTCACACTTATGGAGATACAGACCAGAAACTGAACATTAATTTGAACATTTCAGTGATTCATCAACATAGTCAATTTAGTGCATGTAGTAGAAAAATTGTATAATTATTATACATATCCTACTAATGGCTAACAGTGTTAAAAATCCATAAACTACTTTTGCACTGTTTCTATTAAATTTAAAGGCACTGTTTCCATTAAACTTAAACTTGTTGTTTCTATTAAAGCCATCGTTTCCATTAAAGGCACTGTTTCTATTAAAGGCACTGTTTCTATTAAGGACAGACAAATAAATAAGAGATAAACCTCCCTTCCTATTTTGGCTCATAAATATCAGGCGACCAAAATGGACAATGACTTTGTTGGCAGTTCTCCATCCAACTAGCCACTCACTAACACTAACAGACCAAATTGTTTACTGAAAAACAAAACGTAGAAGAAAATTTGAAAGAACAGAGCTCACAGACATTAAACAGAGAGAGAAATAGATCTGTATATTTAGTGTTTTGATTACTGATGCTCAACGGTAAGATGGTGGCTCCCCCCATCTCCTCCTCCACCAGCCAGTTAGAGCCAATGATACCTGACTGGATCATCTCTGACAGGTATTAATCAGACTGGATCAGTTAGTGTCTGATGTGATCAACCACCGATCAACATGTCTGTGATACTGGCTACACGAAATATAGATATATAACAATGTCTGGTTGTGGGAAACTGATAATATTACATTGAGTTCCCATATACTTCACCTTTATACACATAATGTGTGTGTGTGTGTGTGTGTGTGTGTGTGTTGGAGGTACAACAAATAAGACCAGGATGCTATTAATATAGCCAAATTCGACCATCTCAATCTATAATAATATAGTATATATATAATTAGTCAGTTGTCAAGAAGACAGTTACACACCTCTGCCATCTCTCACACAGTCATAGAGTCCAGGTAATATGTTACCTGGTATACTTATAATAATTAATTATGATTCATAACTACTGCTGTATATAATATGTGTGTAGACATATCTAGGTAACTATGTATCACTATGTTATGCACACAGTACAGTATTTTCTCCCCCCCCCCCATTTTAGCCATCCTGAACATGATTATTTTTATATCTCCGGAGTCTAATTATGAGAAATGAAAAATAAATACACTATTTTGGATCCAGGATTTCAACCCGAGTCAGTGATTGGTCATTTCTGATCAATATGATCCACAGACAACCTGATAGGGAATTGATAAGATAAGGTATTCCAGATGGTACTGTGGTGAGAGCACTGCACTGCAAACATCCAGATCATGGGTTCGCATCCAGGTCATACCAACATATTTGTGGGATATATTTCTCTAGGTAGATGCTTCTCAGCCATATGTCATGTGGGATCAACACCAAAATTGAACAATTTCATTCAGCAACAGGATATACTGATCCTGATTGATAGATTGAAAATCTTCAAGTAGTGCTCATAATTAAATAATAATTTCTCATATTATATTAGATAATTTCTCATATTATATTACATAATAATTTCTCATATTATATTACATAATAATTTCTCATATTATATTACATATATAATTTCTCATATAAATCAAATAATAATTTCTCATATTAATCAAACAAAATTTCTACAACTTATAACATATATATTCAACTTTTATTACATCGTTATATATTAGTGGGCAGAGTATCAGAAATCCATTGACTAATACTAAGTGTAATACACAGAATAAATGACATTTCAAGAGAACGGTCATCCTCATTATCCACATATATATGTTAGGTATGTAATTATAAGCTTCCAGTATTTACAGTTTGAGAGAGTTTTTTAAAGGTGGGTTTCAATAATATTTTCCAATGGTATTGAGTTAACGTGTGTTTTATTTAGTCTCAATGCTGGTTGTGGTACTTGTACAGACGTCTTCAGACATATCATGTCCGTGTTCCAGACAGATTTTGAAAAAGACACGATTCAGGTGGCAGAAGGAGGTCATTTTTATGCAAAAACGACATTGGGGGGGGGGGAAGGAACATTACTAAAAACAGTTAACTTTGGCAATTTGTTAATATACATGGAATGTTAGAATTACTAGTCCCAGCTAACTCAGAAACTTCGTGGTGACCAGGGGAAATGCAGTCGGATATACCAGACACTCCAAACCCAGCAGGGTGCCATAAAAAGGGCACAGGACACTGAATAAAAGGGTTCTCACTTTTATTCTGTGTCCTCTCCAAAGGTACATATCCAAATAAGGGAAGGGTGCATTGCCCTCGGAAAGGGACCTGGCTGAAACATTGTATGTATATTACGGGTGTATTACGTATATATATTATGTGTATATATTGTATGTGTGTATATACTGTATGTATATTATGTGTATATATTGTATGTATATTATGTGTATATATTATATGTATATTATGGGTGTATTATGTGTATATACTGTATGTATATTATGTGTACATATTATGTGTATATACTGTATGTATATTATGGGTTCCTTATGTATAAATCTGACACATAATATTAAAAAGTTAGGACATAATGGATGAGAGTTGACTCTCTGTAGGGAAACATCCGAGTGAAATGCTAATATGGAGATTAACAACATCTGGGATAATATGGGAGATTAACAACATCTGGGATAATATGGGAGATTAACAACATCTGGGATAATATGGGAGATTAACAACATCTGGGATAATAACAACATCTGGGATAATATGGGAGATTAACAACATCTGGGATAATATGGGAGATTAACAACATCTGGGATAATAACAACATCTGGGATAATATGGGAGATTAACAACATCTGGGATAATATGGGAGATTAACAACATCTGGGATAATATGGGAGAACCTCTTATTACCTAAGGAAAACCTTCCTTTACCCCCCCCCCCACACACACATACACAGAGAGATGGCTGAGCAGTGACTTCCATGTGAAATATATCCCGTTCATGTTTTCCAGATTTGAATACCTAATCCTCACAAACTGCCTAGAATACTTCAAATTGCTAACTAAGACACTATTAAAGAGTATACCATGTCATCATATTTCCACCGGCAGATGATCATAATATGCAATAAATAGTATCTCTCGATGAGTCTGCATAATTTCATATTAGGAGGATGTTGCTGATCTATCTCAATAACCGAATAAGACATTCCTTCACATCAGAGTCCTAAACACATCTCAACAGATAATGTTTATCTATTATCATCTAAATAATTAATGACATCAATCTCTATTTATCTATTTTAAGACTAATACTATTTACTAATAGGATATAAAAAGCAGATCCGCAGTTCTAAGAACTTTCCATTTTGGTTTGGCCTACTAAGGATTTGTCTTGTGGATCATGCATCCCCCTGCATACCCCCACCCAGTACTGACCTGTACAATTTGCCAAGACCATCAACTGCCTAGAAGGTATGTCATTTTTATTTATCAGTTAGTGGGTACTTGTGTTAAGACCAAGTCAGCTAGTGAGTACATGAAAGATTAGTAGCCAGTGAGTGTCTTTGAACTCGGCGACCTCCCAATTTCTACTCTACTATCACAGTCACTATAAGCCATCATAATTCTCAACATGTGTCAGGTGGGTAAATCTAGAGATAACCCTCAAAACATGACCTCTGGGTGTAGGGTGGGTGCAAGTGCAATATTTTGAATCCACTGGATTCAGTACAGTGTGAGCAAGAGACACACTGTGCAAGTAACCATAGGTAACCATAGCGCTCCTAATCCTATAGAATAGCTGGTTATGTACTGCGTTGCAGTCCTTGAGGTGGTGGGTTAGAATCCACCCAGTTGCTTGTATTTGTGGAATCTTTCATCTGATCCTTTCATTTCACAAGGAAGCAACCCCAAGTCTGAGGCCAGCAAAGGCACTGGATCACCCTAACCCCTCCAAAGAAAACTACATTATTTCTAACGTAGATGCAGGTAATGACAAAATATTGCAGGATTATGGCAAATGTGTGTGTGGCTATCTTAGATTGTTTTATATTCCCCACAGTAGCTACTGAGGTGAAACCGAAGACATCAAATTCCATGCCAGACACTCTATCAATATCACCTTACCCATCATCCATGCACCCAACCAACACCTGCTGTATTTAATGAAACGTGAAACATCTAAATAAGTGAGCGAGTAGAAAAACACCCAAACTCAGCTCACTTTAGATTATCCAAATTACTGAGAGTAAAGTTAATGAGTTGTGGTCGATCATTTAACACTATCAATATTACCAAACGAAATGAGGGAAACTACTCCCATCTTTTAGAAATTTCCAATGGATAGTATACTCGGCTAAGAAAACCTTGCCAGTTACCTGTCTGGTGGAAAAACTCCCCTGCCAAAGTCTGGAAAGAAATCCTAATCCACAAAAAGTCGTACCCTGACCCACGTGGGCATATCTCATAGTTAAAGAAAGGACTGCAAATTAATACTCCCCCCCCCCCTCTAAGAACATACTAATAACTGATTAGCAACAAAAATATAAATAAAGGTATCTCCAATATCATTAATCATTTATTGAGTTTGTATTTTTACATTGTTGTTTTCTCATCACAGTAAGACAGAACTTTAAAAACTGTGTCTACAGCTGTCTGCTCAATAATGGGTAATAAAGTGTACCAAGCTTCTTACACAATCCCTTCCTGTATAGATGGTAGCACACACTGCTCTGGACTCAAGTTTTAGGTTAAATTCTGACTGTTACCAGTATCTGTTTCCCCACAAAGTAGCTCTTCAGTGACACGGTTGAGGTTGGATCAGTGATGAGGCCAAACACAACCAAATTCCGTTCTCATTTGTATTTAGGTTGAATTTCTATTTAGACTGTATCAGCTTTGGCATGGTGTTGGATACTTCTGTATTGTAAGTTAACACAGCACGTTAAGCAATTCTGGCCACATGCCACTGTTTACATCTACCAGATACTTGTTTACACCTGCTTGGACTGAGGTATGTCAATGCTGAAACAAACTGCATGTTTGAACTAAGACATATTGGATATAAAGATGTTGAGCTTATTATTTAAGGTTGCTGTACCATATTTCAATGCAAACATATATCAAGTATATAACAAGTATCAAAGACAGCAAGTATTCATTTCATAAACACAACCAACCACACATACACATTTATAACTCTCTCTCTGTCCGTTCATTTTGACACAATTATAAAACAAACACACACCAAAATCAGCAAACATACACATAGACAAACATATCTGTACATGTAGAAATAATGTCATATTTTTCTCGGATTGAGTAGCCATAAATAAGGCTAAGAATTACTAAGATACAAAAGAAACTTTCTGGATGATCCTGGACTGGACATGGAGACCCTGGTATTATGGACTAAAAACTAATATGAAAATCCACAATCACCTTTACCATGATGTCATATCATCAACAAGCATGTTTAAATTTATAAAAAAATCTGTAATAAATATATGGTATATGGCATTTATCACATTCTGTAATAAATGTATGGTTTGTGGTATTTATCAAAAATCTGTAATAAATATAAGGTTTATGAGCATCATATTGGTCAAATTCTGTAATAAATGTATGGTTTATGCTATTCAGGTATGAGGTCAAATACATTGAAATGTATTTAAATACAAATACTTTTCCTTTGGTCAAATACGTTCATTTGTAAATATATTTAAATACAAATACTTTTGGATGTATTACAAATACAAATACTTTTCAAATGA
Source organism: Paralvinella palmiformis (assembly GCA_025642065.1). Classification (NCBI taxonomy): domain Eukaryota; kingdom Metazoa; phylum Annelida; class Polychaeta; order Terebellida; family Alvinellidae; genus Paralvinella; species Paralvinella palmiformis. Next base: position 683,224 of record JAODUP010000182.1, read on the forward strand.
AAAGAACAAATTCATTGTTTTTCCTTTGGTTTTTATTCTGACACACACATTACATAACATCACAGCATCAACTAGATTTGTCACATCAATTTATGAATTTTTTGTTGATTACACCTGAGGAACATAAGATGTTTAAAATTCTTGTAGGAATGTCAGGGTGTATCAGCTGGAATAATGAATGATATATGTTGGAAGGCTAGTCCTTTTATAAGAAAGATGAGATCTGCTCATTGGATTTACTCGCAAGATGTTTCATATTATCATTTGATCCCTTCTAATTATACTACATATAATTGAGGATAATCTCCCTTTGACTGACAAGGAATCAATCAGAAGTTATTACATTAAAGATATCATTAGTTGCATTTCCTTATGATCACAGAGAGAAGACAATTCCTTCATGGTTGTGTGTCTGCAATTCAGTGATCAGATTATTTTCTGAAACAAATCATGTTGGTGACAAAATATTCAGATCAAAACATGAACTAATTTTAGAAAAGTATTTTAATGTATTTGAAGAATCAAATACTTAGTGAAAGTATTTAAATACAAATACTTTTCTTTATGGTAAGCTGAAATACAAATACTTGAAAAAGGTATTTAAATACATTCAAATACAAATGTATTTGACCCCATGCCTGATACTATTAATCAAATTTATATGTACAAAGAGGGTTGGTCTTCAGTTATTACAAAATCACATACTAATCTACAACATTAACTCTTCAACTTAATCCATGGCCAATTGATTATTCAAATACCTTATCAAATTATGATAAATGAGATGATAATTATAATAATTTAGAATTAATAAAATACACTTGCAAGCAGTATCAATTCCAAGTCACTGTACAGTAAAACCCCAATTATGATGTCCCTAAATGGTTAAATGATCATTATTGTTTATTGGAGAAAGCATTCAGAAAAGACATAACAAGAGAAACTAGTTAAACACTAGTTAATGTCTGGATCAGGGTTGTTCGATTTAAATCATTGATTGCTGCTTTAGAATTCTGCATCGTGTCTTTCATCAATAATACAATTCCGTAGTCAAAGTGGCTCATTCAAGCCTTACGTGTTTGCCGATGAGTTAATTCATTTAGTATCACCCCTCACTTAGTGGGAATCACAGAAGGGTTGTTTGGATACTTGGGTTGTTAACACTTTGTCGCCAGGTGCTGTTTCATCTAGTGCTGGCGTGGAATGCATTTTTAATGATTTTAATTTTTAAAAGATCAAAAAAAGTCTTCATTAGTTTTGTGTGTTAGGAAATGTATGAATGTTTTATTATTTAAAAAATCCGATTTTTTTGCAACCCTGGTCTGGACCACTTATATCCATATTATGTTCAACCCTCTAAATGTGAAACTGGAGGTGTGTGTAGTGCTGTGATTCCCTGTTGTGGGTCAGATCTGGGCATCAAATGCTGGCAATCGGACAGCATGCCGAACAATCTGTGTTTGTTGTTGCAAATGTTGATGAAAGTTATCATTTGATTAAATCAATGCTAGTTAACTCACAGCATCCACATTTGGTATGACATAAGAAAATTAAGTATTCTAAATTTTTTCCTCTTCATTAATTCATTGGCACTGGATATTACAACAGCACAGATTTAACTCAAATTGACACTTTCTTCACTACCATAACAAGTAAAGTGAGTTAAAGATAGCTGTCACACTTTCTGAAACCTGATCATTTGCGACTAACTTATTTCATCTCATTCACTTAGCATAATGGCAGATTTAATTATTTGATTGTTGATGAATAACTAAATGTAATATTCACCTCACTGAAGCCCTTTACATGTGTCACTGACACAACTTAATCCAATGTTTATGAAAACACCAGATTAACATGATTCACTGATAAACATTTAGTTATCATATCTAATGGAGGTGATCATAGAACATCTGCCAAACTTACTATCATCAACAGAGAGTCTCATCTTTATCAGTAAAGATTACTGTTCTTAATTATATAGCCACATCAGTTATGAGTTAAGAGCACAATCATTTATGTCCAGAGTAATATTTAAAAAGATGGAGTAATCCTGTACTTAGTTTATTACAAAATCATTGTGTGGAAGTGACCATGTTTTGACACTGTATTTAATTTTCATGTCAATACCATGTGATGCTGTGTTGGTAAATAGTTACAAATTGTTAATAACTGATAGATGTGGCAACAGTAAATATTGATGTCCATCTCTGTAAATAATATCGATTGGTGGTAGTAGTAGTACTTAAGTGATCCAGAGGACCAGTTGCTGGTGTTCTACAGTTCTAGTGATATTGTCACAATAGCTAGTCAGGATCATGTGTCAAGTTGAATTGTTTAACCTCACCTCTGGTCAAGCCTGGGAAATATGGCTGGGGGTTGACTGCCACAGGGAGACAAATTCCATAAACACAGGTATCAGCCTGACATGGGGTCAATTCCATTTCCACATCAAATTTATCAATTCCAATTAATAAGCAATTCCAAAATTGACCCCAGACATGGGGTCAATTCAATTCTGGAATTGATGGGCAATTCCAGTTCCTGAATTGCTTATTTAAAAAAATATGGAATGGATAAATTTGCTAAATAAATTAAATCTACAAATTAATTTATCATTTAATTCCAAATATTTCTTCCATGACAATCCTACTTGGAATATAAACTACTTGGAGTAGGTATTCCAAGTAGGTACTCAGAGTACCTGTGCTAATCAATGATTGGAGTATTAAAGCAAAATTGGAAATGATAAATTTAATGTGAAATTGACCCCATAACTGGTATGAGCTGGATTTGAGACTATGATCATTAGGTTTTGCAGTTCAGTGCTTTAACCACTGTACCAGTCAAGGTTACTTGTAGGAGAGATGACAATAGTATAAATGATAGTTAGGTGTCAACAAGATTTCTTAATCACATTATTGTATTTTGTCACTTAGGTATCAAGTAGCTGCAAGTAAACTTGGGTGTCAACTAGTTAACTATCTGCAGGTAAATTTACCCAAGCCATAATTGAACAATTCAAGATGTTAACATTGAATGTAAACAAGTCAGTCCATTGATTAATGACTCTTCTAATATAATTATATATATATATATATAGTCTATATCATAACAATATTTACTTTGGAAATATACCTTGAGTTGTAATTTATTTCATCAAGTGTACAAATGCCAATCGAATATTAGTAAACATGTAACGAGTATGGCTATTAGCTTACTTCAAACACCTATGTTATATGTATGCTTTGATAGATAAACAAAGGAGATGGTAGTCAATCACAAGTTATAAATGCACAAACACAATTTTACTACTAATACCAGCAGTAAAACATCGTAGAAGAATTAATAAGATTAAATAAAACATAGGCACAAAAAATCATTTGGCATTGCATTCTTTCACTTCTGATACATCATACAGTAGGCCGATTCTAAATATGAAAATAAAAACAACGAGATATTATCTGTAAGAAAAAACAGACTTTGAGATTTGTGGTTGTCATATCTGCCTGAAATAAGAAGTAATATCAACACGAGATCATCCGGTGGTGTAATGTGTCAAAATGTGTAATAACACCAAACCTGTCATCATTAATGGAGCGATGTGAGATTCCCACACGCACCACTTTCACATCATACATAACAACTAACAAAGATAACGTGATCTAATTCTAAACAACTCACCTCCTTCGCTATCTGGTTCAGGGCTTGATCCTCGACTGAGTACTGTCGGGAGGTTGTCCTGCGACGTCCACTGTCCGCCATTTTCGCCCACTCCAACCCGGCACCCCCCCTCGGCTGAAGTAGATCGTAGCGAATGAAGGACTCTAACGGGCAGACGACGCGGTTAATCAGCCAACTATTATCACTCCAACACCAAATCTAGACTCCCTATAGTGTAAGGACCGACTAATTGACTGTATCCGTGTGACTCGAGTAAGACACGGTATTACAGCTGTCAGACAATAGACATATTACCTGGCCTAGGTACCGCGCATGCGTCACTCGTTCGACTATGGACGGATCACGGCCGTGAGTTCGGCATCCGAAAAGTTAGATTCGACGATGGGAAATTGTCACGCTGACACTTATCCGACACTTTTCACCGTTCCCCTTTGAAACTTTGACAGCCTCCATGTACAAAGTGATGATGTCCCGGATGCAGGGTTCTACTTCCGGTCATGGCTCCACTCCGTCATGATGCGCCCGCGAAAGGCTGGCTGTCGGATGATGTCATAACGCCTTCGTAATTGTGCGTTTATTCAAAGATAGTATAGGAAAGATGGGACAGCTGGCTGTTTGGCGTGTAATAAATATGCGGTGCTGCCGCCTTGCGGTAGACATACATTGATACCTTATATACGAAATTAAAAGGCAATGCCTGTTGTGGTATTCCGATCCTTCTTGGTTGTATTTCTGGAGTGCATATATCTCATTTTATCGTGGCAATCTATAGCGCCCCCTTTCCAGAATTTGACTTAAACTTTAAAGCTGTTCAGACTAGCACAATATATCACATGTTCAGGCAGGTAGTTCCAGTCATGAATTGTTCTTTGGCTAAATACCCTTCTCCTCAAATCAAGCCTGCACCGTCCCATGAACACTTTTTTTACTGTGGCCTCTAGTGTTGTTTTTAGGTGGGAAGATAAAGAAGTTATGGGGATCTAGCCTGACATACCATTAATAATCTTAAATACATGGATCATATCCCCTCGTCGCCTTCTAAAGTCCAAATATGGCAGTTTTAGGAACTTAAGCCGATCCTCATATGATTACCAACACATTTGCCAGTATCATTCATACAGCGCGAAAATCAATAGATCTAAACAGTTAGTGAAGGAACTTGCTAACATGTCTGCTCCAGCTCTTGATTTTGTGTCATCTCAACATCAACATTCCATTCTACAAACATAAAAGCTCCTTGTCAAAGTCTTCTGTTACCACCATTGAATACACTCCATAGAAGAGTCATGAAACTCCAGATTTATCCAGGTTTTAATAAAGCTTTGTTGGACTTATTGTTGAAATTATGCAATGCTGTTTTTGATGAACTGCCAAGAAAAGAAAATGTGTCATACAACCCTGAGCATGATGAGGTGGAAGATTTTGGAGACGTTGGAATATTTAAATATTTTGCTAGTCGTTGTGTTTTTGTAGAAAGGTTTAGGATGTATATGGAAGCAACCAATTGGCCATTTAGTAACCAGCAGTACTGCAAGTGCTGATTTGCTGAAAAATTCTTCTTTTGAAGTGTATTAAAATGTCGCCTTATTTTCAAGGTTATAATATGTGATTAAGGGTCAACTAATCAGTCAAAGGTCACAAAGCTAGGAACATCTGTTAGCAAGTCATATTTTATACATAATAATAATAATCATGTCATTATCTTCTATGATCCACCACATTTATTGAAAATAATATACACAACAATCTTAAAAATCTCGGTTTCAAAGTTAGAGTGAACAATGTTGTTTAATTTTACTGTAGCGATTCAGTGTTACCTATGAGAATGGCTCCCAAATTAACACAAAAACATGTGGATTTGTCAGTATTTTTAGGAAGATGAAAGGGTGGACACAAGGACAACCCTGGTGCCACAGAATTCCTTATTTGTCTGTCTATTCCAAGTGATTTGTCTGTCAGCAGGATTCCGATACATTTCTATTTAATTTGAAATGTATTGCTCTAGTCCAATACAATGAGCCTCTACACCCACCAGTTCCTTCTTTTCCAAGATACCTGATGCCATCAGATATCTCATAGTTATTTTTAGTCCACAAACTCTGATTACAGTAGAGGAAGACATTATCATTATTTATATAACGCAAAATTACAAAAATGGTGTGTAGTAAAATGTGCTGTAAGTTTATTTGCTCTTTTAAATCAAGTAAACTCTTCCCAAATGTTTATTGTTGCTAAGCAGTATCAAGATCTTCCCACTGGTAGTCTTGTTTTACTCAGTTCAGATTTAATGGAAGTGTGTATATTGATAGAAGCAGAATTCTGTAATAATATTGAAAAGATCCTCCACATGAGTAATGTTAGATCTATACTAGTAACACTTATGCTCTCAATGATACAAGGAAAGTTAGAATGTGATTCTTGTAAAACATTACAGTTTGTTGTACACTTGTATATTAATATCCGTCTACAGCATTTTTTATATGTGAATATTAAAGAATTCAATAGTTGTAAAGGTAAAAAGAACTGTAATTTTTTAAATTACGGCATTATTGATTGATTAGTGTCATTAATTATTATTTCTTGTGTCTTTATGTACACTTGTAAAAACTTGTAATTATTACTTTTAAATTCAACATACATATTCTGGACTTGTATAATATCAGTAAATAATATAAAGCAGAGTATATCATTTATTGAATATTTAAGGATTACATTCAAAGCTTTCTAGTCATGGATCTTGTATATGATGTGTGTTATTTTCATTTCATATTACTACATTAATGTCATGTGATAACATTTACATATAATAAAGTTCACTGATTTAACTCACTGTATTGTTTTATTTCCAGAATATAAACTTTCTAATTCAGTTCAAAGTCCCAGCCCACTCATTCTCTATACTATTGATACCACTATTTCTCTTCTCCCCATTTATTTAATTTTATCCTTGAATATATCCAGTTAGATTGTCTAATGCCTGTTTGAAGCCGCGACTTCTCTTGTGAAAGTCCATTCGAAAACAAGTGATAGTGTACCATGTTTTCCGCAAGGCGGCGCTGCTAACAGTTTATTTCACACATTGTCATAAGCTATCACTCATTGTCCCGTCTTATTCTATATAGTCTTTGGTTTATTGAAAGGTTCAAACATACGCCATAGATTTTTTTAACACAAGAAAAAAGAATATGAAATACAAATTTCCACCCAGGGCGTGTTCAATCAGTTTATGTCTAAAATAACGCAACAACTTTTTAATGTATATTAGTAAATGAAGTAATTTGCGCGATATGGTAATTACAACGTGGAAAAATGAACCCTTTCAAAGTTTTATTATTTTTAAATACTGATATGTTTTATTTATTTTTTCCAGAAACTACAATTATGTCATATATTTCCAAGAGCCAGGACATCAACATCAACAACAACAGAATGTTCATGCTTCATTACGTTAATAAATAATAAATTTTAAAAAATACATATACAAATATTTTGAAATTTGAAGACGTTAGATAAAGAAGATTTTAAAGTTCTAGATTGATTTACTGATATCACGTGACTCTTAATTTATTATAATGTTTATATAATTTAATGTTTTAATGTTATAGTTTTGTTATTAATACCGCTGTTTATTTCACTGTTTTTATTTCTTATTTTATCTTACTTTTATAATTTCTTCTTTGAAGGTTCGTACAATAATAGAAACCCATTTTATATGAATAGATACATGTATCGCTATAATGCTGAGTGCAAAGTGCCTTTAACCATTGAAGCCTTAGGGCTCACAAAAACAATTGACGGGTTCCTAGTCCATGCGTCACCTCTAGGCTTCAGTCTAGTCAGTGTTATGTAAATACGGGCCTTAAGTTATTATCATATGTTGTCTACTAGTTGTCAATGTTATTATCATTCGGATGTTATATAATCAGTGACAGTGAATATCTTAGATCCAGATTGAACGATCTTCGCTGTAAATGTGAAGCTGTACACTTATTTAAATATGAACTCTGTGATTGAAAAATATGTATGATTCTATAAGACAATTAAATAAATAAATATTAATTGACTGACTGATTGAATTAATCAATAATTGATTGATTGATCGATTGATTGATTGAAGGACTAAACGATTGAGCACATTCATCTCACATTCTCATCAAATTTATACTAAAATTGTAATATTCTTGACTGTAAATAACTAATTTGTCTTGATATTTATATAACTGTATTTGACTTGAGTCAGATATAATTATAATTTTCGTCTCAGAAACACAGATATGTATCATTTGGATATAAACCAATTAAGAGCCAATAGTCGAAATATTAATTAATGCATAATAAAGATTCATTTAATGATAGCAACTAGTTCATTCATTGAGTTCGTCTAAACTGTGAAGTGTAAGTTCAGAGCTTCACTGATACATTACAAACTGGGATGAACTGAGTTCGATTCCGCCCAGCTGCTACTGGCTTTTCATCTGCAGTGTAACATAACGGCTGAGCGCATTGATCAGATGTTAAATTATGACATGGGTTCCTAGAGACATGTTTATAACAAATGGTAGGATCAAGGAGGCCGTTTATCTCTACGTGTGTTTTATATACGGAATTTATTCGTTCAATTCCATCGATTCCTTAATTTACGGTTGTTGTTTTAATGACCGTCTTAAAACAATATTTCGTGGAAAGGTAATTTTAATAACAAATAGTAATAAATATTTATTTCAGACTCTTAGTCCACAATATTAAATATAATACGAATAACAAATCACAATAAAAATGAGATTATGTACAACATCAGACATTGGTCAACTTATACATGACATCACTTCTAAAAGAAACTAATTATCACCACGGCATAAATATAATTAAAATAGAGGATATATTGATTACAGAATATAACTTGGTAATGTGCTAAATATTGAACTACTAGCCATAAATAAATTATAAATTATTATTGTTATTATTATTGTTGTTGTTGCTGCTGCTGCTGCTTGTAAAATATTCATAAGAAGCAGTTGTTGTTTCTCACGTAATTGTTACCTAACATGAAGCTCCAATTTGATTAACATCTTGGTGTCACGTTTATCTAACACCTCTTCCCAAACTTGCTAATCAATTGTATACACTATCTGAGCTGTTTATTATTCGTATTAATAATTATTCTGGATGGCCGATTCAGCAACTGCAATTTCTGTCTGTATGTCTAGAGGGAAAGAACTAAGTACAAAACCCGAAACAAAATTTCAGGAGGTGGTTTATATATATATATATATATATATATATATATATATATATATATATATATACACACACACACCACAATGAATATTAAACCGTAATTGTTTGTCGCCACTATCACTAACATTCAGATTGTGTAAATAAACAACATAAACTATAAAAGTTATCACAAAAGAAATAAACATTTATTACAGGAAAGTTATTAGATGGACGTCCAGAAAGAGATGGCCAAAAAAGGTAATATATACCTATATCACCGGAAATTTTCAGGTAATATGTATATTACCGTATTGAGTTTTTCAGGTAATATGTGTATAACCTAAGTGAGTTTTTCAAGTAATTTCTGAATATTTCAGTTAATATTCACACATATTATCTAGTTATATAAATTAACTGTAACATATACACATAGTAAACACGGGTAGCGCATCTCCCGATCTTCAGTCAAACATTAAACAGAACACATTGATTTATTTGTCTTTGTTAAATAACAGACCGAGTAATGAGTATTACTTTATAAAGTTTTACTCCAAGTATAATTTATTAATCTATTGAATGAAACATAAATAATAACGTTTTATTTTAAGAGTAATTCATTTCCGACATATTCCATGTAATAGAGTATTTATCATTCATGTTATTATTACTGGATAACGGTAACTGTCATTAAAACTAGTAAGTGATATAGAGTATAGTATAGTTCGTGTGTGTGTGTGATTGTATGTGCATGTGTGTGTGTAGGTGTGTGTGTGTGTGTGTGTGTGTGCGCGCGTCTGCGCGTCTGCGCGGGTATGTGTGTGTGTGTTCTCGAGAGTGGTATAAGAAACTGGCACTGAGGATCTTTTCATAAGCCATTTATGATTTATGATTTTTATATATATATATATATATATATATATATATATATATATATATATATATAATGCTTTAGATAAACAAGTAATAAATATTACGTAATTCTATGACATATTAAGATAGATACAATATATAATAATTAAAAAAAACTACAATGAATGTTGATAAAATACGAAATCAGATCTATACATTCTATGGCGTTTACAGTTAGCAAGTTATATACTAACTTTGAATAGCTGAGAATATATATTTATGTAAACGTGTAAACACACATATACAATTGGAAACATATATATGTAAAAATAAACGTATTATTACGTATTTTGATATAAACGCTGATTAGTAATGCCCTTTCGCTGTCTATTATTTAGGTATTTACCGTGTTAATACTGTATTTGGCCAGTAATTGTATTGTTATACCGGTATAATACATCACGATAGCGGGCCGATAGCGGGGACATATAGGCTGTCGGGTTAGTTGTACACCACTGAGTCAAATATTAAATATTATTGGTCTAGTACTGTAAATCTGTTCTGGATCCACGATGCAGACCTTATTAGTTCAGAGTGACAATGTTTAATATATATAATATATATATATATATATATGTGTGTGTGTGCGTGTGTGTGTGTGTGTAATATACATATTATCTGATAAACACACATAAACACACACACACATATGTAAGAGAATAATGTAATAGATACTAAGAAATAACATAATCCAGTTTAAAAAGTTCCAGAACAACAATTAAATGAAGATGATAAAAGATGACAAAAGATGATAAATAATCCATTTTCAAACATTCTCGAAACAACACTTTTGCCGATCAGATAGTAGAGAGGATAGAGAACTAGGTTACACTCCACCGTCTTAAGGTATCAATCCAGATGATATCTGGCTCTGTGGGATGTTTCAACCATCACTATATTTCTCAGCTATGACGATTGTAAACATTAAAATATTCCTCTCTTCAAATAAAAACAACATTTATATGAACGCTCAAAATTGCCACCAATCTGTTAGCCTCCCTTAAGACAACACACACGACGAATTCCTCAGCTTAGCGGGGTTCCTTCTGGGCGGAGGAAGACCTCGTCTCGATGTAGCCGTGATTCCAGTCGATGTTCACCAAACACTCGACCAATCTACCGTCGACGTCGACCTTATTGCAGACGACGACCATCGAGACGTTAGCTCCCTTCAGTCTGACGACGGAGGATGGGGATACGGGTCGAGTTCGTTGGGAGATGGTGAGGGAGTTTTTTAGGTGAGGTGAGATGGAGTGGAAATACAATCTATTCTTTTGTATACTGAAACAACATGGCGGAGAGATTTCCGGTTACCGGATGGATGTGTGTGTATGTGCAAAGACCATATATATATATATATATATATATATATATATATATATATATATATATATATATATATATATATATATATATATATATAATCTTTGGTATCTTTATGGTGTGCGCGCACGCGCGTGCCCGTCTGTATATGTTTGTGGTGTTCTATAAATTCAATTTATTTTATTTTGTGATTGTTTATGGAGTTTGCTCTTTTATCACCAAATATTCAGAAGGAAGGATCGACCAAGAAAATTAAATATTCCCAGGAAATATAGATCACTTCCACATTTTATTGGACATTCGTGCGATAAAACTGGAATTTAACCACATTTCTTAATAAGCTAAATATAAAGACATCGCTTCAATTTAACATTTTTATAATTATCGACTTCAAAGATATAATCATAATGCTTGTCACACTAAACCAATATTTATTACAATAAAATATGCACAAGTTGGAAATAGATCAATTTCTGAATCAATAATTGCAATCACTTTATTATGTTTTGCTGAACAATTGACTTTCAACACAGAAATACAAAATTGATTTCAAAATATAGATCATACCTGGTGCCGTATTATGTATCAATGTATTATGATGTGTATTAATTGACGGCGCCCATCATGACGTATCAATTGCTGACGATAATAATACACGATTATAAGAGATAATACTCATCCTAAATGTATTCACAGATAATTGTTATAATATTTATTTTGTAATGTTATATTATTATTTCATATAATGAAGTAGATTAGTTATTTAGCATATCCCAACTTGTTGGGCCACTTCATTCATATACAGAAATAATGGTCTTTAGTTTCGTAATTACCTGATCATCTGAGATAATTATCGTATATTCCAAAATTTAAAGTGAAATCACTGAATTTGAATCTAGTAATTTTTATTATTTCTGTTTTGAGTGTCTTTTATTTTCGCCCACTTCCTCCCCATTATTTAGTTTATGCTAATTACTGATAGCTTTAAAAGACCCTTGAAGGCCACCAATCGGCTGTTCTAAGAGGACATCACCTTCGACACATCACCGCTCCGGTTTCTAATTAGACCCTGCCTCTAGAAACACAGCAACAACAGCGAGTCTCTCCAGGCTCGGAAAGGTGTCCACTTCATCAATCCGAGCAAACCAAACGAAAGAAGGTTTCAATGACAAGTTTATTCGCGATCTGAGTTTCCTTCACATCTGATGGGGTCAAAAGGTTACACATAAGTGTATGGAGAGTGATTTTACGGAGCATCAATTCTTACAACAAGTAAAGAAATATTTTGTGAGCTTCCTAAGGCTTAGATTCCAAATACGCGGTATACGGTATGCGGCATGCGTGATGCGTGATGCGGCATGCGGTATCCGGCATGCGATTTGTGTGATTCCATATGAACGTGCGTTCCCATGCGTTTTCAGTCTGTCATGCTAAATATATGGCAGTACAACAGAAATACAGGTAGCAAAAAAAACACATCAACAGGTGTGTGTTTTTGTAGAGGGGGGTGAGTTACTTCCCCAAAACAGATTTTACACATTATAGATCTAAATTCAAAACAACACTTATTACAATTATTATTAAAACAATTTCCTGTCGTTACAGCCTTACAATGCAATATGCCGAAGATTTGAACTACAATTTGATGTGGAAAAATTCGAACAACACTTCATGTTGTCCAGATAATCTAAAATCCCGCAAAATTGTTCGGGAAACACCTGCCACTGACGTCATATTCTGGATTCCCCCGTCCGGTTTTTATTTTTTGCCGTACGAATTGCTACATAGAGCGATTCAGTTTGCCGTATCCGCATCGATAGGCAGCCATATGGAATCGCGCTGGTCTATTTACATGGTGTTCCATTTTTTGCCGTATCCGCATGCCGCATCACGCATGCCGCATGCCGCGTATATGGAATCTCAGCTTAAAACTTACTTATTTAGTTTAGCCTATTTATAATATCTATAAAGCATGCAGTGTATTTATGTATAAAGTGTGTCTGTGTTGTATGATGATGATTGATTGAACGGAAACGTATGAGGATTAGCTGCTAAATTACAGTATTTACTCAGGTTTGAGACCACATTTCGTTCTAATCCAGTAATAATCCATTGTGTAATATTGCTACTTTGTTTTTATTTGAGTTAAATCACTTCAGTGAGTCCATACGAAGTTTGTGTACGTTTTTAAAATCTATTTTTAGCCTTCAAAAGAAGAGTATCTAAATTAAATATACAGCAATATCAATATAAAGTAATCAGCAACCTGCATACAAAATAAACAAGTTGGTTAACAATAAAAACATACTATATATAAAATAGAAATATAACAAATATTACAAATATATTAGATAAGAATATTTCAAAATACAATATCATATGTCAACAACAACATATTTAATACATAACGATCGTAAGGATCATGACTCAACAATAGTTGTCTTACATTGTCTGCTAGCTCATCTTCTACAGCATAACACTTTTAAAAATCCATTCTTGTTTTGTCGGCATAACGTTTATCAATAACAAATTTATAAAGATATTTCGTTCTTAAAGCAAATAGTTTTTACTCTTGCAATAAGATCAGTGTGCCCACAGACATACATATTTAAAAGATCGGTATACAATGATCTTACTCGTGAAGTGTTAGAAAATATGGTGCCAATCTAAACTAGGGAACTTATTTCGACAGTCGTTTCTTATTTACATTCAGTACTTTCAAAACAGGTTTACTTTTAGAGTATTTGTGCAGACCTACGATGGCTTTAAGTATTTTTGTCTGCAACCTTTCCATGGTATTTAGAGACTTTTTACTTACATACATAGAATTACAACAATATTTTAAAACAAGTCTAACTGCTGCCTTCCAAACATAAGACAAAGCATCAGTATCGGAAATGTTGTTATTAAGCACAGCGCATTGCAGGGCATAATAAGCCCTCCTACATGTATTAATTATGTTATTAAAGTCTACATTTGACTTAACATGTGATAAAGTGACACCTAAATAGTTCACTTTCTTTAAGTTTGACACTGTTAAGCATCCACTCAGGATAAGGAGCTAAATTACAATCACCAAATATTGTACATTCAGTTTTAGATGGATTAAATCGTAAACCATATTCTGTAATATATTTGTTTACAATATCAATTATATGTTGTAAGTCAGAAAAAGGTCAAACTGGCCAACATTAAATCGTCAACATAGCAAAATACATTAAATGATACATTATTAATATTAATACCACCTGTACATTGAGATAATTCATTGACCAAATCTTGATAAAAAGGATTAAACAGGAAAGGTGAGAATAGCCCTACCTGGCGTATTCCTTTGCAAATTTTAATTGGTTCGCTCAATATAGAACCTCATTTAACCTGTACAGAAATAGAACGATATCACTTCACCATTATCACCCAGCAATGATCAGGTATAACATTTATTGCTTTTTGAAATAAAATAGCATGCGGGACAGCATCGAATGTTCCTCTGCGTCCTCCCTCTGTAAACTGGTGAACCACGTTTAGTACAATATTTAATTACATCATTAGCCAGTGACGTGGACATCTACCACTACCTCTACCAGCCACAAACCCAAATTGTAGGTTACTCTAGATTCATGATAACCGGACACATCGAGTATATACAGTTCAAGAAGCTTCGATAAAGTACATGATTCAGTAACAGGTCGAGAATGTTGTGGTAAAGTAGGGTCCAAAGTAGGTTTCTTACGTAAAGGTACAAGTAAGCCTTGAGATAATGCATTAGGTATAATACCGTACTTAAGACACAGAGAAAACATGACACTAACATGTCTGATAATTGTTTAAGATGTTCGGCCGTGATACTATCAATACCAGGTGAAGATCCAGAGTTTAATTTCTTGATGTAGATTGTAACTATTGTATCAGACATGACCTTGTCATTATTCTCGGTGTTTTGGAGATTATCATATTTAATTTTAACTTCCCTTTTGACTTTTGTAATCACATCACTGTTACAGGCAGACTCCGAAAATTTAGTGCTAAAATAATCCTTTAGTTTTGACATTGGTTACCTGTTTGTCCATTTTAAGACTCTGTTAATAACTTATAAATCTATTAATGATATGGCGCCAGAATACCTGTGTGAACTGATGTCCATTACAAAGTCATCCCAAAAACTCAGGTCATCCAGTCAGATACTATTGCAGGTACCAGTGTCTCGGCTCAAGTCATATGGTGATTGTGAGTTTAGTGTTGCAGCCCCCACTTTGTGGAATAAGTTGCCGGCAAATATTAGAAATGCATCGTCTCTTGAAATTTAAGTCTCTTCTAAAAACACACCTATTTAAGGTCGCTTTCACAGATAAATAATTATTATCTTTTAAATCATTACAGGGTTTTTACAGACATATTATTTGGGGTATTATTATATTACATATTATTTGTACAGCGCCTTTGAATGGCTCCTGCTAGTAAGGGCGCTTTATTAAATATACATTATTATTATTATTATTAATGTCGATGTCATCATGTGAAGATCTCACTGCGAATCAAATTCCAAAACCTTTTAAGATTACGACCCCTGTACAGAGTATTGAACTGATTTAAAAGCTGAGGTCGAGGTCGACCACAGTCGTTCCATATTCTGAACCAAAACCGCTGCCTATGGAAGTGGTGAGCAAACGATAGTGATCGTTAACGTTTGATGATGTCGCCAGCTCAGCTAGAAGCAAACACATGGTCAATATATGACTGAGAGGTGACATTAAAACACGTATAAGACACGTCTTGGTCAAAATTATAATTAGAAGCCTTGAGTTCATAATTTCTCAAAAAATCATATAATATATAGCTATGCTTGTTGTATGTATGTTGTCTGTAACAGTACCTTGAGAGATGGGCGTGTCTCAGCAGGTTAGCATTCATATCGCCAACATTCATCATCGGAGATGGCTCAATGCAATCAATAGCTGACTGTAAAATGTCTTATGTCTCACCGTAAAGCTGAATTTGGTCAATATGACTATTATAATATGGTAAGTAAACTCTAAACACTTGTATCCAAATGATTCGATCTGAATCTACAAAGAGGGATTTATATGTAATGTTCTTCAGTCTACTGGCTATCAATCCTATCCCGCCGTATTGGCGACCAACTAACAGTTCTTCTGTATTTACACTGGATTTCATGTGAGTCCATGATTGTCATCATTGAAACGCTGTTTAAAAGATGCCGGTTCTTGTGCAGTAAGCCAGTGTTTACAAACAAACATTATATCACAGTTTTCACTGTTAAGGTAATTGTCTATAAAACCATAAGAAGACTTTAAACTTTTACAATTAAAAGATAACATTAAAATTCATATTATTATCCATATTATTTTTGGTTTCTGGTGTGAACGTTAATATTTAATATTGCCTCACGTGGTCAGCAAACTATAATTTTAACATTAACGTTTGTAATGTTAGCAATAAAGATAAGTTTTAATAATAGTCGCTTCGTGACACCTGCCCGTTGTAAAAACTGATCTTTGAAGACAGTGACAATTGGGTTATATGGTTTATATAGTATTGCTTTGAAGAAAGATACAGCAATTGAAAAATAGCTATAAATAGGGCTGCTTAGATACTTAATCTAAACATTCTCACTACTGCCGTGATCTGACTTGGGTGTTCTACTCCCAAACTCCACGGCTGTAGGTGATCTGACTTGGGTGTTCTACTCCCAAACTCCACGGCTGTAGGTGATCTGACTTGGGTGTTCTACTCCCAAACTCCACGGCTGTAGGGGATTCGCCTTGTGTTTTTGCTTGGCGGCTTAGGGACTGGCGAAACATACACATTTCTCAGCAAGAAAAGTCGCCACTCTGAAGAAAAGTCTTGGGTGGTTAAAAAACATGGAAAATAGATATGAAGATTCTCCAGAAGAAAGAGTTTGATAGACAATAGTTCAAATTTGAAAATGATGCGAGATTGAACAGGGAGCAAATGAACTGATTTCAGGAGTGGGACAGAATGGGAAACCGAGGAGACCGTGTGACAACCCTAGCTAAGAAGTTTTGACCACACTGAAGTTTTATAATATCCTTAGATGCAATGTTATAGAGAAGAGAGTTGCAGTAATCAAGCCTACTAGTTATGAATGCAGTAGCGACTGAAAGAGAAATATAGCGACGAATAGGGCGAAGGTTGTTTCAATATGTTCTATTCAGTAGAACAATTAATAAGTGATAACGCCAGTTGAGAACGTATGGCTTTATTAGGCTAACAACAAAGACTATTTATAACAAGACGTGTTACTTCGCGTTTTAACATGGGACGCCATTTTGAATTCATGGAGCGCCAGGGCCCTAGCGACCGGAGGTAGATTGTCACGGACAGCTCCCTTCGTTAACATGGCGCCTAATGGCACTGGTTCATTCTGCGCCGCTTTCGGCTGCAGTAACAGAAAAAGTATACACAAATAAAGACATCCCCGAAAGGAAATGAAAGCTAGTGTAAAAATTTGATATGTTCTGGCTTTTTAAAAATAAAGGATATTTAAAAAATATGCATAACAATTTGAAGTAGACACGCCCCTACTTGACGTAACCAAAACAGTAGGCCCAAGCAGGATCTATCTAGATCTATATTTGTTTCAGACAAAATTTTATTAAATTTTATTGAACAATATCAACCTATTAATCACAAAATGGGTATGTAAGATATACATAAGCTGTCAGCTGGACAGGCCCATATTGCATGGTCTGTATTATTGAGGTGTAGACTTTAAATGAAATGTTTTAGTTAATATATGATAAACGGACATGATGAATATATGGTGAATTGTGTTATGGTTGCGTTATAATAGCTGTATATATCATTATGTGTATATTTCCAAATAAATACAAATTTATGGACTATGATAACTGACATGATGAAAGTATGTTTGTATGCATTTACCTCACATATACCTAATTGTTTTCATTAAAAAACTTCCATACACAAAGCTGTGAAATAACCTAAACCACGTTCAATTATTTTCTGATCAGCTGTCAAGTGATCGCAAATTGTAGGCTATAAATTAATTGACATACAGTTTCAGAGCTTCGTTTCCTTCGATATCATGTGTGCACAATTAAAGTGTTAATTATTAAAAGAGTATGTGATCATGTAACATATAGTACTAATATTGGCAATTCATTTCAACCATGCGCACACATGTACACGATCACATGTGGACAACCAGAGAGCTTTTGTTTATCTGAGAAATACATCCGGTCGCTGGAGGCGCCACTGGTTCAAAATTCAACATGGCGCGGCAAGAGGTTGGTTGGTTTTGTTGTTCGGGGAGAATCCCCAGGCTGTCGCTTAATCAGCACAGCCTCTATGTTGGAGTGGTTGAGAAACTCCTCCCCCACCACTCAGAGGGGAGCAGTACGGAAAGATGGAGCCGAAATACCCTGAGGGTGGTCACTGCCAGAGTGTTTTACGTCCTCAGGGGATTTTTAACGTCCCCCTTTATTTTAAATAATTCAGTGGAGACGGCAGCGCCATTTAACGTGGTCAGCCACCCACGATGTAGTGAGCCGAGAAATTAATCCCTGGAAAAGTTTCGACCTCTTACGGGGTTCGAACCTGCGACCGTTGGCACCAAGTGCCGGGTGCTTAACCGCTAGGCCACCGGAGCTCACTGCGCGGCAAGAGTAACGCCCCTCTGTATTTAAGCTCTCTGTTAACAATAGAAAACAAATCGGTAGGTGGCACCACAATAGGGTGATATCATTATATACAAAGGAGTAGTAGTAGCTGTGCCACAATATAAGACTATACTGATATAATTAAAACTAGTGGATATTACAACAAAGGTCACGAATATGATAGAAGCAGCAGCGACATGTCAGATTAATATGTTTTCTGAAATTAAAATCGCTATCAAATGTAACACCAAGATTACGTACAGTCTCTGATGGTGTGATGCTATGACTAAGGATGTTTGTAGGGAAGAAATGAGTAAGATTGCTGCGTTGACTGGATGTACCTATAATGATGAAATCTGTTATGTTGGCATTGAACCTAAGTTTATTGTTTGTCATCCGGCCAGAAATATCACTGAGACAGTCACTAAGTTGTTTAAGGGAAATATCAGTGACTTCAGTAATTAAAGATATGAATATTTGGGTGTCATCTGCATATAAATGGTATAATTTGTGGCTCTGGGTAAGAGAGCTTATTGGTGTGATATACAAATTAAACAGTAGTGGTTCAAAAAGCAAATCCACGGGGAACACCGCAAAACAAAGGCACTACCTTTAAAAAACAGTTTCATATTTGTATTGATTGAAACTTATTTATTAAGAATGAGAGGATCCAGGTAAGTGCTGTGCCTGATATGACATACCAATCCGAGAGGCGATCCAGAAGAACAGAATAATCAATGGTGTCAAAAGTTGCAGATAAATCTAAAAGTGTTACTGCTGTGACCTTTCCTGTGTCCATGTTTGGTGCTATGTCGTTTTGAACTTTTAGTAGAGCGGTTTCTGTAGCGTGAAATTGTTTGTAAGCAGACTGACAAACATTAGACAGGTGATTACAGTTTAAATGAACGTTTAAACAACATGATGATACCATTTTTTCTAATACTTATTACTTATTAATAGATATTAAAGATAGATTATAAATAGATCTATAGCTGTTTAAGTCATTAAGAAGAGGGATTATTTGGGCATGTTTAAAATGAGAAGGGAACACTGCGGATCTTAGTGATAAATTTATTATCTTAGTAATTAAAACAATTAGTGTGTGAAGACAAAATTTTAAAATAATTGCAGAGTGAATTAGTCGAATCATGAGTAGGCAGAGAAACAGAAGTCTTTCTATGGAGAGTCCTATTTAAACAGTTCCAACATTGAAGAGAATTGTCAGAGTTGTTGGAGATCCTATAAAAGTGAGATTTAGCTTTATTCGTGGATCTATTGCAGAAATGGCACTGTTTAGTATATCTAGATCTCTTAAGTTCTCTACGTGATTTTCCCCATATGAATTTTAAATATTGGCAACGCACTTTGGCATTAATAATTTCAGTGGACATCCTTGGTGCAGGTGGTTTAATAGTTATGGATTATGATCCGACAAGCGCGTGTTTGTCAAGTAAGGTTTTAAGTGTAGTGTGGTATTGTTCACATAATTGTGATAAGTCAGCTTTAGGGTTGGTGATAAGTTCAGATTTTACTGTGTCATCATTAAATCCAAGAGTCATGAGTATACCAATAAAGAATATTAAACCTAGAGTCAACTAGATTATGCTTAAATTATATTTCCGTTATGACAGTGAAATAATCCGATATTCCATCTGTGGCAATTAGTGTGTGTGTGTGTTATATATATATATATATATATATATATATATATATATATATATATATATATATATATTATACCTTGTTACACACAGCTTGAAGTTCTATAATTACTACTTATTAATATTTTTAATTAATGATTGAAGCATGAAATTGAATGAATCGTTGCCGCTTACTGGCAATTTGTGTGCCTGTAGTAGGATAAATTGGCCGAGCGTTATGAAACGTCGGAGTAAGAGATGAAATATTTCCTAGACATAGCCAAACTGGGACTTTAGCCCAGGTACTAGAGGTCTGTGGGTTACTGCGCTGCCTATTGAGCCATAGAAAACCAGGTGCCATGAAAATTAAATTTATTATTATTATTATTATTATTATTATTATTATTGTTGCTGATGTTGTTGTTGTTTTGTGGCTGCGGGATAAAGGATTTCCAAAAGATACAAGAGACAAGCGCTTCTATAGTTCAGTGGATAGAGAACAGCACTGAAAACCTGCAGTTCAGGGTTCGAACTAAACCAACGTCTGCGCAGGTGTTTCTCTATGGAGTAGCCCATATATTCCTGCAACGGTCATCACAGGGGCTAAACAAATCACTCACTGACTCACTCAGTCACTCACTCACTCAGCCACTCACTCTAATACGGCGATTGCGTCTTTGTGGCACTTAAATGTCAAAATGTTGATGCTTTACGGCCCACTTTTGTGCACAAGGTGTGCTAAATGGGGCGAAGGACCTTCAAAGGTAATGAAGCGAAATGAAAGATGAAACACCCTTCTGACATAGCCCGGCCGGGGTTTGAACCCAGGTGCTATAGATATGTGGCCAACCGCGCAACTAGTTAGCCCACAGAGACACCCTCGCTTAAATGTCAAATTAAGTCAGATGTTGAACGGGATTTTCCTGGGTAAAGTTAATACACAAATGTAACAAACGGATCTCGTCAGGATCACACTAAAAGTGGCTCTTCTTCCAGAGACGAGATGACGCCATTTTGCTAAACTCGACTTTTCACGACTCCGTGGTCTAACTGGTAGCGCGTTGGATCTCATATCACTACCACCTGAGTTCGAATATCGGCGTGGGCATATCTCAAAGGTGTTTCATCAGTGAATTAGCTTCATTACCTTTGGATGTCGCTCGGCCCATTTAGCTTAACATGTGTAAAAAAGTGGATGTAAAACACCAATCATCATCTTTAGTTTTCGCCACTCGCCCAGCGTCTAATTGTTTTATGGATCAGTTAGTCCCTTTCATAATTCACCATATGGTACTGTTGATCGTTATCTAATCGATACAGATAACATATTTAACTACACTTCAGATAACATCTGCCTTTGGTTGGATACTCTACATCGCTATTGAATGCTAATTTAGGCCACATTGAACCCGACTCAAGACGGGACCATCTGCCATTCTCGCTAAAAAAAAAGATGGCTATGTTTTGTTAGTGAAGAGCCCTTGCTATTGTTGGATAGATAACAGGTGTCTATTTAGGTATTAAATTACCAGTTCTATATCGAAGTTTAACGATCATCTGAACATTTTGACCGATGTTCTCGTTATTTCAGTTAGCTATTAGTTAGCTGTCTTGCCAAAAATGTCCAAGCCACCGCTTTGACAAGTAATATATATATATATATATATATATATATGTATGTTTCTGTGTGTGTGTGTGTGTGTGTGTGTGTGTGTGTGTGTGTGTGTGTTGAAATGATCATATAATGATGATAACGTCTTTGATTATACTCCATCGCCTTTTATAAATGAAGCAGTCCGCAGTGACGTGAAAGATGAAACACCCTTCAGAACCCAGGTGTTACAAGTCTGTGGCTGAACCCGCTACCAGTAATGCCAATGAGATGGAGACGCCATTCATTATTATTATTATTATTATTATTATTATTATTATTATTAGATACATCATCAGTTCTGCAAACGATAATAAACTGAAGCTAAAGCTTATTGTCTGTTACCTTTTCTAAGCTGCGTCAAACATTATTCATCTTCTGAAGATCTTATCATCTTTATCTTTCACATTATAAACAATGATGTTCCCTGACAACATTTAATTCTTTGTAAATTGTCTTCTTATTCCTAAACATGTAATTTCTTATTTTTATTGAACGAATAAGACAATTCCGGCCATTTTATATATATATATATATATATATATATATATATATATATATATATATATATATATATTAGTTTATTATAACTAAATTGTTTATTAAACGCCAGATATTTTAATTGCTCTTACCCAGAACTTCAGACCCCATGATGGCCGCAGTTGTTCGCAACCGCGTGGAGTGGCGGCCCAGAATAATGACCCATCTTGCGGGCCCTCTGACATAGCCCAGCCTGGGTTTGAACCCAAGTGCCATAGATATGTGGCTAACCGCGCAACCAGTTAGCCCACAGAGACGCCCTCCCTTAAACGTCAAATTAAGAGTAAATACATCTTTAGCGAAGTTTGATAGTATTGGTTATCGCTTGAAAATTGAAATGGCTACATTTAAATTAATTTTTTTACATTACCGTAATGAAGTGAAAGAATGGAGGTTTATCAATGGATCTTATTGCTACGTGTTACAGGGTGGCTCATTGTGTACTGAAACAAGCCACAAGATCGCCATCTACTGGTCAAACATTGGGAAACTCCATGGGATAAAAGATAGTGTTTGGCCACCGGGGTTATGTTTGAAGGGTGTTTCATCGTTCATCTAGCTATATTACTATTACGAGTCGTTGGACCTATTTAACCAACCAAACATACGGTCAATTCAATTCCGGAATTAGAATTGAAATTGATTATATAAAACAAATTGCATTGGAATAAGAATTGAAGTTCCGACAAAAAAAGGTAGATCTACAAATTAATTTACCAATTAATTTTTTAATTCAGAAATATTTATTTCATGACAATCCTACTTGGAATATAAACTACCCGGAGTAGGTATTCCAAATAGGTACTCGGAGTAGGTACTCAGAGTACCTACTCATGGTAAAAAGTAGTAGATAAAAAAGAGTCGGTAAAAACGGAATTTGAATTGAATTGCAATTGATAAATTTACGTGGAATTTTAATTGACCAAATGGAATTAATTGGGATAATAATAATAATAATAATAATAATAATAATAATGTATATTTAATAAAGCGCCCTTACTAGCAGGAGTCATTCAAAGGCGATGTACAAATAATATGTAATATAATAATACCCCAAATAATATGTCTGTAAAAACCCTGTAATGGTTTAAAAGATAATAATTATTTATCTGTGAAAGCGACCTTAAACAGGTGTGTTTTTAGAAGAGACTTAAAATTTCCAAGAGACGACGCATTTATAATATTTGCCGGCAACTTATTCCACAAAGTGGGGGCTGCAACACTAAACGCACAATCACCATATGACTTGAACCGAGACACTGGCACCTGCAATAGTAAGTGACTGGATGACCTGAGTTTTTGGGATGACTTTGTAATGGAAATCAGTTCACACAGGTATTCTGGCGCCATATCATTAATATATTTATAAGTTATTAACAAAAACTGAATGTCAGATAAAATACCATGAACAGACACTCTCTGTGAGCATTGTCCCAGATAGGATCAAAACCATTCAAGTACTTTACCTGACAGACCAAACATGTCTTTTAACCTAGAGAAAAGTACATTATGGTCAACTATCTCAAATTCAACAGATAGATCCAGAAGAACAAGTATTACTGGCTTACCTTGATCATTTGACATCGTAATATCATGTTTCACCCTAATCAAGGCTGTTTCAGTGCTGTGACCACTTTTATAGGCAGACTGTAGTGATGCCTAAAGGTTATTATTGATTAAATATTTGTTTAGATGGAAAGCAACTGCCTTTTCTATAACCTTAGATATAGATCGTGGGAAAACACCCAGAGATAATGATTTCTTAACTATTTTTGTAATTGGGTTTATCAGAACATCTAGACAATCTTTCACAAGCCATGTAGGCATAGGGTCAACTCCACAGAAAGTATTAGATGACTTTTTCAGCAACTGTCTGATATCAGTCTCTGTAAAAGGCTCAAATGTATCCATCATTGATATGCAGGAATCTTCTACCAATGGCTTACCCTGTGATAAGGTGCTGGAATGGAACCCACTATGTATATTTAATATTTTTTCAACTCATGGTTCGCGTTAATTCGCAATATATCAATGCTGGATTATTGTTCTATCAATAAGTACTTTTGTGTAACACAATATGTCTCCGATTTGATGAGTATTTTTCGATCCAAATAGCACATCCATTTGTTTATTAGAATTAGGCCATCTATGCCGACGCATTATCATTGACGTGCGCATGCGCTATGAGCCTACTGCTAGACGATGCTATATGGAAAATGACTACAAATAAAACAAATCGTTGAAGATATCTCTGAATTGTCCTGATAAAATGATAGTATTACAACTGCCTTGTCCATTTTCGATATTATTATAAATGGCCAAAGATGTGTATTGAAGAAACACCCACCGCCTATATATAAACTTTCACTACGAGTACGGCAATCCGCTTGTACTCGGGAAATGCTAACTACCACATAGAACTTCCAATTTAATCTATTTTGTTTACTAAATCAGTCTTCTTTGAATAGAAATATACTAAATATCACCTTATCTTTCATTTTCCTTTACTGACTGTTGGAATCGTGGAGTATTATCACCGGCAATGATCATTAAAATATCTCTCGTACACACTGAAAAGGAACGGGGATCCAGACTCTGGGATTAATACGACCCGATTGTAGTAGTTCTGAATCCTGCCGACAGATGTCACTAGCTTAATTGGCAAGGTCTATTAGGGTCATTGAAGCGGGACACAGGGGACATTTAATGCAAAGTTGACCAGCTTAATTCACATAGCTACTTGTAATTGGTTAAGCTTTGAATGGCTTCATAATATCTGCTTTTGCGGGCATATCACTGTAATGTGGCGGTGCGGTGCGGTCGGGGTCGTCAACACCAGGTGGCTGTGGCCTATAGGCCACAGCCAGGGGTCTCTACCCCAAACTTCAACAAGTTACAAGGTCGCGGGCTTGGTATGTAACGTTGCGGTGCGGGTCTCCGCATTCAATTGTGTTGCGGGGCGGAGCGGTTGTGGTCCTTCTTAATCCGGGACGGGGCGGTTGCGGGTCAGAAATATCAGCCCGCGCAGAAGCTTATTACGCACGTCATCAAGATATGAGCGTTTTGTTATGGCTTTGTTCGATTATGTGCATAACGTCACCACTTTCGGCGTGGCAACACTGAGCATGCGTGCATATTCTGTTGTATAATTAATTAGTCGCATGTTGACCAGATTAGAGTGATCGGCATAAATACATACATATTGCAACTTTTCAACAGACAAAAACACGTTTTCTATGTACAACTTGACTAATATTGTCATTAAAAGTAATCGTCATTAGAATCGTTCAAAAAAGAATCGCTTAAAGCTAGACAACGGACAGAGATGGATCGGGCAAATTCCGGAAATAAACAATGATAATATAGAACATCCTTCACATCTAGGTCGAGTTGGAGCGATTACAGAACCAAAATAAACTAACTATATAACGATTATATTGATAATGAGGGTAATTTTAATTTATTGTAAAGTAATCATGATCACAATCATGATTACTACAAGCCATATAACCCAAATATAATGTGATGTGTCATTATTATTATTATTATTATTATTATTATTATTATTATTATTCACTCATATATATATATATATATATATATATTAATTGTATTGATATCGCCAGTTCAATACAAATAAATGATATTTCAAGAAGTTAATCTACTAATCGAAGCGTGAATTGTTTTAAATCCACATCAGCTGTTTGTAAATCACTTTCTCCCAAATATCAGAGATTAAGACTGAATAATGATTATCAATTATCAAATTTTCATGTATCAATTATCAGCTGTAACATCTTTATTTCACCTCAACTCATTGTTTATTTCGACCTCATAAGGTAAAATCGATTGCCGATACACATATAATATATTGTATCCGTAAATTAACCTTATTTATAATTTTATAAGAAATTCTTTATTTCAGAATAATATTCAAATATCTAAAGACTCGCCTTAATGTTGATGTAATAGTCTGACATGACATTGTAAGTAATCGGTCTCTCTCTCTCTCTCTCTCTCTCTCGCCCTCTCTCTCTCTCGCTCTCTCTCTCTTTCTCTCGCTCTCGCTCTCCTCCACCCTCTCTCTCTCTCTTTCTCTCTCTATCCTTTTCCTGGACCTAAATGTGAAGAAAGCATGCGCCGTACTGGCCATCGATTGGCCAACATATGCCCCCCCCCCAACGATCTGTACAATCTATGCTAATGATATAAAGTAACCAAATCGTGGCCAATACTTTATTAAGTACCTCGTTGTCTCAACGTCATTTATAATACACTTCCTACCTTCATGATGAGATTCTTCAGTATACATCGTCTGTTTTTCAGTACTTCTTTGTTAATGCTTACTTTGTTATTTGGATATTTACTCGTTGAGAATTCTCCACATCTGAGAAACAGAAAGCACTCTTTTACATTACAAAATACGTTATGTGTAATGAATGTCAGTAAATGGTAAGTGATATTCTTATGTCATGTTTTACTAAGTCAGACTTCGGGATTCCGAATGGCCTAACTAGTACATTGGTAGTGTGGTGGGTCTTAGATCTAAATCTCTAGTACTTGGATTCAAATTCTACTCTAGCTGTTTCTGAAAGGTGGTACATTATTCGTGGTGTTAATGTAAAAGTATTCGTTTTATCGACACCAAAAATTGGTGTCCAGCATCAAATTCGAGAATTGTTCTAATTGTTGATCAGGTATTTCATAAACTACGACAATTCATCAATCAACGATTTTGTTATGTATATGTAAAAATATACGTTTGTCTTTGGACCCCCCCCCCAAAAAAAAGAAAAGAGACGACGCCTTGTTTCTGTTTCATGGCGAATCTTATTGGCGCAATC
Organism: Paralvinella palmiformis; assembly: GCA_025642065.1. Classification (NCBI taxonomy): domain Eukaryota; kingdom Metazoa; phylum Annelida; class Polychaeta; order Terebellida; family Alvinellidae; genus Paralvinella; species Paralvinella palmiformis. The sequence goes on from JAODUP010000182.1 coordinate 710,696, forward strand.
CGAATATAGAAACACTCTGTGAATCAGAATAGGTTCATATCAGATCATAAAACTAAACTTATATAGATATTGTAACTTCATAAACATTCTCCGTTTCACCATTGTGCAGGTTTGTGTCTCATAGTTCTAATTGTATTATGTTGGATAAACACAGTTCACATCTATATAAATAAAAGCGAATGCTTCTTGGTTTGTTTGTCTGTCTGGGTGTACGTAAAACTTCTGATAAAGCGTCTTAAAATGGTGGTGAATGCGCTATTGTTTGGGACTATGATGTTCGCTCATTAAATTCCACTCTGTATTATTCTAAATAATTAGTTATATGACTCGAAATCCCAAGAAGTGATCTTTAAAATTCGCGGGAAGTGCAGCTTTTAATCTTGTAATATAATATAACTGTGGTTCTCTCTAAATTAAAATTTGTGTTCTGATGAAAACATCTTCGAAAGTGTCAACAAACGCTCGCTATTTCGGGTTAATATAATACTATATATTTAATGTTTCATCTATTTTCGTCTGAAAAAGGAAGAATCTGGTACACAAATCCAGAAACATCTTCTCTATACAAGAACCATCGTTTTCCACAGGCACTGATTGTTTGATCAGTTAGGATTACGAACACGATGGCTTTCATTTTTATATAGAAATCCATTTCATAGGATTCAATTTTACCAAAATGTGTAGGCTTTTCACACTATTGACTGATGATGAATTTTACGAAAGCTCGCGAAATATCGTAG